>MU222911.1:154618-224889 GCA_018584345.1 Thuja plicata
AAAAACCCCAGTGGGAATTAGCACCCACAAATAACTGTACTAGTTTATAATGATCCTTGTTAGAAGATCTTGCAACCCTGTTAGGAGTTGATCTTTACAATGCAATAAGTACAGAGACCTGGTCAAAGGTCAGAGCCTGTTAGGAGTCTTTTACAAATAACCCTGTTAGGGGTGAGGACTCATTGTCCAAGAGCTCACTGCTCAAATGATGAAGGCTACAACCTTTTGTAAGGAAGATATACACTATATCTAATAATGAATCATTTGAGTAGACCTCCTGTCTTGATCAGTTCCAATGAATTGTAATCTTCTTCTTCTTCTTCTTCACATAGTTCTTCAACTTTTACTGTCTAACTTTTTTCTCTGCTCTGTCTTTTCTTTTCCACTTCATTTTCACACTGTGCGATCTCATTTGAACTGCTATATGTATATTCCCCAAGGATAAGGTCATGAAGGTTTTAGGAAACATTTCAGTAACTTCCTTGTCTGCTTAACTAAGCATGCAATCAAAGTTAGGACCACGCAACTCATGATGAGTGGACGCGTCGCTTCACATAGTCGGCTCTACCAAATTAACTCAAACATCACGCCTCAGGTAAACACGTTTAGCGCCTTTGGATAATCATCATTAACTCATAACTAAACATGAATACAAACATGCATATCCCGAAGATAGGCACAACTCAAGAAACAATATAAATACGTTGACTCTTAACAGATAATCTCCAAAAACTATAACTGCCAAAATAGATTAACATAACTCAACTGTAACTATATATCTGAATCTGCGTGTATGATCATTACATCCAAAACATGTCTACAACATAGATGTAAATGCGCAAGGCTCCAGAATATCTGTACTAATAATTGCTTACAGGTTACTGCTGTATATTATATGTTGTCATCAATGACAAACATACAATCAACTATTTGCACAGAAGCAAATCTCCAACATGATATACTTAACCAAATTACAAATAAATTATATATTATTGTTCTACACTTGATTCTATACACTTTTTTTAAAAAGTTCATTTTCGATTATTTTGATGCAAGTTATGTCTAGTGCATGAATAGGTACCGAATTTTGAGGATGCAGTCACTTCAAAAAATCACAAAAAAAATACTCATCAGAAAATTACAAAAAAATACACAACTTCTAGATCTCACTCTTACCTATCATCCTACCAAAGGGATTTGAAAAATACTGAATATAACTATACCTTTTGTATAGCGCACAGAAACAACTATGTTATGTTTTTCTGAAAAAAACCACGAACATGTTTTCGTGTGTACGAGGGTTGACCCTCTTAATCTTATCAGTTTTTTAAAAATTAATAGTATTTTTGAAACTAGAGAACAGTGTACTACAATTTTTATTTTTTACACGTCTTATTATTTTGAGGGTATTACCCTCAAACGTCTGTTCCAACTTCAGGTTTACCCTATTTCAGAAAAATGTGTCCACTTATACCCCACTTTTTGGTTCACAACTTGGTGAACATACCCTTATACAAGTTACAATAAGAAATTAGGTCGGCCATTTAGGACTTCCCTAATGCATAAATAATTACATAGACCCTTTCTAAGATACACATGGTACCTTAAATAAGTAAACATCAAATATAAATCATCAATTACACTCCAAAATCCATAATCCATGCTCGTCATCCTTTAAATACGTAACATCGTTGTAGTTGGACACAAATAGGTCTTCACAAGATCACAGACCTCAGATGACGTCACCAATAACCCAACAACCCAAGAATCACAAATAAAAAATTTCAACATGTCTTCTACCACGCCTTAATCTCGCATATCATAACACATGCTCGCATCCTAGTTATTCCAAAAACTCAGAGACCAACTTTGTCATAATCCTCTATCATTGTTCTGTAAACAGTCTTTACCAAAACAAATATAACTTATGCCAACAATAATATCAAGACAAGCGATCTTAGATATAAGATCTTTGCTCATCCCCTTATATAGATCTGTGCTCAGATGCTCTGAAAGTCTGTATAGTGTTCGTACACATTTGTTAGTCTTTCCTCTACCAGTGATAACCACTATGTCTGAAACTTCTACAATATTCAACTAAAACATATGTTGACATCTATGACAAAACATGAATGTCAACAACTCTAACAAAAATAATTTCAACTAAATATACCCATATTCAGTGTAAATATACACCTAAAACCCAATTTGTGTCTATACAATTGAAGTGTTATATATTTATATGACATTAATTTGATTGATTTAAAGATTGATGTTTAAAATTAAAACAATTATATTCAAGAACTTTTCTCAACAATTATATTGAAGAATTCAATTCTTCTTGCATAATATGATATAATTTATATTAATTATTCTAATATTAAATTACATAATAATAAGTGTATATATCTATAGAAATAGGTTAGAATATATTTTGATGTTCAGATTTTTATTTTTATATTGTATATTATATTGATTTAAATAAATATATATTTAAGTCACAAGTTTCTAATAATATTCAACTTTTATAATTACACTTAATTTCTAAACTTAAAGACAAGTACTCCACTACGTGATACTTATTATTTAAATTATTAAAAAATAATTTAAATAAATATACATTTTCTCATTTGTGATCTACAAATGAAGGTCGGGTCCTAATGTGGGCTCGGCTAAAATAATTTTCATGTATGAAATGACTTGGGTTAACTTTTGCATACATTTGGACAAAAGTAATGAAGCGAGATGCCATTAAAACTTACTTTCCAACCTTTCTACACAGTGACCAAAATAGGGCCAAGTTGCCTCTAAAACCGCCTTAAAAAACTGACCATAACTCCACAGAATCGAACCGAGAAACTCATTGATGGTCTGAGTAGTAGAATGCACACGCAAGAATCCTTCTAGAACACATTCTCGAAAAAAGACTATATCTCATCCCAAGAAGCTTCCACTAAGGGGATTAGTTCATTTAGGAATAAGGAACACATTTTCCAAGCTCCATTGTCTGTCAGAGATATTTTGGTATTGTGCATTCAGAAGATTTTAATAAATTACATTTGGTTTGGGTTCGTGAAAAATATAAAACGAGAAGTCAGGAATTTAAAAATTCAAATGGGAGAGCATTAATATGATGAAAATTTGGCATTAGCCTTTTACACATGACAATAAACTGATTCTGAAATATTAGACTTTGAACTGGGCAACTTAGGCAAATGTAATTAAGTGCAAACAACAAACCCCTTTTAAATCCTTCAATTTGATACTTAGAAGACCTATCATATCTGATTATAGGAGGCTAAAAATTGGTAGATGTTCTTTCTTATGATACATGAACACTTCTCATAAGTCATTTATAATGGTAATTGACCAATTTCAAATTATAGCCCTTTAAAGTAGGTCATTTGAGAAAATCTGATATAGGTATCTCTGAATGTTGCAATCAATTTTTTTGCTATGGGCACTTCAATTTTTGCCAAAATTTGAAAGTTCCAACAACCGCTATAACTGATACAGCCCTATTATCCATGGCATAACATTTTGAATATGTAGCATCAATTTATAATCCAAATTGTTGCATGATCCCCAGAAGCATGATGAAATTATAGTTCACAAATCTAGCATACAATTCCTTACTAGCTTGTTATTGATAAATAAAGTTTTATAAAAAAAATCTAAATTTTAAAAGAATATTTTTTTATGATTATTCCCAACTAAATCTTAAGATTCTTCATTACTTCATTCTGAATCTCATTCACATCATTACCCTTTTCTTTTCTTTGTGCTTATGAATTCCATCATTTTTCGTATCTACACTTCATGTTTTAAAAAATATGGAAATCATAGATATAGAAACATTCATATGATCTTCTATCTTCATCAATTCTAAAAGGGGAACTAAAACCTTAATTTGGCTTAATTTTTTATGCCACGTCAAAATTAGGAGCATTCAATGTGGCAGAGAATGAAACTGACTTACATACCTCTAGTATAACTAACTGAAGAATCTGATTCATAACCAAAGTCAACTATTTTTTAGAAAGAGCTTCGTCTATTCAAACATTATAAGACTTTCCTTGCAAAATCCATTTGTGCACATCCTTATGCTTTGATGGATGTTGACACCATGTAAATGAAATCTGGCCTTCTACTCGCCCATTTCATTTTCTTCAACCTATATAAAACCTTGTCAACGATTCTCTTCTGTGTGCATTCTGAAATCATTTCAGTCCATGAAATGATATCTCTTTGACAGATTGTCACATTATTCTTAACAAACCAAATGCATTTTCTATCTTTCATTTTGTTCAATGCTACCAATCATGATGCACAGGAGACCACATTTCTTTAAGTCATCATTTTGCCTCTGGAAATACTTTGCCAATTGTATTTGTTCGATAGTTATTAAAGTCTTTTAAAGAAAACCCATTTTCTGCATTTCTTGGGCACGGTAGGGAGAGTGATGTCAAAATTATAGAATTTCGCTTTTCCCTATCACTTGCACATCTGTTTGTGTTTTCTAAAATCTCTTCAATGAATCCAGTTTGAGCATATTATGCAATTATGCCCTTTCATAAAATGATATTTCATTGACCATTTTCTGTGGTTTTTAAATTAGTACATTAAGAAATAAATTAAGTCTAGGAAAAAGTTAATCAATTTTGATTATTTAACACTTTTAGCGTAAAAATCATGAGAGATGGATTCTTGTGAACCACTACTCATGAATCATGTGTCAATGAGTTTGATTCAAATTATTACACAGTTGAATCCTAATAGCAATATCACAATGTTTATTTAAGCCAACTGTTTCTCTGTCATTATGGGTGCTCCCGAGTAGTGTCCCTATAATGATCAGACCACTAAAAACTAATGTGCTTGACTCACAATATCAGACCCACCAAATTCAATTAAAAATCAACTTTGATTTTATCCACTTTGAGATATTTTTTTTTAGATTTTAAATCATTAAAATATCTTTCTAATTCTAATTTCTGATTGAAGTTTCATCTATTAAAAAGTTATTATAAATTGTTAATAAATAATTTAAATAAGTTTGCATTTGTGCATTTGGTTCGGCTCGGCTAAAAAATTTCAAACTGAAATAATTTTCATCTGAAATGACTTTGGGAGTAATTTTTGAGTAGACAATATTAATGTCCAAATTTGACAACTCAAGTATTTTTAAAATTGCACAGGCCAGAATCCTTCTAGAACTCACTATATCAACTTCTTGAAAAAATACTATACTCATCCCATGAAGCTTCCACTTGGGGGATTAGTTCATTTAGGTATAAAGAACACATTTGCCTAGCTCCATTTTCTGTGAGATATTAATCATCAAGGTTGGCCTCTCTAAAACTTTCTGGAAACAGTCAACAAAACCTTCATAAATCCCTTCTGGTTTTTTCAATCATCCTAAATTGAAATATTAAGCTTCAAAGTGGGCCCTTTTACAATTCTGGTATTGTGCATTCCGAAGATTTTAATAAATTACATTTGGTTTGGGCTCGTGAAAAATATCAAACGAGAAGTTGGGGGTTTAAAAATTTAAATGAGAGTACATTAATATGATGAAAATTGGAGCCTTTTAACATGACAGTCAACTGATTCTGAAATATTAGACTTTGAATTGGGCAACTCAGACAGATGTAATTTAGTGCAAACAACAAACCCCTTTTGCACTCTACAACTTCATACTTCATACTTCAAAGACATATCATATCGGATTATAGGAGGCTGAAAATGGGTAGATGTGCTTTCTTATCATACATGAACACTCCTCATAAGCTATTTTTAATGGCCATTGACCAATTTCAAAATATAGCCTTTTAAAGTAGGTCACATTTCTGAAAGTTGCAATCAAGTTATTTGCTAGAGGCACAGCAAATTTTGCCAAAATTTGAAGGTCCTATTATAATTGGTACTGACCTATTATCAATGGCATGACATTTTGAATATGCAGCATCAATCTATAATCCCAATTGTTGCATGATCCCAATAGGTATGATATAAATTATAGCTGATGAATCTATGATACAATTCATTAATAGCTTCTTATTGATAATAAAAGTTTTATAAAAATAATCTATTTGAAAAGGACATTTTTTTTTTCTGGTTGTTCCCAATTAAACTTTAGGAATCTTGATTACTTCAGTTTGAATCTTATTCATATCATTATCCTTTTCTCTGTGCTTATGAATTTCATCATTTTTCTTATCTACACTTAATGTTTTCAAAATATTGGAAATCATAGATATAGCTGTTATCTCTTGAAATTGTGCCCTTGCCAAATTAACAACAATTTGACACTTCAAGATAACAATGGAAACACTCCTAAGCTGTGGGTAACTTAAGGAGGAGTGAATCTTTGGATAAGGCCGGCTCCTAAATGGTTCACACTACGATTTACCAGGGAAAGAGAGAAAAACTTTGAATGAAATGATAGGTAACTGAACAAGAAACCAACAACAACTGAAGCTTGAAAAATTTTAAACTATGAAGAAATCGACCTTAACAAAGATGAACACTCATGTAAGATACTTGACCTCAAATGCAAGGAAAAAACATCACAACTTGTTATGGACCATAATACATCAATATTTCATTAATTGGTCAGAATGATACAAACATTAGAGAGGGAAAATGACTTCCACTACCTAGTATTTGAACACCTATATGACACAGTTAACAACCTGTATAAAAGCCTCTTGCAGAAAAGGTGAGAAAGTGTGAAACAAAAGCCATATAACAGAATGCTCCAAAAAACACTCCAAATCTTGCTTTATCAATCACATAACACACTATACCACAATAACAAGTAGGACTAGGATAACCATGCAAATGAGATAAGACCTACAAAATATATTCAACCTTCCAAAATGAACCAATGAATTACAGACCAAAACTGATGCCAAAACACTAAGGATAAAAAATAATCACTAAGTCCTTTTTCTCACTCTGTCAGAACTGTCCACCATAAAGAGTGCCAAAACACTAAGTACACCACCCCAAACAAACTTGGGTCAGATTCCCAAAAAAAGCCAGCAAAATAGGAAGCAATAACTCTCAAAATAAATCCACACTTATGGAAAAACCCCACTAAGTCATAATGGAACCCATGACTCACCCTTAACTACCCTCAAAAATCTCCAAATGGTCATAATGACCTCTTCAACTACCAGGATCAAGTCAAAATCAGCCCAAATCCCCTATATACCCTCCATATGTTGCCAAACTGAAAACAACTACTAAGTAAAAATGAAACCTCTTAAGACTTAGTCATTACAACAGTTTATTTGCATCTCCTAAAATAAAACACATTAAATGATTATGAAATATCACTTAACATATGTCATTTACAATAATGTATGCAAATAACTAAGCATTCATAGGTGACACTAAACACCTAACACTTGACCACTTATGAAACCCCATGGCACTTAAGAAAGGAAAATAAAAGAAACCGCAAAAGACATGGTCGGATTTCAAAAGGTTATGAAAATCGATGAGAAGGGTATATGGATATTTCGAACCCTAAACATATCATTTCTTCTGCTATTTTCACGGGAATGGCCGCCGCTGCTAGGGTTTTGAGCTGCTTCTCTTCTGCTCAATGATCTTCCAGATAGCTATCGCCATTAGGTAATCTGCTGGACCTATGCTGTGACATCTCCTCTACTGTTGTTGTTTTTCAAAGCTTATGCATTATGTTTCATAGCTTCATCCATGTTTTAGTTGCTGAGAAACACGCGGATATGGAACCTTTTCCTCTAATGTTTTCTACTCGGTAATTTGCGTGATCTCTGAAACTCTCTCTCCCTTCGATGGCTGTTAGTGTATGAAAAAACTCGCAGGGTTTCTGCTCTTCTACTCTACTTCTTTTGGAAAGAAACTTTATTGTGATGGTCGTTGCTAGAAGATCTCAACTTCGAAAACCCTCTTTTCTAGAAAAACACTGCTTGCAGACTTGGCTTTGAAAGAAACTTGTTGTTGCTTTTGGGATCTGGATCTGGGTACTAAATAAAACTACAAGACTTGGTTGTTCTACTGTAATTATCTCTCTGAAACTAGAAATGATCTTTTGGGCATTCCGTATCTTTTCCATGCGTGAAAGTTTAGCTAGAAGCTGCTGCTGGGTATATACTTGAATTTCTTCCTTGCATTTTAATGGAAAAAATGTATGCTGTCTAAAACGCCTTAAATTCTAAATGTCTTTTCTAGAATTCTGAGAACTTTTGTAGAGATTCAAAGCTCTAAATGAAACATAGCATTGTTTTCTGTTGTTTTTACCTTTGAGAGTTTGAAACTTGAAAGTTTTATTTCCTTGCGTGAGGGTTTAGCTTTTAATTTGACCTCCTTGTTTTATTTGGAAAAAGTCAAAAACCACCGTGAACACTGAAAGTTTACGCCGCTGTAACTGCATATTTTCCTTTCCATGGCATTTACTGATTTTTTCCCTTTAAAAGAGTTAATTGTTGGAGCCGCCTGTTTTTTTGCAATGTCATTTTTCAAGGTTTCACACAGATTTTCCCTCTCTCACATGAGGGTTTGAAACTGGTTGTGAGCACATTTCCTCCATTTCTCTTCCTTTGCATAAAAAACCTCTTCTTCATCACTCTTTTGACATTAGTTGCACCATTTGAAAATATGTCTCACAAAACTTCTTACTTCTGATTTGCTATTTATGGGCATTTCAAAACTGCAAATTTTGTTGTTCTGCTTTACTTATAGCCACTGCTAATCTTGCAAAAATGTCACGGTTTGGGGTGATGTTAGCTGTAAGGTTTCAATCCAAACTAAATTGTCCCTTAAGTAGCTAGTTACCTTGATGTCCTCCACAACCTGCAATATGAATAATAAAAGGTTTCGTGTATAACAGCATATGTCCCTTTGATATTATATGCTTCTCCTCTTTACTTGATACCTGCAAGATTACCATTCTAATGCGCATGTCGGGCTCATACCCTAAGGGAGCCTCGGTTAGGTGCACACATGCATTAGAATGGCAATCTTCCTGCACACTTGCACAAAAATGTTAGCAATAGTTCCTTTCTTTTTCCTCTTTTTGAAATTCAAATCTGGCATATGAGATGCATATTGTGACAGCAGGGTAAAAATTTATGCATGAGATGAGGTCACCACCATTGCTTAGATCTTTGGATCTAACCCATTACCTCTTATTCGCAGGACACAACTGATAGGGATGAAGAAAAGCTTGCTGGAGCAACAGGAAGAGTTGAACCAGAAAAGGACAGCCAGTCATTTCATTAGGCAATGGCTGGTTACCCTTAACCCTCTTGCATTGATATTTCCTTCCTTTCACACTTCTTGCATTATGCATTTAGTCCTTATGCTACTCTCACAGCATGTGTGAGAGAAAAGATTTTCATTTTGTATCTCATGACATTTCATCATCTTTTATAAATAAAGCTTATCCTTTGTACATGTAGTAGCTAATAATACAATGATTTAATTCTCTTTTCTTTTCTATGATGAAATGATTATCATTTAAAGAATCGGACTAAATGGAAACTTAAAAGAAACACTTTTTTGCTTCATTCCGTGATGTTACTTTTAGCAATTCAAAATTCCATCCTTCATGCAAAATTTTAGTAACATTTCTGGCGATTTCCGCTTTATGCCTGCCTGCTAGGCATCTTGACCAGTAGCTTTAGGATCCATTGGGTGATGGAAAGGCTATAGATATACGAGCTTGCAAGGTTATTCCCCTCAGTGTTATGTTATATGCATGATTGGTAGTGATGAGGCAGACCTCCCTTTATCATTACGACTTGTGCCTATAACAACGGGTTGACGGAAATGATGGTGCATGCTCGCATGTCTGAAACACATCAACACTTAAGAAAAGAAAGGACAGAGCCATGTTGTATATATGTAGGTATCTTAGCTAGCTATTCACATGCGTATATATGCTTCTTATGGATCAAGTGGCTTATTATAGCATGACTTCATAGAAGTGTGTGTATGTATCTGAATATCAGCTAAGGTATTGGCATGTACGCAGGATAGTTCTGCTGAAATGAAAATCATAGAACATAGAATAGCTAGACTCATGAGGAGGACCCTCAGCTCCTTGAGAAAAAGATGGAAGACCTTTACTAAAAAAATAGGAAACATTAGGAAGACCTAGGAAAACTTGTGCACAACAACACTTAGGGAAAAGCACACAGAGCATAGTGCAACAACACTTTAATGAAAACAAGAAAGAAAAACAACTGCACAAGAGCTCAAACCTCGAAGTAGTGCTTGAGGTGTATTCCATTAACTGGAATAGGCAAGATGTCACCCTCCATATTAAGCTGAAACGAATTATGTTCTTTGCATTGGGCGATAACGAATGGACCACTCCAAAAGTTATCAAACTTTGTATGTCTCCCTGGCCTGCTCTTCAACATGTCCCACTTTAACACTATATCTCCCTCAGTGAAAACATTAAGAGTAGCCTTTTTTTCAAAAACCCTCTTAGTCTAAATCTGATGATATTCCATGGTTTCCATAGCTTTTTTCCTAGACTCTTCTAGTTCCATTAACTCTGCATACCTTACTGCCATCGGGTCTTCATCCTCAAACATCTGCAGCTGACATACAATATCCAGAGCTGGAAGCTCAATAGAGAGAGGTAACCGAGATTCTTTCCCATAAACCAGCATGTAGGGAGAATTACCTATAGACCTTTTAGGTGTTATGCGGTCTACCCACAATGCAGCCTTCAAACGAGAATGCCAGACTCGCTGATTTTCTTCCATCATTCACCTGATAATCCTTATCAGGTTTTTATTTGTACTCTCGGCTAAACCATTTCCTTGAGGATAGTAGTTTGAGGATGTGCTTAGATGAACATCATTTTTAACAGCCCATTCTGTTATCTTCAATTCAACAAAAGCTAAGGCATTATCTGATATTATTGAGTCTGGGACTCCAAATCTAGTAATTATGTCTTCATAAAAACCCAAAACAGTAGATTCATTTGAGTCTTTCAAGGAAACTGCCTCAGTCCATCTAGTAAAATAATCGGTTGCTGTTAGCACCCATTTATGGCCAGCACTGGAGGGTGGATTAATTGGCCCCATAAAATCAAGACCCCATTTCATAAAAGGCTGACCCACTTGGATGGGTTGCAAAGGCATGGCTAAAAGCTTCTCTTTGCCAGCAAATAGAGCACACTTGACACACTTTCTAGACCATGCATAGCAGTCCTTAAACAACTCAGGCTAGTAATAACCAGCTCGTATAATTTTCCATGACGTGGTTCTTGGCACAAAATGACCTCCCGAGTCCCCGTCATGAAACTCTTTCAACACCTTTTCAATCTGATCAAGGCTGATACATCGCAGCAACATACCATTAATGTCCTTTTTAAACAGCACACCATGTAGCAAGACGTAAGGAACAGATTGTAGGCGGTAGTATCTATGCTTAGCTTTGTCCAGATTAGGTGGACATTCACCAGTCCTCAGGAAAAGAGTCATATCATAGACCCACCCATCACCTTTTACTGCTTCTGCATTCTGTAAATTACCACTGTTAAACAAAATAAACCCTGCAACCTCATTAATTTCATCATTTGAAGATACAACCATCTTTTCATAGAGTCCTTTACCTCTTATCATTTTTGTGACATTGATATCCACATCAAACTCCATAACTTTAGTAATCCAACTAGCCCGTTTATCATTCAAATCCTTACTCAGCAGAAACTCCTTTACACTTGGGTGAGCCACTAAAATATGTACCTTGTTAGCAACAATCAGGGGCTTAAATTTTTTTAAACTACGCACTACTGCAAGCACGTGTTTCTCAACAAAAGTGTACCTAGTTTTGTAGTCAGCCAAAGACTGATTGAAAAATGCTATGGGTTGCTCATAATTATCTTTATTCTTTTGGACCAGCATTGCAGAAATATTATCAATTCTTCCAAAAGCATAAAGAATAAAGTCTCTGGTAAAATTTGGGCTAACAAGAGTTGGTGTAGTTGACAACGCCTCCTTGATAGCTTGGAAGCTATCCTTTCCCTCCTTAGTCCATTTAAAAGTGATATTCTTCTTAAGCATTGATGTTAGTGGTTGCTGCAAACTTGCCATATCAGGAATGAATCTTTTGACGAAGTTTATTCTGCCCAAGAAACTTTGTAACCCCTTCTTATGATTAGGCAATGATAACTCTAGTATAGCTTGCACTCTCTCAGGATCAATAGTGACTCCTTCCTTGGATACAATATGTCCCAGCAGCTTTCCCTCATGAACTATAAATATACTCTTCTTTGGGTTGAGGGAAATACCAAATTCTTTGCACCTTTCAAACACTTGTCTTAAATGCTGCAAATGTTCAGCCGTAGTCTTGATGTACACTGTCACATCATCGAGATAAACCAGCAAAAACTTGTGAATCAAACCCCAAAATGCATGCTCCATGGCCTTTTGAAAGGTTGTACCAGCATTTGACAGCCTAAAAGGCATCCACTTATAAGCCATGGTTCCCTATTTTGTCGTGAAAGCTGTCTTAAACTGATCTGCTTCGCTAACACGCACCTGGTTGTAGCCTGAATAGCCATCAAGGAGAGAAAACCTTTCTGAACCAGCAACTAATTGTAGAATCTGTTCCATAGAAGGTAGTGGATGATGATCCTTCAATGATGCCCTGTTGAGGTCCCGAAAATCCACACAGAGACGGATATCACCATTTTTTTTCTTATCGATACTAGATTTGACACCCAAGATGTGTGCTTAATAGGGAAAATGATTCCCCCTTCAATTAACTTGGATAACTCTTTGATCATTAGTGGTTCTAATCTTGGGTTTATTGGCCTCTGTTTCTATCTTACGGGTTTAGAACTTGGGTCCAAATCAACTGTATGTTCTGCTATGCTTGGGTCAAATCCCTTCAAATCAAAATATTCCCAAGCAAAAACTTGGAGAAATTCTTGACACATTTCCTTAAATTGTTGTTTTTCCACAGCTGAACAAATTTTCCCAACTTTCAAAAATTTTCCCTCTACTACTTCCAATTCCTCAAAATGATCCTCTTTTACCTGTATTCCAGCCTTACCCCTCCTCAACTGATCATCACTGTTAAAGGTAGATTCTAAAGAAAATAAGCCTTTGGGAACCTTGTTACCTTTTAACTGAATGACTTGATCATCATACTGTTGCTTGATCTTATTCTGGTTTGAAATAGCAAAATGTTCCTCCTCTAGCAAAAAAGTCAGAATCTATTCATCGCTATCAAAAACCTGCCAGTTAACATCATTGTCAGGGACAGACGGTCGGATAACCAGTTTCACATGTTTCTGAATCTTCTCCCTCCTTATGTCTTCCACAGGATTAAACTGAGCTCCTATAGCAGCAAGTCGATCTGCATATTGATTATGATGTCTAGGAATTGAAATGATATTAAAAGCATTAAAATCTTCAATCAAATCCCACACTCTATTCCTGTAGCATTTCAAAACATGGTTTTTTGCTATATTCAGGCCCCTAACCTGATTTACCACTAACTCGCTATCCCCCATAGACTTTCACATGGCTGATTCCACGTTTTCTTGCCCATTAAAGACCAGCTATCAACCCCTCATACTCTGCTATGTTGTTTGTACAAGAAAAAGCAAAACAAAAAGATGCATAATACTTTCCCTCTAAAGGTGACACAAGCATGGCTCCTCCACTAGAACCATTCTTAGTGCGAGAACCATCAAAGTACATTTTCCACAATTGGTTTTGTTGGTAAGGCAGGTTTTCATCATCTTTTTCCAAGCTAGGAATCACTGCATCAGCCTCATGAATCACACAATTTCCCAAACCAGTCTCAACAACCATGCTAGAAGGATTATCAACAACATTTTCTTCTACCCATTGACATAACAAAATCTCAGGAGTACTACCATCTTCAAAACTGTCATTGGTGGCAGCAGCTGGGCTGTTCATGTCAGCATGGTTCATTGCTGCTACATCTGAAACTTCATTAACTACACTAGGGAAATAAGGTTCTATATGATGAATGGATAATTTTTCTAACTTGATATTGACCTTTGTCCCATATCTGGTCCTAAAAATCATATGAGACCAATCAGCTGAAAGGTAACCACCTATTTTAGCTATGAAGTCTCTAGAGAGACATATGGCAAAATACGGAGGCAACTCAATCACACAGATATCTTGGGGAACAACAAAATTAGGACAAGCATGCAATGTGAGGTCTAAGCCCTTAATGATTCCTAAGGTGTTCACTACTATTCTGTCTAGTTGGACAACTCCTTTCTCCAAGGGCTAATATTTGAGTCCTAACTTATCAGCTATCTCTTTAGGCATGACAAAGCTATTGGCTCCACTATCTACCATACAGTTATGGACTAGCTTATTTCCCACAATTAATGTTAAATAAAAAGGAGGAGGCTTAGATTATTTAGGTACCTCATTACGTGGTGTGGATTTGTTGTCCTGTAGATGGTTCGTAAGCACGCTGCCACTTACTCCTTCTGTAGACTCATTTCCACCTTTTAATTCTTCTAAAGCAACTCGTAACATGTCTTTCTGTCCTGAAATTAACAAGGTATCCCAGACCGACATGTTCATGTTCAGCCTTTTCATACTGTCCATATTGTTGAATGGTGTAGCAGAATTCATCTTGTGATGAGCCTTTCCCACATCCCGATCAACTTGCACATGAGGCTGATCCTTAGATGCAACAGGCGGATTTCTTTGAAGCACACATATTTGCGGCATGAATGATTATGCAACTATCTTACCTTTATTATCTATTTGTGTTGTATCAATTGCTTTATCAGTTGCATTATTAAGCTCAAAAGCTCTTTTTATGTTTCTGGTATAAACAACAGTTACATGGTTGTCCATGTTTACACCGCAAAACTCCTCCCCTTGCCAATTAAGAAGACCAGTCTCATGCGGAGGTTGGTTCTGTTGTGGTGTAGCTTCATCATGAGATGCATCCTGTTGCGCTTGAGCTATTGGCACATTTTGGACCATTAGCGCCTGGTTAGTTACTCCATTCGAGCATGTATTCTGATTATGTGGTTGGTTGCATGGGAAGCACCACTCAAAATAAGTAGCAAGGTTGTTTTGAGCCAGCACTAACTCCTTAGAAGTGCTCGCTGTAGCCAGATTGTATGGTTGGAATGGCCTTGGATTTACATTTTGTCTGTTACCTTGATAACCCCCCTGGTAATTTTGTCTGTAGTTCTGGTATCCGCCTTGGTTTTGCTACTGGAAATTAGTATTTGGTTGGAAAGGTCTTACATTTTGAAAATGTTGCTTTTTCATATTTGTCAGCTCATTACCAAATGTCTGTAAAATTCTTTTGATTTTTTGCAAGTCATTTGGCTGAGCTGGTGTGCTGGTTGAAGTCACTGTCTGCTATAAATTTGGGGCTAGTAGTGCTGGTGATGGCAGTATTACCGCCAATGGAACCTCTTGCAACGGAACCGCAGGTTGTATAACTGGTGCTGCAGGGAAAATGGGCATCGGTGGTCTTGGGGCTGTCTGACTAGCCTGTATCAAATTATTTTCTGCTTTGATAGCTAGTTGGTAGGCTGCAGGTAATGTATTGCCTCCCAATGTTTGAATCATAACAGCAATATTGCTGTTAAATGCCCTCAAATAATACAAAAATGCATGCTCAGCTATAGGCCTCACTGTCGTAGGAATTCTCTCCCAAGTCTTTTGAAACCTGAAATTAAAGTTAGAGACTTGCTCATGCGGTGCCCTTTGTATGGTAGCTAGTTGGTGGACTAGGGACAAATGATTAGAATTATCCTTAAAAAAGTCGCACAAAGCTCCACCAAGCTGGTCCCAATTTGCAATTGTTCCCATGGCCAATCTCCTATACCATTCTAAGGCTTTTCCTTTGAAAGATGCTGCCAGTAGCCTTAGTGCAATGTTATCTTGTGTAATGTGGTGCAAAGCACATAAATTTGCTATATCTTGAATATGCTCAGTAGGGGTAACTTGATTTTCTCATGAAAAATAATGCAAGCTCTTGAGAGTAGCCACTGGTATGTCATCATGTTGAGTCAAATTTAACGGGTTGCCTTGGTTAAAAGCAGTGAAAGCCCTAGCCATCTAAGCTAGTAGAGTTCTTTTTTACAATGTCTGTACTTGAGCAGCTAAAACACTCAGAACTGCAATTATACTAACACTTGAAGGGGAAGATAAAACCTGAGAAATTCCTGTGGCAGGTACACTTGGGTTTACTACTGTAATGGATGTCACTGTACTCTCCTGTACTACAGGTGGTGTGGACTTTTCTCTCCTTGTGTAAACAAGAGTTTCTCAAACTTTTTCAGAAATTCTTTTCCCTCTTCTGTGGGGAGACAACTCTCTATACTGGAAGTCTTTTGAAATCCTTGTATGTCTTTTCATATAAGCGTATCAGCACTGAGTCTACAAATTCTTTTCCATTGGAGTCGTTAACCATGCTAAAAAAACCTCAAAAAGGCCTGATTATTTGCAGGTTTGCACAGTAAAAACCAGCAAATTGTAAAAACTTTAAACAACTGTCTGTGAGAAAATCCCACCGGGCATGCCAAAAACTATTATCTCTTGAAATTGCGCCCTTGCCAAATTCAACAACAATTTGACACTTCAAGATAATAATGGAAACACTCCTAAGATGTGGGTAACTTAAGGAGGAGTGAATCTCCGGATAAGGCCGACTCCTAAATGGTTCACACTACGATTTACCAGGGAAAGAGAGAAAAACTTTGAATGAAATGATAGGTAACTGAACAAGAAACCAACAACAACTGAAGCTTGAAAACTTTTAAACTATGAAGAAATCGACCTTAACAAAGATGAACACTCATGTAAGATACTTGACCTCAAATGCAAGGAAAAAACATCACAACTTGTTATGGACCATAATACATCAATATTTCATTAATTGGTCAGAATGATACAAACATTAGAGAGGGAAAATGACTTCCACTACCTAGTATTTGAACACCTATATGACACAGTTAACAACCTGTATAAAAGCCTCTTGCAGAAAAGGTGAGAAAGTGTGAAACAAAAGCCATATAACAGAATGCTCCAAAAAACACTCCAAATCTTGCTTTATCAATCACATAACACACTATACCACAATAACAAGTAGGACTAGGATAACCATGCAAATGAGATAAGACCTACAAAATATATTCAACCTTCCAAAATGAACCAATGAATTACAGACCAAAACTGATGCCAAAACACTAAGGATAAAAAATAATCACTAAGTCCTTTTTCTCACTCTGTCAGAACTGTCCACCATAAAGAGTGCCAAAACACTAAGTACACCACCCCAAACAAACTTGGGTCAGATTCCCAAAAAAAGCCAGCAAAATAGGAAGCAATAACTCTCAAAATAAATCCACACTTATGGAAAAACCCCACTAAGTCATAATGGAACCCATGACTCACCCTTAACTACCCTCAAAAATCTCCAAATGGTCATAATGACCTCTTCAACTACCAGGATCAAGTCAAAATCAGCCCAAATCCCCTATATACCCTCCATATGTTGCCAAACTGAAAACAACTACTAAGTAAAAATGAAACCTCTTAAGACTTAGTCATTACAACAGTTTATTTGCATCTCCTAAAATAAAACACATTAAATGATTATGAAATATCACTTAACATATGTCATTTACAATAATGTATGCAAATAACTAAGCATTCATAGGTGACACTAAACACCTAACACTTGACCACTTATGAAACCCCATGGCACTTAAGAAAGGAAAATAAAAGAAACCGCAAAAGACATGGTCGGATTTCAAAAGGTTATGAAAATCGATGAGAAGGGTATATGGATATTTCGAACCCTAAACATATCATTTCTTCTGCTATTTTCACGGGAATGGCCGCCGCTGCTAGGGTTTTGAGCTGCTTCTCTTCTGCTCAATGATCTTCCAGATAGCTATCGCCATTAGGTAATCTGCTGGACCTATGCTGTGACATCTCCTCTACTGT
This sequence comes from Thuja plicata, assembly GCA_018584345.1. Taxonomy (NCBI): domain Eukaryota; kingdom Viridiplantae; phylum Streptophyta; class Pinopsida; order Cupressales; family Cupressaceae; genus Thuja; species Thuja plicata. Next base: position 172,606 of record MU222911.1, read on the forward strand.
TGTTGTTTTTCAAAGCTTATGCATTATGTTTCATAGCTTCATCCATGTTTTAGTTGCTGAGAAACACGCGGATATGGAACCTTTTCCTCTAATGTTTTCTACTCGGTAATTTGCGTGATCTCTGAAACTCTCTCTCCCTTCGATGGCTGTTAGTGTATGAAAAAACTCGCAGGGTTTCTGCTCTTCTACTCTACTTCTTTTGGAAAGAAACTTTATTGTGATGGTCGTTGCTAGAAGATCTCAACTTCGAAAACCCTCTTTTCTAGAAAAACACTGCTTGCAGACTTGGCTTTGAAAGAAACTTGTTGTTGCTTTTGGGATCTGGATCTGGGTACTAAATAAAACTACAAGACTTGGTTGTTCTACTGTAATTATCTCTCTGAAACTAGAAATGATCTTTTGGGCATTCCGTATCTTTTCCATGCGTGAAAGTTTAGCTAGAAGCTGCTGCTGGGTATATACTTGAATTTCTTCCTTGCATTTTAATGGAAAAAATGTATGCTGTCTAAAACGCCTTAAATTCTAAATGTCTTTTCTAGAATTCTGAGAACTTTTGTAGAGATTCAAAGCTCTAAATGAAACATAGCATTGTTTTCTGTTGTTTTTACCTTTGAGAGTTTGAAACTTGAAAGTTTTATTTCCTTGCGTGAGGGTTTAGCTTTTAATTTGACCTCCTTGTTTTATTTGGAAAAAGTCAAAAACCACCGTGAACACTGAAAGTTTACGCCGCTGTAACTGCATATTTTCCTTTCCATGGCATTTACTGATTTTTTCCCTTTAAAAGAGTTAATTGTTGGAGCCGCCTGTTTTTTTGCAATGTCATTTTTCAAGGTTTCACACAGATTTTCCCTCTCTCACATGAGGGTTTGAAACTGGTTGTGAGCACATTTCCTCCATTTCTCTTCCTTTGCATAAAAAACCTCTTCTTCATCACTCTTTTGACATTAGTTGCACCATTTGAAAATATGTCTCACAAAACTTCTTACTTCTGATTTGCTATTTATGGGCATTTCAAAACTGCAAATTTTGTTGTTCTGCTTTACTTATAGCCACTGCTAATCTTGCAAAAATGTCACGGTTTGGGGTGATGTTAGCTGTAAGGTTTCAATCCAAACTAAATTGTCCCTTAAGTAGCTAGTTACCTTGATGTCCTCCACAACCTGCAATATGAATAATAAAAGGTTTCGTGTATAACAGCATATGTCCCTTTGATATTATATGCTTCTCCTCTTTACTTGATACCTGCAAGATTACCATTCTAATGCGCATGTCGGGCTCATACCCTAAGGGAGCCTCGGTTAGGTGCACACATGCATTAGAATGGCAATCTTCCTGCACACTTGCACAAAAATGTTAGCAATAGTTCCTTTCTTTTTCCTCTTTTTGAAATTCAAATCTGGCATATGAGATGCATATTGTGACAGCAGGGTAAAAATTTATGCATGAGATGAGGTCACCACCATTGCTTAGATCTTTGGATCTAACCCATTACCTCTTATTCGCAGGACACAACTGATAGGGATGAAGAAAAGCTTGTTGGAGCAACAGGAAGAGTTGAACCAGAAAAGGACAGCCAGTCATTTCATCAGGCAATGGCTGGTTACCCTTGACCCTCTTGCATTGATATTTCCTTCCTTTCACACTTCTTGCATTATGCTTTTAGTCCTTATGCTACTCTCACAGCATGTGTGAGAGAAAAGATTTGCATTTTGCATCTCATGACATTTCATCATCTTTTATAAATAAAGCTTATCCTTTGTACATGCAGTAGCTGATAATACAATGATTTAATTCTCTTTTCTTTTCTATGATGAAATGATTAGCATTTAAAGAATCAGACTAAATGGAAACTTACAAGAAACATTTTTCTTCTTCATTCTGTGATGTTACTTTTAGCACTTCAAAATTTCAGCCTTCATGCAAAATTTTAGTAACAATAGCAACATTCATATGATCTTCTATCTTCATCACTTGTAACAGGGGAACTGAAAGCTTAATTTAACTTAATGTTTGTGCCATGTCAAAATTAGGAGCATTCATTGTGGTAGAGGATGAAAGTAACTTACATACCTCTGGTTTTGGTGCCTTTTCTTTTTCTTTTGCAAAGGATGTAGACACCATAGTACTTTGTGTAGGAGTAACCCTTCAAGTTTTATCTAATTTTTGAGTATCTTTGGAAAGACCAAAGTCAACCCTTTGGTTTTTTATATTCTTACCTTGATCATCAACCTTTTATGTTATTTCTGTGGACTTATTTGTACTCTCTATCTACTTCATAAACACACTACCTTGATGTCCTTGATCTGCTCCCACCATTTTGTTTCTTGATGAATGGAAGCAACATTAAGTGATCTAATTTCTTCTTCTAAATGTTTTTTCAATTTGATATTCTCATTTAAGGGTTCTTTATTATCTGAAAAGACTTGGTGATGGTAATTGATACTCCTATGTCTTTGCATGTCTACATCAACACTGTCTCCTTCATCTTCAGAGGAAATGTCACTCCCTCTCTTAAAATTCTTGATTGACAACATGATTATAGTGTGTGAATCTTCAAAGTACTCATCTTCACATCCTTCATCCAAGGGATCAGATTCTTGAAAGGATTGAGCTACTACACATCCCATAGGATCATGTGATAATTGACATGCAATACACCATGGACTGTCATTAGTAAAATACCCATTAGATTTGTTCAAAAGATTACTGGTTTCTCTCTTTTTTTTTTAAATCCCTTGGATTGTTGGTTGAAGGTTTTCCATCTTTCCAATTGCTGTTAAATGCCATACTGTGGAGATTAGGCTTGATTTGCTATATCATGTGAAATCCCTTTTTCATTTCAAAATGCATGCTTCTACAGTTTACGTGCATATCGATCAGAGCATATAATCAAAACATTTAATCATGCTTGGATGATCATACATTTTTTTAACATCCTAATTTTGTCACCGATTCTGAGTACGCTGGTAAATGTAAATCTATGTTACCCCATGTTTCTGGAACGGGGGACAGGAAATGGTTTCCAGCACAGATTTTTTTTGGGAAGCAGAGATTGGGAGGGGAAGGTAGTGAGGATGACTATATGAAAAATATAAAAATTTTAATATTCATATGAAAACATAGATAAATTATGCTTATATACATTATAGAATCATAATATGTAACTTTGTATTGAATAATTTAAATTGAGATGTTGTCTCCATTGCCATAATTGCTAAGATTTAAATTAACTTTTTCCCAAATTCAAGGAATGCATGATTATAAATGCCAACTGTAGTTTAGGTTTAAGTTATTTATTTTTATGGTTATTTTTTAAGGTAGTTAATAATGATATTAATTTAATTTACATTCCTTTTAAGTAGAAGTTAACTTGAAAGTAATTTAATTTATAGATTATTATAGATTTTTAAACGTAGTTAACTATAATATTAAATATAATTTAATTTTTTTAATAAGAATATTTGATAATAAATTTTGCATATTTGATGAATTATTAAATTATTTTAAAACAAAAGAACAAAATTCTAATATTTTTTAAAAATGTTTTAATTGTAAATTTTTCTAATAATTAATTTATTTTTCTATTTTTATTTTATTATTATTAATATAAACTATTTTATACATTAAAATAGATTAAATAGTTGTTAAAAAGTATATATATATATATATATATATATATATATATATATATATATAGTTCTCTTCTTCTTTTTTTCGTTCTTGATTCTTTTTGTTATACATTTTCAGTCCTTTAGCGTTTCTGTAACATAGGTGAGAGGGAGCATTTCCAGCCAAAAAAAAACTTTTCCTATCTGCGTGATTTTCCATAGATAAAGCCATGAATTAGTTTTAATTCTCTTGTTAAAACAACAGTATATTTTTGTAAACTTAGTAAAAAATGAAGTATATTTATTTAAACTTTTGTAAACTACTGGTTTCAATAAAAAGGTTTCTTTTATAATTTAATTTTTATTAAAAAATAATTTTGTAAAATGTTATTTATGTTTTTACAATTGTATAATTAATATTAATTTTAAATTGATTATTATTTAATTTGAATAAAAAATAATTTAATGTTCTAAAAATAAGTTGTTCTATTATTATAAATAATTGTATTATTATATAATATTTGAATTGATTTTTAATTTATGTATGTATATAATATGTTTCTTATGGGCAACCTTTACAAACATTTATTTTGTGTTTATATTACTCTCCCTTTCGACATCAATGAAAAAGGGGGAACACCACAAAAAATATGTACAACTGCAATAACCAGAAAGAAACATCATGTTTTACTGGATTGACCTTTCGCGAATGACTTCTTAAACTCGTGGATAGCCTCAACCCATCTTCCTTTGTTGTTGTTACATTACATAATGACCTTTGTCATAAGATGAACATGGACATGAATCAATGCTAGTAGATACTCTTCATCTTCAATGGAGCTAGTCTCAGGTAAGGTCACTTGTTGTGCCTTCAATAATGCATGATTCATCAGTGTGATAAAATCTGCATACATTTCTCAAAGATTTCCCGATGGTAGAATGAACTTCTCTCTCTATTGATGTAATGCTAAGAACTATTTGTGCAATTCCTCAATAGAGGATCTCCTAATACCTGTAAGATCTTTAGAGATCTTGAATGTACGATGTGCTTGTCGAATGGATAACTCTATATAAGTAATTTCTTTCTTAATTTCATTGCTAGCCTCCGACCGCTGAAGACTAAACTCATATAAAGAATCACCTTCCTCAAGAAGGGCTTGACCTTCTGCAATGAGTTGATTGTTGATCTCCAAGTTTTGTTGTCTATTAGTGTCACAGACTTAGTCATAATCAAGGCAGGTTGGTCGGTCATCACTGTGACCGAGTCATCCCACTAAGGTCGAGCAATGTAATGACTTGTGTAATATTATGTATTGCCCGATCAGTAGTCACTGCCGATCAAGTCAGTGGTCATCGAGTACTCAGTAGTTGTCGAGCAGAATGACTGTAGACTTGCGTAGACAGTCACTGCCAGGTGACAGTTTTGACCGAGAATCAGAGTTTACATATGCTGAGTAAACCAGTTTTAATATATGTATTTGGAATGGCACAAACACTTAGGTAAACTATTTTAACCAACTTCTATGAATCATTTAATGATTGTTGAAGATATTTAATGCATTAATTACGCGTTATTTCTAAGATCATGAATCCCTATGAAAGCAATGCAATCGATCAAAATAAGGTATGCTTAAGCGGCAAAGGGTGATGAATCGAGATCGTTGATCTTGATCTGGATGCTTCATTAATTGTCTATATTTGAGATGCTTCAAACCCTAAATTGATGCATGAATGTGGATGCAGATGTGAAGAGAAGAGATTGGTTGTGTATGCATGTTTTGCATATCTGGAGCATAGAACAAACATAGTAACCGAGTAGAGCAGTGAACGACAGTAAAGAGATATATCAGATTGAGAGATCAGTTAAGAGTTGGAAAGAGGAGATTTGTTATCAAAATTTAAAGTGCAGACCGAAGGATCAGGTACTGATACATTCTAGCAAGTGAATCAGGGTAAATCTCTTAACAGAGTGGTCCTAACAGGCCTTTATAAATCTCTTAACATAGTGCTTACTTTGTTGTAAGTTTAAATCCTTTAACAAGGTAGATTGTATAAGTCTGTAGCTCTTAACAGTGTAGACCCCTCACAGTGTAGATCATCAGAAGTGATCAAACTTTGCAGCCCTAATAGGCACACTTTATTATTGAAATAATGAAGATTAGTGGGTGTCATCCACACCCCAATTTTACCTTCAAGGGTTTTTGGGTTACCAAATCATTGTGTTACGTGTTCATTATGGATGTGATTAGATGTTAGATCTATTACACCATTTCATTTATGTTTATGAATGCATGTTGAATCAATTTGTTTTCAAAGTGTTAAATTTTTATAGATCTGATTCAACCCCCCTCTCAGTATACTGTTTTCCCATATTTGACTTCCAATAATTGGTATTAGAGAATTGTTCTCTTAAAAGAAGTGTAACCACTTGAGAGTTAAGATCTTAGAAATGGAGGTTTATAAGTTGGGAAAGGTCATTGAGAATCATAAGATTGATATCCAGCTAGCACTGTAGCAGCTTGAGAAAGCAAGAGAAGAATTGAGGAAATCCTTAAAGGCTAGGAAGGAATTGACAACTCAGATGAATGACACATTGAATATAAAGAAGAAGACACTGAAGGTCTACTTGACAATGGATATTCCAAATAAATTAATGCAGCAATTACAAATCTATTGGAGAAGAACAACACACTGAAAGAATGATTCAAAAGTCTAAAGATAGAACATGAAACTCCATCAATAACATTATGTGAGGTGATTTCTCAGAAGAAGAAAGATGAGGAAGACAAGACAATGGCAGAAGAAGAAAAGATGTACATGGCTACTGAACTTGATGAAAGGACAAGTGATGTGAAGAAGCTCAAAAAATATCAGTTTGACATGATCAACCAACTATTATTTGCAAATCAAGAGGTAAACAGAAAATAAATTGAAATTACATATCTGAGTTCAGAGAACAATCAACTGAAAAATGAGTTGAGATCTAAAAGGGAACTCATTGAGAGGATAAACAAATCTAATGAAGCCTTGAGATACTTTGAGGAACTGATGAGATCACCAAGAAGGAATAATGAAACCTTTGGACTTGGCCATACCGAGCACCTATCATCCACTGAAGAAGGAGAATCATCAAAGAGTGGAGAACAAAGGAATGCAAAGTCAAAGAATAGAAAACCTACATGTCATCATTGTGGGAAACTAGGTCACACAACAAACATTTGCCGAAGTAAGAATGGTAAGTCCAATCCTAAACCTAAATTCAATGGATATTTCTTTAAGTGTAAGAAGAATGGACATCAGACACATGAATGCAGGTCAAAGACTAGCAATACACTTAGATCTCAAGGGCATTGTTATAATTGCCAGAAGTTTGGTAATAGAACTCAAGATTGCAGATCCAATACAAAATCCAAATGGACATCCAAGAAATAAGGCAATGCACTGAGGAAAGGTTAACACATTCAATTGGGATTATAAAAGGTATAGTTGTCATTATTGTGGTGAATATGGTCATATTGCATAAAATTGTATAATGACACACTTCAGAGGAAAATCCAAGATTTGGATGAATGGAAGTTTGGTCTGTTATAGTTGTCACAAGATCGATCATACTAAGAGAGACTGTAAGACTAGAGCCCTAGCACCTACTGTTGGATAGATAAAGAATCAGATGAATCTGACATGGAGAAAGAAAGAAGAAGCAAGCAGTAGTGGACCCATTGAAGCCGAGATCACCAGATCCAATGGATCAGGTGATCACACCACTTCCAATTAAGCAAATAAGGTATGTAAGGAAATGTTTTCTCTAATGCTATATTTTACACCAGTTCCTAACATAAGATGTATTAAAGTCCATATCTGCATAAGTTAAAATGCATTAGGACATATCTTAGACAAGAACCAAGCAAAGAATTAATATGCATATTTGATGTCAAGCATCAGTATTAGTATGTGTCGAGCCCCCATACTGACCGAGTGATGGAATTAGTTAACCGAGCTATTTATTTAAAGATTGAGATAGTTGTTTTACACCTACCACTGTATGAAATATTTAATGAAGACCTAATTCGACCATTTGAGGGTATATAATGGATTTATCCATTCATTTTCATTTCATATAGAAATTCAAGAGTGATTTGAGCAAATATTGTAAAGATTTCACTGTGTATCGTCAAAAATGTATTGAGAAAGGTTAAAAACCCATTGTTCTTGAGTTACTCAGAGTTCATTTTACAAACCCTAATCCAACAAAATGCCATGCAGCACATCTGCTAGAGTGAAGAGAAGAGACAGGGAACTGAAAAATGTTCAGTTAGTCAGGAGTGATGCATGTACACCACCTAATTTCCATGTTGTATCCGAGACTGCGGTGAAGGGAGATCTTCTGAGAGCTCTGTCATCGATCCTGCCAAAATTCCTTATGATCCATGATGTCAGAGCATGCTATATGTGCAAGATAAGTGAAGTTGGATATTTTTAGTTGAGGGAAGCCTACAAAAATCTATGTGATAATGGGGCATTAAAAGCTGAACATCAGCACATTACCAACAAAGGGTTAGTCTGTGCCCTAGATTTCCTGTGCGACTTCAAAATCGATTGGATCAGGATAGTTCTGAGCAGAGTTCATGATATGAGCATATGGCTGGAGAATGGACCAGTGAAGATTACTAAAGAAATCATCCACTAAGTCACTGGTTACCCTATTGTGCAAGGGAAAAGGACAATGCGCTGTCACAGTAAAGAAGAAATTGAAAAGAATACTTTAGCCAAGTGGAATAAAAGAGGAATGACAATTTCAATGATCACTGATCTTGAAATTGACTTTGCAGTAAGAGTGATTTCTCATAATTTTTATCAATCGAGAAGATTGGATAGTGTTCCATGCATTGCAGTTGATTAGGCATGGAAATATTGAAAAATGATCATACATATGGTCTTGCCAAGCTATAAATGACTCAACATGTCGAGAATCTATCATCTATCAGAAAGGCAAAAAATTCTCTGTGTAAGTTCGGATCCTTGTTAGTTTGTATATTTTTCTATGTTTAGAATACTTTTCCTACTAGAGAAGATGTAGTATGGAATTAGGACCAACCAGTGACACAACAAATTAATGAGTTCATATAGAAAATAGGAGAGAATTTTCATAATGTCATGGGTATAACTTTGTTTAATTCAAGAAAAACATGAGATTAAGCAGAATAATCCATGCATCACTAGTAGAGAATCATTATGATGATGTTTTCTTTCAAGTTTGATACTAATTACACCTATGTACAAGCTATAGTACCGAGGGTATCATGGTTAAGGCCATTACCTTATGAAGTAAATATAGATGAGACATCTGTAGCAAACACAACATTACTTGCAGAGAAATTTGATAAAAAGGCTACAGTATTCGAGAAGTATAAGGAAGAAAAATCTAAGATCACCATGGGATTGAAGGATGCAACCATGGAGAGGAAGAGAAAGAAAATAATGAAGAATCTTGAGAATATTTTTGGGGAACATGAAGAAGAAGAAGATGCACCTATATAGATCACACAAGGTCGAGGTGAGGACCAATCTAGCGATTTAGAAGAGAGTGAAGATGAAGATGTGGAAGTGGATAAGAAAGGTAAGAAAGTGATGATTGTCGAGTCAACTAAGAAGAGGAGTTCACAATAGAAACCTATTCCTCCTACGACATCTATACCGAGAACTAGAGCATCAGTAGCTACAATAATAGCTGAGCCACCAAAGAAAACCTTATTAAAGAAAGTAGAAGGAGAGAGCTCAAGGAAAAGAAACCAAGTACAAAAACTGAAGCTGAGCCAAGAAAACCTAAGAGGAAGCCAAGAAGGAAATACATATTGGGTAAAGATGATGAAGATGAAGAGTTGACAGAAACAAAAGACATCAGCAATTTAAAAGTTGCTACACACAAACATCCTACAAATGTTGATAAGATTTTTCATAATATTAGGAGTTTAGCAGGATTGTCAGGACTCAAGTTCATTAAATTTGAACAATTAAGTACCGAGGAAAAGGAAAAGATTGAAGAGGTCATGATGGATATGTTAGAGTCATACAACATGACACCATTAGAGATTGGGAATCTAGTCCCTGAGGAATTGTTAAAGAAGATAGATGAGAGATGGCAGTTTTCTCTTAAGATTGAAAGGCGGATTAGAGAAGGGGCATTAGCTGAAATAATTCCTGAAATGGCACAAAAACAACAAACAAAATTCATGGAGCAACATAGGAATACATTCATTCCTAAGTTGAGAGCATATTCTATACTGAGGAAAGATGTAGGAGTTGTACAATAGAGTTAGAGAATATGGAAGATTATTTTTGGATTGTTAGTTGATAAGAGTGCAAGAAAATATGAAGGCACTTCATAACATGTTGAGCTTGATAGTAAAGAAGACATTGGTGATATGGATAATGTTGAAGATGAAATAAAGGACAAGGTTAAGAATACACAAATAGATGATTTTTCAATTGATAACTCAATCACAAATACTGATGAAGATACACAAGGTTTGAATGCCGAGGAGCAGGGTGAGGATACGATTCATATTCCATATTCCCCTACCGAGGAAAACTTTGAAGTTATTGATGAATAAGATATGAGAAAAGAAGATCACGTATATAATTCTATAGCAGATATCTCCAGACATGGATGCAAGTTCTAGCTCCATTCACTTTAACAAGTTGAATCATGCCCAAGGGAGATTAGTTGAGCTCATGGCTAATGATGGTATAATAACAGCTAAGTTTATTTCAATTTAGACCATGTTGATACCTCATTTGGAGGTCATGTAGAGATAGTTATAAGCTACAAAATAATTAGCATGGAGGGAGCCACCTCTGAATATTGCAGAGAATTTGATTGATCTAGCTGTCGAGATAGAAATCAAGTTACAGTTTTTGAAGTCTATCAGAACCAGTTTGGATAATGCATTGGCAATGATCCTACAAATTCATAAACCATTTTTGGACAAGTATGGTCTGTGTAATGACCCGCTAGGGAACCCAGGAGAACTTAACCTAAACATGACACTAAGTTCACGAAATATTTTTTTTTAAATGTTTACAAACAATAATGATAAAAATGTAGAAGAAACACAATGAAGTACATGACATACATGAAATAAAACACATACATGATAACATTTCTCGAGGGTTCCTTCACACAGAATTACTTAAACATAATAATCTACGATTAAAAAATGTAAAGAACTAACATAAAGGTTACATAATCTGAATCCAATAACATATATCTCATAATACAAGATTACATATACATCTGATACCATAAGTTATACTACCTAATCAACATCCACTGCACAAGTCGCAGGGTATGTAATAATACATACTAAATGATACAATGCATCCTCCAAAGGATGATAACCAATATATATACATATGGTACAAACCACATCTCAAGTAACTGAGCATGTCTCCAAAAGACTAGGAAGCTAAAACTGCAACAAGGAACATCCAAGCAAGAAGAAGAATCAGTCAGAATCTCAATGGTAATAAGAATCACTACCACCCGACCACGTGGAACCAAAGGTCCACTCCCACCGTGCTGAGGAGATAGTAACAGGCCCATCACACAGGGTATACAACAAGAATACAAACAAGGCATACAAGACCTCATCCTCAAATGCATAGGAAGATCCTAGAAGCAATCTAAACCATAACAAGGAATACTAAACAACACTAGAGATAACTGACACACATAGGATAACCTAAGCTATATATAGGAAGGTGTCATCATGTACGTCTAACCCTTGAGTTAAATCCTAACAATCCCTTAAGGGATTCTGACACCCAAGTGACCATACACGACATTAATGACCTTTCAAACAGACAAGATCACTAATGATGCCCAAACGTGCACCTCAAAAGGGGGCAAGCATCATCTCATCCTCCATCTTAGCCTATATTAGTGCTCAAGAAAGGGTGAGGAATTAATCTTATTAGTTTAATCTAGTGCATCCTAATTAGATTAATTATATTATCACTTGTCACCAATACTTACAATAAGCAAATCCTGACAGCCACTTGTGGGCTCCGGTACTTATTACAAGCCACCTCCTATCATACAACTAGGTAACCTACCCTAGGTTCACAAAAAGCATCATAAAGGGTAAATCATAATTCAAATTGAATCATGTACATTCAGCTGCACATATGTTCTCAAAACCCTGAAACATCCACAATATCCTCACAGGACCAAATCAATACATCAGAACCGAACCAGGTTGGGTCTTAGTAAATCAGGACTATGACATCACCATATAAACACAAGATGGCATCATAATAAAACCATATAGAAAGTACAATCCCAAAACCTTTGGATTTAAGTCCTAGGGTCATCTAACCCAACAGATATCCGAAAGCATGATAACAAGATCGAAAGGGTCACATGGTCGATTTAGGGTAATAACATGAACAAACACGCCATAAAGCAACAAAAATGATAAACACTCCCCCCGGCCTCTGTATACATCCTTGGTCATCTAATGCCCCCATAAGTAGCACATACAAGCACAAGAGAACCATAATGATGCATGGAAACAAAACGTCTTAAAAGACTGAAAAAGGAACATACATAGATAGCAATTTCATCTATTAAAACCATCCACATGCATAAGATAAACTCATTTCAGCTATTAATAAATCTAACTAGGAGCATTCATTGCTTACATCATGACATAATATAATGTAAATCAATTGATTAAAATTAATTACACTATATACATTAGTCCTTCAACGATAATTTCCTAATACCATCAATGGAGAAATTCGTATCCACTATGACAATGTAATTAATAACGATAAATCTATTAATTAAAATCAATACCTCTATATTAATTGAAATTAATAATCATATATTAATTAAAAATAATCGCTCTATATCGATTAGAAGTTTATCATCCCACATAGCTAAAAATAATAAAAACAATAATAAAACTTCATCTTCTAATCGTTAATATACATCCTAATGCCAAGTTAAAATAAATCACATAAAGGAAATTAAATTAACTTAATCATAAAATAAACTAAATTTTTTAATTAATAATTAAATTAAATTAAACTAATTTAAAATTAATAAAATTAACATTAACTAAATTAAAATTACTAAAATTTAATATCTAAAAAAAAAAACTTTTAACAAAGTTTATTGGGGGGGTGGTGGGACCCATGCGGGTTCCCCTACCCCACGCGCAACACAGTCCTATTAAATAAGACTGTGGGGGAGGGGACCACGGTCCTCCTCCCCATGTGCATCAAAACCCGCGCAGGACGAGAGTAAGGGGGGGGGTTGGTGGGGATGGGGTCCCACCACCCCTCCCTTCACTAATTTTTTATTTACTTTTTTTTCAACTTCAAAAAATATATATTAAAGTTGCATTTTTTTTTAAAAAACAAGATTTATTTATTTTTTAATCCAAAAATCTGAAAATGGAAATTAGTAAAAAAAGAAATGTAATTTATTTTATTTTTTTAAAGCTTTTACACCAATCTGTATCAAATATAGAGAGTTGGATTTTTCCAACTAATTTAATTTTTTTTCAATGAAATTAAAGACACTCATTAATTTTAATTTTTCTATAGTTAGGACTATAGGCAGGATTGATTTTTCGATTTCTAGGAGTTCTAGGAGAGATCTTTTCATGAAATTTTTGACAGCATAAGGGTACTATGCTAAGAAATATATAAACATGAAAATGACAAATCTAAGCTTCTCATAAACCCCGAAAACATTGAAACATTAATAACGATAAATTTAATTTTCTCTATAGTCTAAACAATACAAAGGATTATTTTTTTTGTTTTCTAAGAGATCTAGAGAGAATTTCTTCCCAAAATTTTGATAGCATAACCCTACGATGTTAAGAATACATAGAATGAAATAAATTCAGATCTAGGGTCCTAATGAACACCCGAAAGCATATAAACAACAATAAAGCCATTTAAGAGCCAAAATAATAAACATGCACTAATTCAACAATGAAAACCTCAGATCTACAAAATTGAAACCATACATGGAAAATGAAACCTAACTTGATTCTAATGCAAGAAATGAAATAATGTAGCTTGGAAGATGAAAGCAAATTTGAAAACCCTCAAGCCCAATTCAACCACACATCTGGAAACTATGAAGGTTCGAGCACACACACAAGCAAGAAAAATCCTAAAAACTGCAAAGAAACAAGGATCCACAACAATCCACAATCCTTCAAAAACCCCAAAATCACCAAGAGCTCTCCAAATCCAAAACCTGTCATGAGAGAATGAATGACCAATTCCCCCTAAAGAGATTCAAATTCCCCTAATCAAGCAAAGCTTGATGACAACTCCCAAGTCAATCCCTAAAATGACTCCACTTAAAATTGAAAGTAAATCCTAATTAAATTTATAAAATATTCTTTATTGCCACAACTCAACTTTGACTCCTAATTTCAAGTTGAGATATTTAAATTTGAAAATACTTTTTCAACACATTCATGCACATGTAAATAATAAAATATCAAATTAAATAGATTAAATATTTATGTCACAATATTACATGCAACCAAATATTTAATTATTTAATTAATCATATAAGCACATTTACTATAGTTTTCAATTAAATACTTAATTAAATCAAAATATTCAAATATTTCAATTTAATTAATTATTTAAAATAAACATAGGATATAATCAAATAATTAATTCAACTATAATCCATTAAATCATAGAATATGGAAATCACTCAATAATCCAAAAATACCTGAAAGCATACACATGCAAAACACATACACAAGGAAAAAGGGTATTTGAATTCCATCAACCTAGATGAATTTGGATAAGGTAGTCATACTGAAACTCATCCAACATTAGGATGATTAGGCTTAGGTTAGGGTCTTGGACCTGAAAACTATCTCCCCTCTCTTACCATTGAGATTAATGCGATAGGGCACGCTCACTCCTGCCAATTCAGGGAAGACATAGCCCGGTACCTGCAAACCTGTCATCACAAAGATTAACATACATGCATATATAATATGGAAAACAATGGTTGAGACTAGGTTATCGTGTAGATCTCACCGAAGCAAGTAACTACAACTCTGTCCCATACCATACCAAGCACATCAAACGGTAATGCAAAACATACAATGATCCATGTGCATATAAATCTAAGGTTAGTATTGTCAGAAAACCATAATCGAAATGAAATCCTAACATATACATAAGCATCATTAAATAATCATAAATCACATATACATAGAAGATACAACATGATAATAATGGATCAATAGCATACTGAAAAGTAATACATAAATATCCTCAAGATCAACTGAAATAACCACACATACATCAAAATGCCTAAAAGAGTTCAGCATCCACAAACTGAAAAGAAAACTAAGAGGTGGGTATTACATCCTCCTCCCCTAAAACTAGGCTTACTCCTGGAAGCCTAAAAGAAAGATAGAGAAATCAATCTCTCAACACAAAACATCTAATCCAAGTCCTGAAAGACTTAAAGTGTGGATTCCTTAGAATCCTTTTTAGGACTCTGATTAGAACATGGGGGATCATCCCCTACTGCTGGAATCTGAAAACTAGCTACTGGTCCATCATCTGCAACTCCACTCAAAGAAGAATGATACACCATTAGAAAGTGATCCAAGGCTACATACACTTTGTGAGATCTACAAACACCCCCAAATGTAGGATCAAAAGCCACTGGCCTTTTCCCCGAGAACAACACTGCATGCTGAGGACAATTGACTGCAATATGGTCAAGCCACCCACAAGTAAAAAAATCCCTTACACCACCACTTCCTCTAACTAAAGGTGCACTAGAATACTGAACATCACCCCTAAAGACATCCTGATGCACTCTCTGAACTGATTGATCAGTCCTATTGCACTTACTGCGCAACCAGCTGTGATAGTTCCCTGACGGGGAAACACCACTAGTACCATGAAGGAATCTTTTCCCATGTGGATATTGGTTACCCTTCAAAACTGTAGGAGGATTCCCAAAGTTTCCAACTCCCTGTGGATGATTACCCTTGTAACCAAGAGTAGATCCACTAGGCTAAACTATCCGTTTGTTCTTTCTGCACTGAATATCATTAAGATTCTTAATTTGAGGACCAATAAAAGTAGGAGGAATGATTCCTCCCTACTGCTGAAAATAATCACCTTATGGAAAGGTAGAATAACCTCCAGAATACCCAGCTTCTTGAGTATGATCACTTCTGAAAATAGAAGCCGGTTCACTAGACTGCACACCTAACTGACCACCAAATTGATCATGAGAGGGTTCCTCACCCTGTTGGTTTAGATCACCCTTCGAGTCTGCAAGATCATCTTTTTCAACCAATATAGCCTTATAAATTGCATCCCTAAAAGCTCAGGATTTGAAGACCCTAACTCCTCCATCAGTGAGGTCATTAAGCCCTCTGACAAGGTGTGGAATCTTCAAGGCTTGATCCTGATCAACACTCACAGCAATAGCTCTAGACTCAACAGACTCCATTCTTGAAGCAACCAAAGAATCAAACAACAACTCAAACTTGAATCCAAAAGGCGACGCATGAAAATAAATAAACACAAGACAATAGTCTTAAATACATCAAAGTTTTATGTCTATGTTTGTTTCAAGTTTTAAAATCAAAAGACCACTAATGGGCATACATATTTCTCAGAGCTCCCAGTGTAGAAACATGGGCTTTGATACCAAGTGTAATTCCCCGCCAGGGAACCCAGGAGAACTTAACATAAACATGACACTAAGTTCATGGAATAATTTTTTTTTTAAATGTTTACAAACAATAATGATAACAATGCATAAGAAACACAATGAAGTACATGACATACATGAAATATAACACATACATGATAACATTTATCGAGGGTTCCTTGACGTAGAATTACTTAAAAATTATAATCTACGATTAACAAATATAAAGAACTAACATAAAGGTTACATAATCTGAATCCAATAACACACATCTCATAATACAAGATTACATATACATCTGATACCATAAGGTATACTACCTAATCAACATCCACTGCACAAGTCGCAGGGTATGTAATAATACATAGTGAACGATACAATGCATCCTCCAAAGGATGATAACCAATATATATACATATGGTACAAAACACATCCCAAGCAACATCCAAGCAAGAAGAAGAATCTGTCAGAATCTCAGTGGTAATAAGAATCACTACCACCCGACCATGTGGAACCAAAGGTCCACTCCCAAAGTGCTAAGGAGATAGTAACAGGCCCATCACATGGGGTGTACAACAAGAATACAAACAAGGCATACAAGACCTCATCCCCAAATGCATAGGAAGATCCTAGAAGTAATCTAAACCATAACTAGGAATACTAAACAACACCAGAGATAACTGACACACATAAGATAACCTAGGCTGTATATAGGAAGGTGTCATCATGTATGTCTGACCCTTGAGTTAAGTCCTGACAATCCATTAAGGGATTTCGGCACGCAAGTGACCATACACGACATTAATGACCTTTCAAACAGACAAGATCACTAATGATGCCCGAACCCGCACCTCGAAAGGGGGCAAGCATCATCTCATCCTCCATCTTAGCCTATATTAGTTCTCAAGCATGGGTGAGGCATTAATCTTATTAGTTTAATCTAGTGCATCCTAATTAGATTAATTATGTTATCACTTGTTACCAATACTTACAATAAGCAAATCCTGACAGCCACTTGTGGGCTACAGTACTTATTGCAAGCCACCTCCTATCATACAACTAGGTAACCTACCCTAGGTTCACAAAAAGAATCATAAAGGATAAATGATAATTCAAATTGCATCTTGTACATTCAGGTGCACATAGGTTCTCAAAACCCTAAAACATCCACAATATCCCCACAGGACCAAATCAATACATCATAACCGAACCAGGTTGGGTCTTAGCAAATCAGGACTATGGCATCACCATATAAACACAAGCTGACATCATAATAAAACCATATAGAAAGTACAATCCCAAAACCTCTGGATTTAATTCCTAGGGTCATCTAACCCAACAGATACCCGAAAGCATGATAACAAGATCGAAAGGGTCACATGGTCGATTTAGGGTAATAACATGAACATACACGCCATAAAACAACAAAAATGATAAACACTCCCCCGGCCTCTGTATACATCCTTGGTCATCTAATGCCCCCATAAGTAGTAGATACAAGCACAAGAGAACCATAATGATGCATGGAAACAAAACGTCTTAAAAGACTGAAAAAGGAACATACATAGATAGCAATTTCATCTATTAAAACCATCCACATGCATAAGATAAACTCATTTCACCTATTAATAAATCTAACTAGGAGCGTTCATTGCTTACATCATGACATAATATAATGTAAATCAATTGATTAAAATTAATTACACTATATACATTAGTCCTTCAACGATAATTTCCTAATACCATCAATGGAGAAATTCGTATCCACTATGACAATGTAATTAATAACGATAAATCTATTAATTAAAATCAATACCTCTATATTAATTGAAATTAATAATCATATATTAATTAAAAATAATCGCTCTATATCGATTAGAAGTTTATCATCCCACATAGCTAAAAATAATAAAAACAATAATAAAACTTCATCTTCTAATCGTTAATATACATCCTAATGCCAAGTTAAAATAAATCACATAAAGGAAATTAAATTAACTTAATCATAAAATAAACTAAATTTTTTAATTAATAATTAAATTAAATTAAACTAATTTAAAATTAATAAAATTAGCATTAACTAATTTAAAATTACTAAAATTTAATATCTAAAAAAAAAACTTTTAACAAAGTTTATTGGGGGGAGACCCACGCGGGTTCCCCTACCCCACACGCAACACAGTCCTATTAAATAGGATAGGGGGGGACCACGGTCCTCCTCCCCATGCGCATCAAAACCCGCGTAGGAGGAGGGTAAGGTGGGCAGTTGGTGGGGATGGGGTCCCACGACCCCTCCCTTCATTAAATTTTTTTTTTATATTTTTTCAACTTCAGAAAATATATATTAAAGCTGCATTTTTTTAAAAACAAGATTTGTTTATTTTTTTATCCAAAAATATGAAAACGGAAATTAGTAAAAAAAAGGAATGTAATTTATTTTATTTTTTTAAATCTTTTCCACCAGTCTGTATCAAATAAAGAGAGTTGGATTTTTCCAACTAATTTAATTTTTTTTCAATGAAATTAAAGACACTCATTCATTTTAATTTTTCTATAGTTAAGACTATAGGCAGGATTGATTTTTTGATTTCTAGGAGTTCTAGGAGAGATCTTTTCACGAAATTTTTGACAGCATAAGGGTATTATGCTATGAAACATATAAACATGAAAATGACAGATCTAAGCTTCTCATAAACCATGAAAATATCAAAACATTAATAACCATAAATTTAATTTTCTCTATAGTTTAAACAATACAAAGGATTGATTTTTTTGTTTTCTAAGAGATCTAGAGAGAATTTCTTCCCAAAATTTTGACAGCATAACCCTACGATGCTAAGAATACATAGGACGAAACAAATTCATATCTAGGGTCCTATTGACCACCCAAAAATGTATAAACAACAATAAAGCCATTTAAGAGCCAAAATAACAAACATGCACTAATTCAACAATGAAAACCTCAGATCTACAAAATTGAAACCATACATGGCAAATGAAACCTACCTTGATTCCAATGCAAGAAATGAAAGAATGTAGCTTGGAAGATGAAAGCAAATTTGAAAACCCTCAAGCCCAATTCAACCACAGATCTGGCAACTATGAAGATCCGAGCACACACACAAGCAAGAAAAATCCTGAAAACTTCAAAGCAACAAGGATCCACAACAATCCACAATCCTTCAAAAACCCCAAAATCACCAAGAGCTCTCCAAATCTAAAAACCTGTTATGAGAAAATGAATGACCAATTCCCCTTAAAGAGATTCAAATTCCCCTAATCAAGCAAAGCTTGATGACAACTCCCAAGTCAATCCCTAAAATGACTCCACTAAAGTAAATCCTAATTAAATTTATAAAATATTCTTTATTGCCACAACTCAACTTTGACTCCTAATTTCAAGTTGAGATATTTAAATTTGAAAATACTTTTTCAACACATTCATGCACATGTAAATAATAAAATATTAAATTAAATAGATTAAATATTTATGTCACAATATTACATGCAAACAAATATTTAATTATTTAATTGATCATATAAGCACATTTACTATAGTTTTCAATTAAATACTTAATTAAATCAAAATATTCAAATATTTCAATTTAATTAATTATTGTCTATTAGTGTCACACACTTAGTCATAATTAAGGCAGGTTGGTCGGTCATCACTACGACCGAGCCATCCCTCTAAGGCTTAGAATGGTAATGAATTGTGTAATATTATGTATTGAATGAGCAGTAGTCTTTGCTGAGCAAGTCAGTGGTCACTGAGTACTCAGTAGTTTCTAAGTAGAATGATTGCCGAGTTGCATAGATAGTTAGTGTCGAGTGACAGTTTTGACCAAGCATCATATTTTACATATGTCGAGTAAAGCAGTTTTGATATAAATGTTTGGAATGGCATAAACCATTAGGTAAACCATTTTGGCCAACTTTTATGAATCATTTAATGATTATTAAAGATATTTAATGCATTATTTATGCGTTATTTCTCAAATCATGAATCCCTATGCAAGCAATGCAACCAATCAAAATAAGGGATGCTTAAGCGACAAAAGGTGATGAATCTAGATCATTGATCTTGATCTAGATGCTTCACTATTTGTCTGTATATGAGATTATTCAAAGCCTAAATTGATGCATGGATGTGGATGTGGATGTGAAGAGAAGAGATCGGTTGTGTATGCATGTTTTGCATATCTAAAGCATAGAGCATACATAGTGACCGGGCAGAGCAGTGAAGGATAGTAAAGAGATATATCACATTGAGAGATTAGTTAAGAGTTGGAAAGAGGAGATCCACTATTAGCATTTGAAGTGTAGACCAAAGGATCAGGTACTAATACATTCTAGAAAATGAATCAGGGTAAATCTCTTAACAGAGTTGTCCTAACAGGCCTTTGTAAATCTCTTCATAGAGTGCTTACTTTATTGTAAGTTTAAATCCTTTAACAATGGAGATTGTATAAGTATGTAAGCTCTTAACATGGCAGCCCCTCACAAGGTATATCATCAGAAGTGATCAAACTTTGTAGCCATAACCGGTACACTTTAATATTACCATAGTGAATATTTGTGGGTGTCATCCCCACCCAAGTTTTACCTTCAGGGGTTGGTGGGTTACCAAATATTTGTGTTATGTGTTCATTATGGATGTGATTAGATGTTAGATATATTGCAACATTTTAGTTTATGTTTATGAATACATGTTGAATCAATTTTTTTTAGAGGTGTAAAATTTTTATAGATCTGATTCATCCCCCCCCCCCCCCCACCTCTTAGTATACTAATTTACCATATTAGACTTCCAACAATTGGTATCAGAGCATTGTTCTCTTAAAATAAGTCTAACCACTTGAGAGTAAAGATCTTGGAAATGGAGGTTTATAAGTTGCGAAAGGTCATTGAGAATCATAAGATTGATATCCAGCTGGCACTATAGTAGCTTGAGACATCAAGAGAATAATTGAGGAAATCCTTAAAGGATAGGAAGGAATTGGCAACTCAGCTGAATGACACTTCATATAAAGAAGAAGACATTGAAGGTATATTTGACAATGGAGATTCCAAAGAAAGTAATGCAAAAATTGCAGATCTATTGGAGAAGAACAACACACTGAAAGAACAAGTCAAAAGTCTAAAGGTAGAATAGGAAACTCAATTAATAACATTATGTGAGGTGATTGATCAGAAGAAGAAAGTTGAGGAAGACAAGAGAATGGCAAAAGAAGACAAGAAACATATGGCTACTAGACTTGTTGAAAGGAAAAGTGATATGCAAAAGCTCATAAATAATCAATTGGACATTTGTTATTTGCAAATAAAGAGGAAAATAGAAAAAAAATTGAAATTACATATCTAAGATCAGAGAATAATCAGCTGAAAAATGAGTCAAGATCTGAAAGGGAACTTATTGAGAGGATAAACAAACCTAATGAATCCATGAGATACTTTGAGGAACTGATGAGATCACCAAGAAGGAATAATGACAGCTATGGACTTGGTCATACTGAGCACCTATCATCCACTGAAGAAGGAGAATCATTAAAGAGTGGAGAACAGAGGAATGCAAAGCTGAAGAATAGAAAACCTACATGTCATCATTGTGGGAGACCAGGTCACACAAAATTTTTTTTCCATAGCAAGAATGGTAAGTCCAATCCTAAACCTAAATTCAATGGATATTTCTTTAAGTGTAAAAAGCATGGACATCAGGCACATGAATGCAAGTCAAAGACTAGCAATACACCTACTTCACCTAGATTATAAGGACATTGTTACAATTTCCAAAAGTTTGGTCATAGAACTCAAGATTGAAGATCCAATGACAAATCCAAATGGACATCCAAGAAACAAGGCAATGCACCAAGGAACGATAACACATTCAAATGAGATTATAATACATGGTATACTTGTCATTATTATTGTGAATATGGTCATATTTTAGAATATTGTATAATGATACACTTCAGAGGAAAATCCAAGAGTTGGATGAATGGAAGTTTGGTTTGTTATAGTTGTCACAAGACCGGTCATCCTAAGACAAACTACAAAACCTGATCCCAACACCTACTGTTGAGAAGATAAAGAATTAGATGAATCTGACATGGATTAAGAAAGAAGAAGAAAGTAGTAGTGGGCCCAGTGAAGCTGAGATCACCCAATCCAATGGATCAGGTGATCACACTACTTTCAATTAAGAAAAGAAGGTATGTAAGGAACTGTTTTCTCTACTGTTATATTTTACACCAGTTCCAAACATAAGATGTATTAAATTCCATGTCTGCATAAGTTAATATGCATTAGGGAAGATTTGAGACAAGAACTGAGAAAATAATTGATATGCATATTTGATGTCAAGCATCAGTATTAGTATGTGTCAAGCCCCCATACCGACTGAGCTGATATGTTGTACAAGCATCATTAGTGATCGAGTGATGGAATGAGTTAACGTGAATATTTATTCTAAGACCGAGAAACTATTTTACACCTACCAATGTTTGGAACATTTAATGAAGACCTAATTTGACCATTTGAGGGTATATAATGGATTTTTCCATTCATTTTCATTTCACAAAGCAATTAGAGTTTGCAGAGCAGTTCAAGGGAGATTTGAGCAAAGATTGTAAAGATTTCACTATGTATCGTCGAAAAAGTATTGAGAAAGGTTAAAAACCCGTTTATGTCAAGTTACCTAGAGTTCATTTCATGAAGCCTAATCCGATGAAATTGCTTCCAGTGTTGGAAATAATGGGAAGTGTGTACTGAGAGGGAAGGGGTGAATCAATACCTCTAAAATGTTTATCTCTTTTAACCTTTATCCTTTGTGTAATCAATTGTGTAACCAACCATCTGTTCGATACTATCTTTGTGTAAGACATGTAAATTCTTTAACTTAATCAAATATGTAAACATTCATACAAAACATTCATGAAATTAATTGACTCATAAAACAAGATATGGTAATGCAAAAAACCCATGTTAGAAGGTAAAAACTATGGTGGGGATGGCACCCACAAAAACTTCACTATCTGCAGATTGGAAGGAGACAGTTAAAGCTTACAATTTGATCACTTCTGATGATCTACCCTATTAGGAGTATCCGTGGAGACTTGTTAAGGTCTACTATGTTAATAGCTTTAGCAATATTGTTTAGTGTGCACTCAGTTAAGAGATTTACAATAGGATTGTTAAATCTACCTTCCTTGAAAGGATTTCTTCTATTTGCTACACTTGTTAGAATGTAGACAAAGATACTCATTGACCTGAGTGTATGCAATCTAAAAATTTCTGATTACAGATCCATTACAATTCACATGTATAAATGTATCACCTAGTGTGATTGATCAATACCTCTATTGCTCGATAGCCTCTGTTCTTGGTTCTTGATAACAAATTTCATCTTTTGTTGTTTTTATTCTTGAAAATTTCAATCTGATCCATAGATTTTCTCGTTGGCTACATTCATCCTCTCATCCATGATAATTAATGATTACAACATCTTAAGTTTCACATATTACAACTTTAACTCTATGATCAAAGGTTTACAACTTGACCTTGATCTCCTAGTCTGCATGTTTTTAATCAGTTAGACTGATTAAAAAAATTACAATATTGTTTCTTGTCCCTTAAGTAATGGTTTTAAAAACAAATAAAGACTCTATAAATAGAATACAATTGTTTTATTTGATGTGGAAGTCAGATCCACTTTTTCTGGGATGTAATTGACTTTTGGTGTCTGATGCTTGGTTTGCTCTGAAGTCAATTTGACTGTCTTTCGGTGTTCCTAGTTGAACTTTCTGTTAGGTTGCTCTATTGTTTGTTCTATTAGTTTGCACTAATTTTCTCATTAGGTTCCTCTATCAGTTTACTCCTGTTGGTTTCCTCTTTATCATCTTCAGTTTGCACTTTTTGGTTAACATTGCAAAAATGTGTCGTCGATTTTCTCCTTGCTTAGCATTTTTGGTTTGAATTGAAAACCTAACTTTTGGTATAGTGTAACCGATGGTTTAAATGACTGATTTTATCATTGCATACTAATGGAAAAACTTTATGTTTATCAATCTCCCCCTTTGACATTAGTATCAAAAACTGATATGTGCAGAATACTATCAAAATTTATAGTATGAACACCTTGTATATTACCTTAGTCATTTCATGACTCCCCCTATGCATATGCTGGTATAGTATAGTATATGTATGTACACTTTATCATTATACTATCTCTTCCTTTTCTCCTTTGAGCTATATTATCCTATCTTTGTACACATTTCATTTTCCCCCTTTTATTGATCTTTGTGCATATCAATTTACTTTTCCCGCTTTTTTGATAGTAAGGGAAAAGGTGTATACCTATAGCTTATCAAAAATATGAGAGTGCGAGGATTTCATTCCCTCCATCATCTTCTCCCATTAATCCTTGAGATGTTCAAGAGCCATATGCTCTAATGTTATCTGTGCATGCATGTCATAGATGTTGTTTGCTACAGACATCTCAAGGGTGGCAATAAGTTGCCTAGCTGGACTTAGGTGAGTCTGTAGAAGTGTGAGGTTTGGTAATAGTATGGACTAAATCTTGGTAACCTCCTCTCTGAATTGTGATTCTACTTCACAAAGTTCCTATCTTAATCGTTTTATCTCAATTATTTTCTCATAATGCAATGTGATTGCATTTCCATCAGTGGTTAGACTTTGTGCACTTACAGTGAGATCAAATTTGATCTTTTCTATCTTATCATTGTTGTCCTTTGTAAACTTTTCTAAAGTGCATAGCTTATGTATTAAGGAAACAACTTCAGTTATGATTGAATTTAATTGATTTGATAACTCTAAAATCTTTACCTTATTCTCTTCCACTTCTTGGCTGATCTTTTCTGCTAGTTTGTATTGAAATTTTTGTTCTGCTCGCTCCTCAATTGCCTTTTTTGCATCAAAATTTTGCATTGTTATTTCTTTGGTGAGGAAGACAAGTTGATCTAGAATGGGAGCATTTTTATCAACATCTATTTCGGGAACAATCCAACTCAAGATGTCCCTTGTGTTCTCCAATACTAATGAATCTCGGTGTTTCTTCTTTAGCTTCTCTTGCAAAGCTTTCCTTTGACATATTTCTCCATACTCTTGGAGAGATTCAAAGTCTAATGTTGTTTGGTCACACTTTGTTATTTCAATTATCTCATCTAGTGTGGCTTGCAACTTGTTCTTCTTTGTTTTCTTCTTCTTCTTCTATGTTCCACCTGTATGTAGAACCATATCCATCATTTTAGCTTGGTCTGATGTGCTACTTGATGGATTTTGAGGAGTTGTACCTTTTTCTTGGTGCTTGATATTTTCCTGTCGATTATCTGAGGACGTTTCCTTGTCAACTTTTGGTGTTTCTGTAGCTTCACCTTTTGTGTCCTTTGGTGTGGTATAAACTATCTTTACTTGCTCATCCTTCTCTTTTTGAACTTCATCAACATTTTTCATCTGTGCATCTTTTTCGGTGGTATCTCCTTCTTTTTGTTCTCCATCGATGACATTTTGTTCATCGGTTGTGTCTTTCTTTTCTTCAGATGTATCTTTTTCTCTTCATTACCCTTGTCCTTGGGTATGCTTGCATCAGGCTCGGGGGTCTTCTCCTTTTGTGAGATAATATTGACTACTTGAATCAACAGTGGCATTTGGCCTGGTATATCAACTTGTGTTGCATCAATTTTAGTGTCCCATTTTTCGGTGTGGTCCTTGACAATAGTGACATCTTCAAATTTATGAATTTCATCTGCAGGATCATCTGTGATGTCAATTATAGTATTATCCATAGTGTTGTCCAAATTAGTGTCTGGCCATGTCTCATCTACAACATCTATATTCTTATTGCCCATTGTGTCCATTCCTTCTTTGTCCAATTCTACATTAGTGATAGTAATTGGTTCGGTCCTCTATGTAGCCTGATCATCCTTGGTTTGTTGAGTTTTGGTAAGATCTTTTTGTTGCTCCAGACTTTTATTCTTATTAAGAATATCAAGTATTTTTCTCCATTCAACTTCACTCTTTCTATCTAGGTCCAGTAAGTATCCTCGGAGCACTTGGTAGGCTCTCAACTTTGGTGAGAACTATTTAGAGTGAATTTTCATCATTTCTTTAATCTCCTCCATTTTTTATTTGGGGGGCATGACTGATACTAGGGCTCTTTCCATGATTTCTTTCTCAGAGTGCAAGGAAAATTTCCATCTTGCCGATATCCAATCTTGAAGTTCTTTAGGCATATTGTCTACCAATTGTATTGGGAGGTATTTGAATATGCACATCATCTTAATGATTTCCTCCTCAATCTTATTTTGATCCAAGGGATCCAATGTTAACCATTTCTTGATTTTTCTATCATTGACTGTTCCTGATTTAATAATTGAGGCACACACTTCATCAACTATTTTAGGTATCTTATTATTTTCCTTTTGAACAACCTCATCATGTTCGGCGTCCTCAATGTCCTCCTTAGTTCTGATGAACTTTCTTCTTTTAGTTGGCTCTCTTTTCTATGTTTCAGTTTTCCTCTTATAGGTCCTTACTTGACATTTCTTCAATGGTGAATGAATCGTGTCCTTAGCTGGTTGACTCCTTGTCCTTGTAGTAGCTGTAGTCCTAGGCTTCTTAGCTGGTGGAGGTAATGGTGTATCTAACTTTGTAGACTCAGACTCACTCTCCTTTTCATCTTCACCGATAGGTGACTATCCATCAGTTTCTTCTTTCTATTTGGTTTACTCTTCTATAACCAACAGTCTCTTCTCTAGGTTCTTGACCATCTTATCCTTCTTCTATCTATCTTCTTTATAACCAAGAAAGTTTTTATTCTTTCTTTGGCTTCTTCATATGTGCGGAACTTGGGTTGTGTTTTATCAATTGTTTCATTTATTAATGCATCAATGGCATTAGATGCTTGATCTATGTTCACTTCATAGTCAAGTGGAGATAGCCATGCTGCTCTCAGTACAGCTGGCTTGATGTATGTGAAGTCAGTGTCTACCATGAAACATATATTAGTCTTGAATTTATCAATTAATTGTTCAGGGATCCTTACTCTTTTTTTCATTCTCTCCTTGAATCCAACAAACTATTCATCCATTAATTACTCAAAATTATCTCCTAGTGATTTTATAAACTCACTAATTTGTAAGGTCACTGGTTTAGTTGTGTCCCATTGTACATTTCCTATTGATGGAAAATATTCTTGGAAGTAGAAGAATATGCACATGATAAGTGAACCAAACTTACATGAATTTTATTTTTCATTTCTAATAATCTTTAGGTTCTCTTCTAACTACTTGAGTAGAAATTTAGATAGATCCAACTATGATCCTTTCTTTACAATCTTATATGTTGTATCCACTACTCTAGATGCAATGTTGTTCATCCTTCTTGCCTAAAAGAACCTGTACCCTAAGACACATGCTCCATACTTGAGTTCATCATTTGTAATGGTGGATACCTTAAATCCTCTTCCATCATATTTTTCTCCACTATTCTTCTTTATGTCGGCTTTAAGCGGGTACTTCAATGCCTTTACCTTATTGGTTATAGGGTAACCGGTGATCGAATGTACAAAATCTCATGTTATCGATTTAGGCTCATCCAGCCATAGCTTTCAGTCATGGATTCTGCTCAGTACTAACTCAATCCACTCAGTCTTGAATTCCTTCAGGAACCATAGGGAATTTTTAATCCCTTTTACTTCGATGTGTTTGTGTTCTTCTTTGATATTGCCATCATCTTTGCATAGCTTCTTGATATCTTTCTCAACCTCTAGATTGCCAATCTCTGCAATCTTGCAGTGTATGTATGCTCTCATGTCTTCAATGAGAAAAACCCTAGCTTGTATTCTTGAGAATTCTCTAGCATTATTAGGTTGCGAGGCAACTTCTGGAAAAATCTTGTAATGTGGTTCCTAACAGGTGTTGTTCTTGATAAGTTTGACCTTGTTCTTCTTAATACTCTTCAACTTAATGGTTTTTGATGTAGTCGCCATTGTTTCTGACATTAGGGCTTTCCAAAAATGATAAATAGAGTTCTTGGTTAATGCTTGGTACTTACTTTAACCTTTGTAGCTTTAACTGATATGTTTGGAGTGCTTTGAATTAGGTTGGAGTCACTCTGCAATGCTTTCGCTTCTTGCTCTAGTTTCTCTTTGTTTGCTTCGCTCAAATTGTTGGTGAGAAATGAAACCCTTTCGTCATCTATTTATAGAATTTTCCCTAGGTCGAGTCATTAATGCTCAACCACTCCTTGGTGTGTGAAGACAGAGTTGTCAGTTGAAACACTAACTTTTCTTTCGGTGACAACGCAATGCTTCCGGCAGTATTTTTAACTTCCTTTTTACCAATAGGTTTCGGTGTATGGTGAAGACCACTTTGTCAACTCACATGATTACCGATGGATCTCAGTTTACACTAGAAAATTTAGCTTTTACATGTTAACCAACAATTCTCGATAAGTGTAGACAACTCAACTTTGAATGTATACCGATGCATTTTGATATGTATTGACCGATGAAATATTTTTCACAGAATTTAACAAGTAATACCATAGTGCATCTATAATCATGCTAATTTTGCATTTTAACTATGTATAATGGAACTGATGCAAAATGTAACTTGGTATAATGCAGTTCCATACATACTTGTTCTGCATAGGTGGGGGTGGTGATGTCACCAGATCCATTGGATGAGGTGTCAACAATTGTATTTCTCGGTCCAGCTTCAATAGTGTTTGTAGCTTTCCTCCATATTTTTTTCTCATCTTCCTGATGTCTTCAATGGTGTTTCCATTAGCAAAGGTGCTAGTCTCTGTCATTCGGTCTCTGTTGTCTTTCTTGAGATGACCAAATTTTTTATAGTGTAAACATGCCATTCTAGGGTTAGTCCAGCCTCTAGGATTTCTTGACCATTGTCTCATATAGTTTGCAGAAATGTGACCAAATATTCCACATGTTGTACAATTTTCCAAGTGTTGTAATCCCATACATACTGGTTACCGACACTATTCGGTTGATAGGTAGATTCTTAATCTTTAGGCTTCCATGCTTTCTTTTTCTTCTTCCAGCATTCAAGTGTTGTGTGCCCATACATTTTGCAAGTAGGACAATATTTGTCGATATAAGTTTCCTTCTTTGGTTGTTTCATCTTAGATTTACATTCATATGCTATATGTCCTTTCTTCTTACATTTATAACAAATTCCTATGAATGAAGATGTAGACTTAGGAAACCTTTTACTTTTCTCCTGCATACATTTGATGTGTGGCCTTACTTTCCACAGTGATTGCATATCAGCTTTCTTGGTCTTGGATTTGCATAGACATTCTTTGGATCAGCTTGATTAGGTAATTCTCCATTCTTGGTATAGCCTAGTTTGGTGTTGTTGTTGGCTCTCCTTTGTGCATCAAGAAAATCATCCATTCTTTTATTGCTTTCTTCAACTCTCTTGATTATCTCATTATGTTGCTGCTGAATTCTTATTTATTTTTTCAGCTTTTCATTTTCTTCCCTTCGCTCACTGATAGATTCTATTCTTTGAATGAGTTCAACATTCATTCTATTTTCCTCTTGACTCATAAGAATAATCTGATTTGTAATCTCATGGTGATGTTCTATAAGTCTCTGTATTTTTTATTCTTTCTCTTGTATCTTTCCAGTAATCTTCCTTCTATCATCAATGGCCAGTTTTCTCTCTTTCTCAGCTTGTCTAGCATTGTTCATGACATCAATCATTCTTACCATCTATGTCTCTTGACCAATTTGCAGAGATTTCACTTGTCCAGCCATATGTTGATTGATTTCATTTAAGTTTGTGATGCTTTCCTCTGATGTTTTTTATGCTTTTCTTGTAGTAGATCCTGAAGACTCAAATAGATCTGGTATATCTTCTTCATGGTAGTCTGTTTCATTACAGCGAGATGCCATAATATTTCTTTGATCTAACAGTTGTCTCATCTTGATTCTGGCTTCTTTATACTGCTCATAGAAGATCTGAATTTCTAGCTTTTGATTCTCAACACTTTTGTCAAGTCTGTACTTCTCCATTGTATGATCTTTTCTCTTAAGTCTTTAAGCTTTCCAAATAATATTTCTAGCTTTGATACCAATTGTTAGAAATAATGGGAAGTGTGTACTGAGATGGGAGGGGTGAATCAGTACCTCTAAAACTTTTATCCCTTTTAACCTTTATCCTTTATGTAATCAATTGTGTAACTAATCATCTATTCTATACTATATTTGTGTAAGACATATCAATTCATTAACTTAATCAAACATGTAAACATTCATAGAAACATTCATGAAAGTAATTGATTCATAGCACAAGATGTGGTAAAACTTGCAGTGGGGATGACACCCACAAAAACTTCACTATCTGCAGATTGGAAGGGGTCGATTAAGGCTTACAATTTGATCACTTGTGATGATCTACCCTGTTAGGAGTATCTATGGAGACTTGTTAAGGTCTACTCTATTAAGAGCTTTAGCAACACTGTTTAGTCTGCACTCGGTTAAGAGATTTATAATAGGATTGTTAAATCCACCTTCCTTGAAAGGATTTCTTCTATTTTCTACACTTGTTAGAATGTAGACAAAAATACTCATTGACTTGAGTGTATGCAATTTAACAATTGTTGATTATAGATCCATTACAATTCACATGTATAAATGTATCACCTAGTGTGATTGATTAATACCTTTTTTGCTCGGTAGCCTCTGTTCTTGGTTCTTGATAACCAATTTCATCTTTTGTTGTTCTGCTTCTTGAAACTTTTATTTTGATCCATATATGTGCTCGTTGGCTACATTCATCCTCTCATCCATGATAATGAATGTTTACAACATCTATTTGTAAGATAAATTGACCTAATTAAGTTTCTAGTATTACAACTTTAACTCTGTGATCAAAGGTTTATAACTTGACCTTGATCTCCTAGTCTACATATTTTTAATTAGTTAGACTGATTAAAACAATTACAATAATGTTTTGATTAAGTAAAAACAAGTTTTACAAGGATCTAAAATGTTTACAATTTTTTTCTAGATATTCAAGAGAGTTCAACAACAAGGGTGCCATGGCACCAAACAAGGAAAGAAAAGCAGAAAGAAAGCTAACAACCTAAACAAAAAAGTCCGTCAGGTTAACAATAAGGATAGGGATAGAAAAAACAAAAAGGGAAGAACTAAGCAAAAGATAGCTACATGCCCTCCACCATTTCTTGGGCCTGAATGACCATAATCTACATCTGATTTACTAAGTTCTTAAGGTCTTCAGTTTCTTTGTCCGCCTTTGGACTCATTTTATTGGTGCTTTCCCTTGTGTGAGTACCCGATCTTGTGATTTCCTTCACCTCTCTGTAGTCCCTTTCCCCTTTGTCCCAATCTAAATTTTCCATCAAGATCTGTGCATGTCCAGTATAGGTTTTAAGGCTCACCAGGCATTGCTCCCCAATTTTCTTGACCATTTCCTCAAGTTTTTCCACCTTTATGTTCAGATTGTTGATTTTCCTTGCATTGTCTTCTTCCTCCATCCTATCAGTGATTTCCTTTAGCTATTTCTCCATTTTCCCCACTTTGTTCACAAATTCCACCTAGGCTTCTGAATTCCCAACCGCCTCTTTCATTTCATCCAACTATTCAGCAACTGGTTTCTCACCAATTCCAATACTTTTTAAGAGATAATCTCAGCCCTCATAACTTCAATTTGTTTTTTGATATTAGCATTGTCTTCAATCAAATTACTCACCATACTAGTGAAATCCGCAATGCAATCCTTTCTTTACTTGATATCATCAGGCATATGATAATTTCCCATTTCCTCATTTTCATGGAATTCAGTTTCCTTGTGCCCTGTTTCTTCTTTCTTTGTTCTTTTGTCCAGATTTTCCTTCTCCTTTTCATCCTCCTTCTGCTTGTTTGTTTTCCTATTCCCCTTTTTATTTTGGTCCTCTTCATTGTCATCTTTTTTGTCCTCTTTGTTTTCACCTGTGTCATCCTGCCTGGGGTTCATCTCGGTATTTAGCTTTTTCTCCATCATATCTTCCTCATCCGAGGAAAGAACAATTCTCCTCTTGCTGGGTTTTTTACCTTTCTGACTGATCTTATTTCTCTCCATAATTTCTCCCTATTTTCTTTTCTTTGTGTCTTTTTTTCCTCCTCTTCATCCTC
Source organism: Thuja plicata (assembly GCA_018584345.1). Taxonomy (NCBI): domain Eukaryota; kingdom Viridiplantae; phylum Streptophyta; class Pinopsida; order Cupressales; family Cupressaceae; genus Thuja; species Thuja plicata. The sequence continues at coordinate 205,130 of MU222911.1, forward strand.
TTCATCCTTCTCTATTTCTGTTTCTTCCACCAAAGTCTTCTTCTTAGTCAACTTGTTGCCTTTTTTTCTTTCTCATTTTTCTTTCCTCCAGATTATCATCATTAGTTTCCTTGTCCATCTCAGAGCCCTCGGAAAAGGGCTTCTTCTGGCTCATCTTAGACGAGGATCCCTTTTTTGTAGTGTTTTCAGGGGTTTTATATCCCTTGGATTCTTCTTCATTATCTTCTATTTCTTCCTCATACATATTGTCTTCCTCATCACCCTCCATTTCTTCCTCATCTCTCTGGTTCTTCGTAAACAAAGGTCTTTCCACTTTTTTAGTTTTCAAAACCTCATAAATTAACAACATAAGACCATGGTGAAAATCATGATCACCCTTTGGATCTTTCTGCAAGCTATTAATAGTGAAATATAACGAACTGAGCAAACAATTAAAATAATATTGCTTTTCCCTTAAGTAATAGTTTTTAAAAAAAATCAAGACTCTATAAATAGAATACAATTTTTTTATATGATATGGAATTCAGATCCACTTTTTCGAGGATGTAACTGCCTTTTAGTGTCTAATGCTCGGTTTTCTCTGAAGTCAGTTTGAATATATTTTGGTGTTCCTGGTTGAACTGTCTGTCGGGTTTCTCTATTGTCTGTTCTCTTGGTTTGCACTGTATCTTCTTATCGGGTTCCTCTATTGGTTTACTCCTATCGGGTTCCTCTTTATCATCTTTAGTTTTCACTTTTTGATTAAAACTAAAAACTGTGTCATCAGTTTTCTCCTTGCTTAGCATTTTCGGTTTGAACTAAAAACCTGATTTTTGGTATAGTGTAACCGATGGTTTAAACAACTTGTTTTCTCATTGCATAGTAATGGAAAAACTTTATGTTTATAATCTAGTACATCTGCTGGAGTGAAGAGACAAGATAAGGAACTAAAGAATGTTTAGTTAAATAGATGAGATGCATGTGCACCACCCAATTTTTTTGTTGTACCCAAGAGTGTGGTGAAGGGAGATCTTTCGGAAGCCCTATCATTGATCCCACCAAAATTCCTTATGACCCATGATGCGAGAGCATGATATATGTGCAAGATAAGTGAAGTTGGAGATTTTGAGTTGAGGCAAGCCTACAACAAACTATGTGAGAATGGGGCATTGAAGGCTGGACATCAGCACATTGCTGACAAGGGGTTAGTCTGTTCCCTAGATTTCCCATGTGACTTCACAATCCAATGGATCGGGATAGCTCTGAGCAAAGTTCATTATATGAGTATATGGGTGGAGAATGGACCAGTGAAGATTACCAAGGAAATCATCCACCAAGTCACGGGTTGCCCTATTGTGCAAGGGAAAAGGAAAATGCATTTTCAAAGTAAAGAAGAAAGTGAAAAGAACACTTTAGCTGAGTGGAATGAAAGAGGAATGACAATTTCAATGATCACTGATCTTGAAACTGACTTTGCAGTAAGAGTGATTGGTCACAAGTTTTATTATTTGAGCAGATTGGATAGTATTCCTTGCATTGCAATTGATCAGGCATGGAAAATATTGAAAAAGGATCATACATATGACCTTTCCCAGCAACAAATCACTCAACTTGTGGAGAACCTATCATCTATCAGAAAGGAAAACAATTCTATATGTAAGTTCGGATTCCTGTTAGTTTGTATATTTTTATATTCATATTACTTTTTCTACTATAGGAGATGTAGTATGGAGTCAAATTTGACTAGTGACACAACAGATTAATGAGTTCATACATCAAATAGGATAGAATTTTGATAATGTCATGGGTAATTACTTTGTTGAATTCAATAAAAAGATGAGATTAAGGAGTAGAATCCCTGCATCACTAGTAGAGAAGCATTATGATGATGTTTTCTTTCTAGTTGACACTGATTACACCTATGTACAAGCTATAGTACCGAGGGTATTATGGTTAAGGCCATTGCCTTATGAAGTAAATATATATGAGACATCTGCAGAAATCACACCATTACTTGGAAAGAAAGTTGATAATAAGGATATAGTATTTTGGAAGTATGAGGAAGAAAAATCTAAGATCCATGGGATTGAAGGATGCAACCATGGAGAGGAAGAGGAAGAAAATAATGAAGAATCTTGAGAATATGTTTGGGGAACAGGAAGAAGAAGATGATGCACCTATATAGATCACACAAGGTCAAGGTGAGGACCAATCCAGTGATTCAGAAGAGAGTGAAGATGAAGATTTGGAAGTGGATAAGAAAGATAAGAAAGATAAGAAAGTGATGGTTACCGATTCAGCTAAGAAGAGGATTTCACAGTAGAAACCTACTCCTCCGACCATATCTAGTCTAAGAACCAGAGCATCAGAAGCTACAATAACATCTGATCCACCAAAGAAAATCTTATTAAAGAAAGCAGAAGGAGAGATCTCAAGAAAAGGAAACAAGTACGAACTGAAGGTGAGCCGAGAAAACCTAAGAGGAAGCTGAGAAGGAAATACATATTGGGTAAAGATGATGAAGATGAAGATTTGATAGAAATAGAAGACATCAACAATTTAAAAGTTGCTACACACAAACATCCTATAAATGTTGATGAGATTCGTCATAACATCAAGAGTTTAGAAGGATTATCAAGATTCAAGTTCATTAAATTTTAATAGTTAAGTATTGAGAACAAGGAAAAGATTGAAGAGGCCATGATGGATATGTTAGCATCATACAAGATGACACCATTAGAGATTGGGAATCTAGTCCCTAAGGAATTTTTAAAGAAGATAGATGAGAGATGGCATTTTTCTCTTAAGACTGAAAGGCAGATTAGAGAAGGGGCATTAGTCCAAATAATGCCTGAACTAGCATAGAAACAGTGAGAAAAATTCATGTAGAAACATAGGAAGAGATTCATTCCTAAGTTGAGAGCATATTCTATATTGAGGAAATATGTAGGAGTTGCACATCAAAGTTAAAGAATATGGAGGATTATTTTTGGACTGTTAGTTGATATGAGTGCAAGGAAAGATGAAGGCACATCAGAACAAGTTGTGCTTGATAATAAAGAAGGCATTGATGAGTCAGGTAATTTTTAAGATAAAATAAAGGACAAGGTTGAGGATACACAAATAGATGATTTTGCAATAGATGACTCAATCACAAGTACGGGTGAAGATACATGATGTTTGAATGTTGAGGAGCAGGGTGAGGATACAATTGACATTCCAGATTCCGCTACCAAGGAAAAATTTGTGTAGACACCTAAATTTAGTCAGGTGTGCTAATTAAATTAGATTTGTATTAATAAAATCAAATGGAAGCTAATCAAATCAAAAGGGACTAAATCAAATCAAAATCAAAGGATCAATTAATAAATACATCAATTAATTAAATATAAGCCTAAAAGGGATTATTCAAAACTATGTAATTGATTTAGTCAATTAGTTATATAGTTTAAATAAAAAATAAAATTCAACCTATTCCCTTACATGGCTTATTTAATTAAGTAATTGAATTAGTTAAATCCTATTTTGTTTCAACAAAGGAGACAAGAATTTGAAGAGCCAATGAGAATCAAGAATTAAAAGCACATGGATCACTCCAAAATTTGCAATCTTGATCACTCATTTGACCCTTTAACATCCTCACCACTCAATTTTTATTTTTGTCCCAACCTTTGAGACCAACATTTAAATGGTCTCTCCATTTGAAACCATTTGAAATCCTTCAACTCAACCAATCTTAGATCATGATCAAATTAACTCTACCCCCTACCCTTGGGAAATCCTATAAATACCAAGAATTTTGAGAGCATTAAGAATCCTAGAAATTCATGAGAAATTGTATCTACACTATAGAGAAATAACTTTGAGGTCATAAGCATTTTGAGAATAATAGAGCATTGTGAGAGAAAAATTAAATGAATTGCATAAAAATTTGAGGAATTTGAGAGCTAGATTAGGCATATCAATCATCATTTCTCATTCTAGGACTGTCACTAATGGAGATTAAGACTGAGAGCTTCATTAGCATGCTTATTTAGAGAAGATTGGAATGCTTCTTGTTTATTTGTCAATTCTTTTCTTAAATTTAGATTATCTTTCCATAGAATTGATAGTATTCAAACGAATTTCATGAAGGTATAGTTTCTATATACACAAATGGCACACACCATGGGGCTTTAAGCCTCTACTTTTTATTTGTCATCATAATTTGCATGTTTTTGTATCTCTTGTTGTTTCATTTAACAGTTTGCAGGAAAAACGATGCCTGTGAGGTAAATTTTCATGCGTATACACAACAAAGCCACACCTATAATAACTTATCTTTTCTATCTTAACTTCTTTCAACGCATACCAAGCCTGAAGTCACACCTTTGATAGAGGAGCCACAAATTTACACAGTCAAGAAGCGCCCGACCTTTTTCCTTTACCACGTACAATCTTTCATTTAAATGCCTTTGATGCTCTATTTTAATGCATTTTAAGTGTTATTTTATGCCCGATCTATTTTGAGTAGCACGTAGTTATTTTTCAAATGTCGCCTGCAGTACTGCAAAATACCCCATAGAAAAAATTAAAGAAGCGCTTATTGTACTGTTAAATGACGCATAGAGCTCTCTATGTTTTTCAACTTGCAGGTTATTAAAATCAGAGAATTAATACTATGTATTTTCTGATTTGTAGATGAGCAAGCATCCGAAGGTGAAGAAACCAGAGAAGAGAGTTTACAAGGAAGATAAATAGGTAAGAATCATTTCCAAGCATGCAAAAGAAATCTATAATTTGACTATTTTGGAAATCATAGGAGAAGAGGAAAATCCTTTTAAGCATTATGTTAAGGTTGTAAATGCTTATAAAATCAAGTTTCCTACATTAAATTGAGATAATTTTTTTTAGGATCTTTAAAGAATTCACAATTTAGAAAGGATCCTTAAACTTTTTCATTTCAATTTCTTTGTTTTTCTTTCACTTTGTTGGTTGTGTTGACTAACTTTGTTGGAGGAGAAGGAGAGGGAACTATCACCACTAGGTGCGTCAAAAAGCAAGAAAAATACTCATAAATGTGCCTAGCCTTTTTCTAGCTTTGAAAAGGTATTTTTCTCAACAATCTTGTATTTTATTAAATTATGGCATTCATTTTCCAAACTAGTCTAATTAGTAGCCTATTATTGTCCACCAAAAAAAACATTAGGCCTATGCTCTCATCTCTTGAAGTTGATCAAAATGCCAAACATGTCAGATTTGGGGATAGAAAGAAAGGTTAGGGAATGAACCAAACATTTTATTTTTAAAACCTCATTGTCAAGAGGTTCGAATTAACATTGTTAAACATGTTTGGAAGAGAAGAAAGTAGTAGGGATATGTTCTTCACTCTTTGAGTGAATCAAACTCCTAAACCTACCTATTTGATTTATTTTTTTCTTTAATATGAACATGTTAGAGCTATAGAGGGCCTACCTCCCGAGAACATCCTTACAAGGACAGTGAGAGGGAATGACCCAAGTGGGATAAAACCATCTTAGTTGTGGTAATTCAACCCACTATAAAATAAAATGCATGATCCTTAATAGGGTGAGTGGAAAATTGGTGTTGAGAATTTTCACCTCCTCTAGTAGTTCTTCGGGACTATGCAAAATTGTGTTTTTATGCGTGTGGGAGGCCCTTGTAATGGGGGTTATAAAAATCATATACCATTTGAACGAAATCTAAAGTAAAAACCTGGTTAAGTAGCAAGCTCACCTCTTAAAGCCATGTTAAGAGCCAAATTTGACCTTAGGTAGCTTGTTTCAAAAATTTTCTTGTCAAAACTCATGATAACATCTGAGAACACAATTTATGTGTAGTTTTAGGGTTAAAGAGGAAATTTTATACGTGTGAGCTGTGTTTTTTTCTTTATTTTGCAACAAGAAAACATCCTCAAGATCTGATCACAATTTAAAAAATTTAAAAAATCAATCAAACAGTGACAGACAATTTTTTCTTGGTGAATTGACGCATACACAAATTATTTCAACACCTACAACATTTTATGTGACACTTCAACTTGTAAAAAAACATGTTCCAACATTAAAACAATGTGTACAATCTGTCAAACAGTGCGTACAAAGTTCAAGTAGCGTGTATAACCAGTTAAAAAATGTGTATAATTTTCCAAGTAGAGCGTTGATATTTTCCAGTGAGTGCATAAAATACATTGAAGTAGCACATATATACAACTCAAGTAGCACATACAGACTGAGAAAGTCAAATAGAGGGTATTTCTCGAGGGTTTGGACAAATTTTGAGATCATATTTGGATACCCTTTTCAGATTTCTTTCTGTCTAGTCTATCAAATAGATCAAACTCCTCCAAATATCTATGATGATGCATCTATTTAAAGAACAAATCAATCCTATGGAAAACCAAGATCAAAATCTCCATAGGTATCAAGATGAAGAACCAACTAAAGAGGAATTTGAGGAGGCATCCCTAGATCCCATATTTATCAAAGTTATGGACAAAATTTTGAAGAGGGATAAAGAAATATATTTCATAAACTTAGCTCGATTAGGAGTTAAGCTTCCTCGTAATTATGACACATCAACCTTAAAGAAGGATGAGGAAAAAGAAAAGGATACATCATCTAACAAGCCATCATTAAGATCAATCTTTCTTTTTATTTATGAACATGAGTCATCTATATCTTTGTCTTTTTCAAAAAAAGAATTATTTAAGCGCAAAAAACCCATCTTTGATCAAGAACAACTTTGTAACCATCCTATCTTTTATCAAGAGAATGAAGAGAAAGATACTACTCTCAAGAAAGATCTAATGCATGAACACTTGTCTATAAATGGTTCTCCTATAGACTTTACTTCTTCACCCATTCATTCATATCTTAAAGAAGCAAAGCTCGCCAAAATGCCTCCAATGAACAAAGAACCTAATTATTTTCATGCTAATTATGTCTACCCTCAAGAGATACCTCTAAAAGAAACCCAAGCTAACTTACATATTTCTCCAAATCTTTTCCATGCTTCAAAGATTTTAGACCCTAATGATGAATTATAACTGATTGAATGTTTGAAGATATTAAGTTGATGATCATGCAAGGCACTAAATTAGTTAATGTATTGTATTTTCATTGATGTCAACTTGATAAAATCTGTATGGTCATGGACATACTGCCAAAGACTTCAAAGAACTGATGAATCAAAGGCTATGCTTTCAGTAATGCATATAATTCAAGTATTCAGTAACTGACTGTATACATCGATGGTCAGAGTAAAAGAGCAAAGTCACAGTGTTACCGGATGAGAAAATGCACAACATTACCGATGAGAAAATTCACAGTGTTTCCTGACGAGCAAAGCACATAGTAACCTGACAGAAAAATTTACAGTGTTTCCAGATGGAAAAGACAAGGACAAAGATCCCGATGACAACTGAAGTCACACTGACAAAATAGTCAGTTATCACCAATGACTAACTGAAGTGTTGATCGAAAGAATAGAGAGTTCAGAAATGACAAAATGCTTAGTTGTCAAGAGCTATAAATTGACTTAACTGATACTTATAATTGTTTTAATCGATTAGATAAAGTCGAGAATAAGTAAAGGATTTAAATTTGCTTTGTCCATTTGGAAAGAAGATCTCTACAAGATAAAACTAGAGTTTTCTTTAAATCTAATTGGGGAGAATTGTGGATCACACCAAGAATCAAGAAAGACAAGAAACGGTGAAACATGTCTATAAATAGACAAATCCAATTCATTACAAATGGTGTGGGGTGAAGAGAAAAGAGGGAAGATGCTAAAGAGATTCTGGAGGAGAAGAAATTTTTCAGTCAGACATGATCAACAAGCTGAGGAAAGAGCTAGATTTTGCAGACACTAATGAACAGTGAGACAACATCACAGAGCAGAACAGTGTGGAGGAAATGTATTGAATTGATTATATTGATCAAAGAAGTAATACACTTACAATAGATCTAAAAAATTTGCAATTCAAGTTTTATGTGTGAACAGATCATCTAATGTTTCAGTTTAACCATTGAAGCATCAAGTCTCTTAACTAAGCAGGACTTAAAAGTCTTTTGTAATTGAGATACATCCCAAGGAGTATCAAAAATTTTAATCATAGAAAGTAGCATTAGATATGCCCGATACCTATTAATAGGACAAGTGAGTGTTTGATCAAGGATGGTATCATTAGATGCCAAATACTAGGTGACAAACTATCTTTTAAATCCTCTAACAAGGTCACACCTAATAGTATGTTTGTAACCTTTAACAGGGTTGGCTCTTAATTGAGATCACTTTAGAAGAGTGAACATTTGGGGTACCGATCCCAGTGGTTTCTCCCTTAAAAGGGTTTCCAAATTAAAATCCATGTGTTATGTGTTTATGTTTCATTACTTTACTGTTTTACATTTCACATATACAATTATGGATTGATTGGTATACTCTAGCTATTTACCGTGTTTCGGTAAAAGAAACACTGATTATCGGTAAACATATAGAAGAAGGTTTTACAAAGCATTCCAACAAGTAGTAAATTATTTTAAGTATTTCAATGGCATTCATCTTGTAGGAATGAGTATAACTAAAATCTTAAAAGAGGTAATAAGTTTTAAGGGTTGATTTAAGGATTAATTTTTGAGGCCACTGATTCACCCCCACCCCCCCCCTCCTCAGTTATTACTAACAATTGGTATTAGATCTTGTGTGCTTAGAAAGGAAGGTTTCAAGGCCTAAGCTAAAGATCATAAGATGAACAGACAAGATGTGCCCAAGTTGAACAAAGGTAATTTTACTTCATGGAAAAGAAGAATAAGACTCCACTTATCAGGTATTGGAAATGATGTTACTCAATACTTAGATACTGAATATATCTTTCCCAAAGGAGCACCCATAGTTGAACAAATGAGAGAGAAGCATGAACACAACTATATGATGATAGAACTTGCTTCCTCACTCTTTGATGCTGAATTTGAAGATCTCAAAAATTGAAAAGTAGATGTGGGACAAATTGATGCTTGTACATGGTGGTGACAAGAATGTTTTGAGAGCCAAGGCAGAAAGCCTTAGAGAAAATTTTGATGATCTCAAAATGAAAGAAGGTGAAAACACCACATAGTACAACACAAGAATCAAAGAGGTAGTCAATGCTATCCAAGGAGTTGAAGGTGTACTAGAAGAAGATACAGTGGTAAGTAAAATTCTAAGAACCTTACTACCTACTTATGCTATTAGAGTATCTGTTATTCAAGAAAATTGAGCAGTAGAAAATAGAAATGTTACTCTAGGCAATTTAATTGGAAGATTGATTTCATTTGAGATGAATAACTTTGACAATAGTGTCTTACCAAATATAGAGTCTGCATTCAAATCTTCTTTGAGAATAAGTAAATCAAGTCATAAACACACTATGAGAAAAGATAGTGATAGTGAAGTGAAGAAGAAGATCTTGATGAAATTGAAGCACTTGTGGCTATAAGAATGCAGAGAGGAAAAGGTAAATACAAAGGTAAATTACCACTTATTTGTTTTAATTGTAAAGAGATTGGACACTTTGATGCAAGATGTCCTAACAGAAGAAAAGATGACAGAAGTAATGATAGGTCATTTGAAAAGAAGTATGACAAAGGTGATTACAGAAGCAACCGACAATAAAAAAAAAGAGATAGCCGAGACTACAAGGACAAAGGAAAGAAGGCCAGTTACCTAGCAAAATGCAAAGATGATGATACTGACATAGAATCTGATGAAGACATTGAGATGGTGTTTGTGGAAGTAAAAGATGATTGAGATCGTGATGAAGAAAGGTATGTAGAAACTGCACTCATATCTAAAGTTAGTAAAAATGATGTCTGGATCATAGATAGTGGTTGCACTCACCATATGACTGGTGGAAAGCAAATGTTTGAAACTTTTGAATACCAAAATGGTGGTTCAGTAAGAATGGGTAATGACACACCTTGTCCAGTTGAAGGTAGAGGAACTATAATGTTGAATAACCTGATAAAATGTGAAAATGCTTATTGGGTGAAAAGATTGAATTATAATCTTTTAAGTGTTTCTTAGTTGAATAATTTAGGTCATGGAGTATCATTTGAAAATAATAACACAAAGATCTTCAATGAATCAGGAAATCTGATTGGTACCGATGAGTAGACAAAAGGTAACTTATTCTATCTGAATGATACTGACACCACTTGCTTAATGGCTAGAAATGAAGACATATGGTTGTGTCACAAAAGCTTGTGTCATGTGAACTTTGACAACATGATAAAGATAATCAAAAAGAGAAATGTAAGAGGTTTACCAATGATTCCTAAACCCGACAATATCATGTGTAAGAATTATCAAAAAGGTAAGATGAAAAAGTCTAGTTTCAAAAGCAAAACCCATACATCTGATGCCATCTTAGAATTAGTCCATACTGAACTATGTGGACCTATGAGAAAAAAGAGTTATTATGGTGATATATATTTTATTCTCTTTGTTTATGATTACTCTAGAATGATGACAGTAATGTTTCTTAGAAATAAATCTGAAGCATTCAAGATGTTTAAATGGTACAAAGCAATGGTTGAGAAACAAAGTGGTAAAGAATTAAAATGCTTAAGATTAGATAGAGGAGGGGAATTTATTTCAGATGAATTCACTAACTTTTCTAATGAGCATGGAATCAAAAGACAGGTCTCTACACTGAGAACACCACAAAAAAATGGTATTGCCGAAAGAAGGAATAGATCCATAGTTGATTGTGCAAGGACACTAATGATAGAGAAAGGAATCACCCAAATCTTTTGGAGGGAAGATGTCAGTACTGTTATTTACACATTGAACAAAGTACAATTGAAGAAAGACACCAAGAAGACACCTTATGAGCTTTGGTATGGTTATACACCCAATATAAGTTACTTCAAAAAATTTGGTAGTTGATGTTATATCTTAAAAGATGATAGAAACAGAAAACTTGACTCCGAGAGTGATGAAGGAATCTTTCTAGGGTTTTCCACCAAAAGCAAGGCTTATAAATGTCTCAATAAAGCCTCTAACAAAATTGTTGAAAGTGCAAATGTAAAGATAGATGAATTTGCATAGAAGAATAAAGGAAAGCACAAAAGATCTAGAGGAATACAACATGTTTGTTTACAATGAAGAACCTGACACTCTACCCGACCAACTATGTATAGCTCCCAAGCAATACATCATTACACCCGAGCATCAGGCTACAAATATCGATGATCAGGATATTGCTCAAAATGATGCACAAAGTAATGAAGAACAAAATGAAGGACAAAATGATGATCAAGCTGACAGACAAAGAACTGAACCTATACTTTCCAGATATGTCAGAAGGAACCATCTATAGAACTAGATCATTGGAGATAAGAAGGTTGGTATGAGAACAAGAAGTAAGTCTCTAAATACAAGATGTCTTATTTATGATTATGAGCCAAAATCTGTCAATGCTGCACTTGATAATGATGAATGGGTTAGTGCTATGAATGAAGAAATTAAACAGATAGAGAAAAATAAGACATGGACACTTGTACCGAGACCAAATGACAAGAATGTCATCGGTACAAAATGGATATTCAGGAATAAACTAAATGAGAATGGAGAAGTTGCCAGAAATAAAGCAAGACTAGTATGCAAGGGGTATGCACAAGAAGAAGGAATTTACTATGGAGAGACCTTTGCACCTGTTGCTAGGCTAGAAGGAGTGAGAATAATATTTTCTTATGCAGCATATAAAGGATTCAAGTTATATCAAATGGATGTCAAGTTTGCATTCCTAAATGGAATACTTGAAGAAGAGATATACATTTAACAACCAGAAGGGTTCATTGATCCAGACAAGAGGGACATGGTATGTAGACTACACAAAGCCCTGTATGGATTGAAACAAGCACCCTGAGTTTGATATGAAATGTTAGTAATAACTGAGAGGGGGGGTGAATCAGTGGCCTCAAAAAATTATCCTTAAACTTAACCACCAATCAATAAACCTCATATTATTATGTCCCTACAAGATGCATGACATGAAATACTTATAATGTTTAACTGTCTATTAGTTTACCTTGTCTTTCCTTATTCTCTTTGATTACCGATAAGCAGTATAACTATTTACTGAAATACAGTAAATATACAGAGTATACCGATATATCAAGAATGAATTATGTAAGATACAAAACAATAAAGAAATGCATCATATACACATATAACACATGGATTTTAACATGGAAACCCTGTTAAGGGAAAAAACCACTGGGACTAGTACCCCAAATTTTCACTCTTCTGAAGTGAGCCCTGTTAGGAGCCAACCCTGTTAAAGGTTACAAACACACTGTTAGGTGTGACCTTACTAGAGGATTTTACACATATAGGTTGTCACTTAGTATCGAGCATCTAATGCTGCCATCCTTGAATCAGCCTCTCTCTTAGATTGTCAATAGGAATCGGGCATGTCCAATGCTACTTTCATGAATCAAACTTTTTGCCACTCCTTGGGATGTACCTCAATATATAGAAGATTGTTAAGTCCTTCTCTGTTAAGAGACTTGATGCTTCAATGGTTAAACTGAAACAATATGACCTGTATATAATGCAACTTGAATTGCAGATTTTTAGATCTATTTAAGTACATTACCTCTCTGATCAATGTATCAATTCAATTCTTTTGTGCTCCACACTTTCTACTCTGTGATGTTGTGCTCACTGTTTGTCGGTGTCTACAGAATTCCTTAGCTCTCCTTTAGCTTGATTGATCAGTACTGCATGAAGTTGTTCTTCATCAGTTTCTCTTCAGCATCCTCTTTTTATTCACTCCCCTTAATCCCTTTTCGTGAATGTAATCTCTCTTGAAAATGAATTAAGCATGTCTCTTATATATACATAATATTCATTGCTTCTTGATTCTTTATTATTGGCGTGAAAAACAATCCAGCCAATTTGATTTAAAGCATAACTCCTGATTTATCTCGTAGTTATCTTCTTGCCAACTATACAAATCTTCTTTAAATCAATTACTTAACTCTGTTTAAATAAAACAAAGTAAACAACCAGTTAAGTCTATCTTTAGCTCTTGCTAGCTAGATATTTTGTCATTTTATGAACTCTCTATTCCATCAGTCAACTCTTTTGTTTGTTGTTGGTGACAATGGATAGTTCTATTGGTATGACTCTAGTTAGCTTCGGGTTCTCCGTCCATCAGGCATCATTGGATCTTTACTCATCTGGCAACTCTATTTTTAGCTTGTCGAGCATCCTGTGGTTTTGCTTCATCAGGCAACATTGTCTTCTTCTTGTCAGGTATCACTGTGACTTTTCTTCTTTGCCTTTTCAGATGGTGCGCACTCCGTTGGTGTTGTCTGTCACTTAGTGAATACTTGAATTTTATGCATTGTTGAAAGCATAACCTTTGTTTCATTGATTCTCTGAAGTCTTTGGTATTATGTACATGACCATATAGATGATATCAAGTTGACATCAATGACAATACAAACCATTAATTGATTTAATGCCTTGCATTATTTTCAACTTAATATTATCAAACATTCAATCAGTTACATGTCATCAATCTCTCCCTTTGGCATTGATGGAAACATACTATATTATCACACTATACTATTTCTAATACAATATGAAATACAATCGTTGAGATTCATCAAACTACCAATCGCTCCCTTTTTCAACCAATAAATGTCTAAACTCTGGTAAGCTCTATTTTAACTTAGATGTGATTCTTGTAGCTCTTTGTCTTCTGATGTGTTGAGTCCTCTTCTTCTGTCAATTTCTCTTTTTTTTATTGTTCTCTCTCTTGTGATGTCTTTTTTCTCTTGTCAGCAACTCTCCCCTTGTATAATTATCTTCCATACAATTTTATTTCCCTTAGGATATTATCTCTCCCTATTTGAGTAATCTGATGATGGATAATATATCTCTCTTTTTCCTGAAGGAAGTGATAATATGGATAATCTCTCTCCGTTTGACAGGAATGCCAAATAAATATTTGTCAACTATCTGACATTCATGTCAAGGAATCATTTCTCTTCTATCCATAATATATTCCTTAAATTTTCCTTATCCATCAGTAATACAACAATATGCTCTGGTGCTTGGTTCTGATATATACCTTTCTATATGTAGATGTATCTTTTGAAGTTCATCTCTTTGCTTGCATCAACATGAATGATATTCTGATAATATGTAGGTTGATGCAACCTTCAGTCATTTTACTGACTGGTAGACAAGGGTTTGACCCCTAGTCTCTTTTTTAATTACTCAAATGTATCATTGGGCAGTGGCTTGGTGAATATATCAGCCAATTGTTCTTTTGATTGCACATACTCAAATATCACCTCTTTTTCTTGAACTTGTTCTCTCAAATAATGATACTTGATGGCAATGTGTTTAGTCTTAGCATGCATACGTGGATTCTTAGAAATGTTTATTGCCCTGGTGTTATCATGATGGATAATCACTGGTTCTAAGATCTTCATATGCATACCTTCCAGCAACTATTTGATCCATGCAATGTTTGAGCAATTTGTAGCAGCAACAACATATTCTACTTCTGTAGTAGACTGAGAGATGCATCCTTTCTTCTTGCTAATCCATGTGACAAATCTGTCACCCATAAAGAATTCTCCTCTATTTGTGCTCTTCCGATCATCAAGATTTCTAGCCCAATCAGCATCAGTGAACACCTTGAGTTCAAATTTTCCTTCTCTTCTATACCACAACCCAAATTTCTCAGTATTCTTCAGATATCTTAGAATTATTTTCACAACAGTCATATGTGATTCTCTGGGGTTAGCAAAAAATCTAGCAACAATTCCTACTGCATGTGCAATATCTAGTCTAGTGTGTACAACATACGTGAGTTTTCCAATCATTGATCTATACACAATTTGATTTACTTATGTTGTCTTGTCCTCCTTTGTTAACTTACATCCAGTAGCCATCGGTGTTCCAACTGGTTTGGATTCTTCCATCTTGAATATTTTTAGGAACTCTTTGATGTACTTGGACTGTGTAATGAAAATACCTTCTCCTTGTTGCATGATCTGGAAACCAAGAAAGAACTTGATTTCTCCAAACATAGACATCTCAAACTCTTTTCTCATCTCATTTGCAAATGATTTGCATAGCATATCATTGTCTCCAAATATGATGTCATCAACAAATATTTCAGCAATCAAAGTGTTAGCATCAGTATCTTCCTTTAAATAAAGATTATTGTTTTCACTAGTCCTTACAAATCTAATACTTATAATATAGGAATGAAGTCATTCATACCGGGCTCTAGGAGCTTGTTTCAATCCATACAAGGCTTTGTGAAGTCTACATACCATGTTTCTCTTGTCTAGATCAACAAACCCTTTTGGTTGCTCAATGTATACATCTTCTTCAAGTATTCCATTTAGGAATGTTGACTTGACATCCATTTTATATACTTTGAATCCTTTGAATGCAGCATAAGCAAGTAATATTCTTACTCCTTCTAGCCTAGCAATAGGTGCAAAGTTCTCTCCATGGTCTATACCTTCCTCTTGTGCATACCCCTTGCATACTATTCTTGCTTTATTCCTTGTGACTTCTCCATTCTCATTCAACTTATTCCTGAATATCCATTTTGTACCGATGACATTCTTGTCATCTGATCTTGGCACAAGTGACCATGTGATGTAGCAGTGGTCAATTTGGTGAAAGTTGAACTCCTTATCACCCAATGTGCAAGGTTTGGTGTTGATGTACTTATCACAAGTATCAAATAGGACTTGAGAAGGTTATCACAACCTTACAAGACAATGGAACCTAATCACTAGGTCTGCCTAAGTCCCAACACCAATGATCAACAAGTTATTAAGAGGTATGATCAACAACTTACCAAGAGGTCACTACAAGGAAAAGGTTACTTAGACCCCAAGAAGTGAGTACCAAGACTAGGGGTGACTAATGAACAAGGTCCTAGCCTGTTTAGGTCTTATCTTATTAGTTCCAATGGTTCTTTCAACATTGAACAACACACAAGGCCATGCTGCTGCACAAGCCTAGAAATCTGCTTGTAGCCCTTTCTAGAAGGAAATTTGGGCATAAGACAAAATACTCCAAAATGAGGGGATAGTTTGGTCAGAGATTCTAATGCCTTTTTGGAACTTACAAAACATGTCTTAACATCGAGGAGTGGATTGGAGTGATGACTGCTGCTGTTGCAACATTTAGACCAGACCAATAGGCCTAATTAGGGCTCTAGTTACACTACAAGTACCCTTTCCCCTATTCCAAAGCACAAATTAAAAATGTGAGCATGTGAGGGCATGTGAAATAACTCCAAATCCACAATTTTAGACCTTGGTAAATCTCCAACCGAGTTTTAGGATGACTGTCCTAATTCACTGTGAGGTGCATGTATGGAGCCATACACCTAGGGCATTGTGGCATTTTCAACTCCTTGAAAATCCACTCTCCAAACCTGAATAATCTAAAATGGAATTGAATTTAATTGTATTCCACCAAGGGGCATCAATTTCCCATGGTTGAATGTGCCTAAACAATCAGACCCTATCACAATGCCTGATTTTAAGACAAAAACTGGGCACAGTCACTAAAAACCCGATATCTTTCAAACCAGGGCTGATCAAACTATGAGACCAAGTGCATTGGAAATATGATTTGATGCTTCACCCTTTGGGGTCATTGGTTCATCCCTTGGTATGTCTACCTATCTGTACAACATTTTGAAACTTGAAATCTGCAGAGAAAGTTGGTTATTTTATTGATTTAAATGCCAAATTACATGTTGTATCCTATCACCCGCCTGTGAGGGCTTATATAGGATTCTCCCAATGGTTAAATGTGAGTTTTAAACTAATTATCCATTTGGGAGGGTTTTTACAAGTTTTTTTGACAACATTAGGAAAGTTGCTTGAAAGTTGTTGACAACTTTTTAAGCAACTTTTGACAATTTTGCTATATTGCAAATCTAGTGACCAGAATTGGTTTTATCCTTAATTTGATGATCCCTAATGGATCCAAACAAAGAAAACACAAAAACTACCAAAGCCTATGGTATTGGTTCATAACTGACCAATAGTTAGACCAAGGGCTCATAAAATGCCAACTTGGGACTATGGTCTTACAATGAGATCCCAATACTAATTCCTATCTTAAGCATGACTAGAGGAGGGTCTTAGTTTGAAACCTTAGACTTCATGAGAATGTATAGTGAATCTATAGTAGGAGTGGGTGCTCCTGCACCACCATGTTTTGTTTTTCTCAATCTGCTCAATCTCATCATTCATAGCACTTATCCATTCTTCATTATCTAGTGTAGCATTGACAGATTTTGGCTCAAACTCACAAATTAGACAACTTGAGTTTAGAGACTTACTTCTTGTTCTTGTACCATCTTTCTTATCTCCTATGATATGGATCTCTGGATGATTCCTTCTTACATATCTTGCAAGTATAGGTATAGTTCTTTATGTATTAGCTTGATCATCATTTTGATCTTCATTCTATTCCTCATCACCTTGCACATTATCTTGATCATTATCCTGACCGTCGATATTTGCAGCTTGATGCTCGGGAGCAATGATTTGTAGCTTAGGAACTCTACATTGTTTGTAGGGTAGAGTGTCAGGTTCCTCATTATAAGTTAACTTATTGTAGTCCTTTGGTTCTTTAGTGCTTTCTTGTTCATTCTTATCTACAAATTCATCTATCTTTACATTTGCACTTTCAATAATTTTATTAGAGGCTTTGTTTAGACATTTGTAAGCCTTTCTCTTGGTAGAGTACCCTAGAAAAATTCCTTCATCACTCTTGGTGTCAAGTTTTCCATTTTTATCATCTTTTAAGATATAACATTAACTGCCAAAATTTTTGAAATAACTTACATTGGGTGTGTATCCATACCATAGCTCATAAGGTGTCTTCTTGTTGTCTTTATTCAATTGTACTCTGTTCAGTGTGTAAATAGAAATACTAACAGCTTCCCTCTAGAATATTTGGGTGATGCCTTTTTCTATCATCAATGTTCTAGCACAATCAACTATTGATCTGTTCCTTCTCTCAGCAATCCCATTTTGCTATGGTGTTCTTGGTGCAGAAACATATCTTTTTATACCATGCTCATTACAAAAATTAGTAAATTCATCTGATATAAATTCTCCTCCCCTATCTGGTCTCAAACATTTTAGATCCTTACCACTTTGTTTCTCTACCATAGCTTTATACCATTTAAACATATTAAATGCTTCTGATTTATCTTTTAGAAACATAACTGTCATCATTCTAGAGTAATCATCAACAAAGAGAATAAAATATCTATCTCCATAATAACTCTTTGTCCTCATAGGTCCACATAAATCAGTATGGACTAATTCTAGAATTGCATCAGATGTATGGGTTTTGCTTTTGAAACTGGACTTTGTCATTTTACCTTTTTGACAATTTTAACACATGATGTTGTCGGGCTTGGTCATCGTAGGTAAGCCTCTGACATTTCTCTTTTTGCTAATCTTTATCATGTTTTCAAAGTTCACATGACATAGTCTTTTGTGCCATAACCATATGTCTTTGTTTGTAGCAATCAAAAAAGTGGAATCAATATCATTCAGATAGAATAAGTTACCTTTACTCTATTCATCGGTACCAATCAGATTTCCATATTTTTTGAAGATCTTTGCCTTCTTATTTTCAAATACAACTTTGTGGCCTGAATTATTCAACTGAGAAACACTCAATAGATTATAATTCAATCCATTTACCCAATAAGCATTCTCACACTTTATATAGTTATTCAACATTATTGTTCCTCTACCTTCAACCGGACAAGGTGTATCATTTCCCATTCTTACTGATCCACCCTTGTAGTATTCAAAAGTCTCAAAATTTTGCTTATCACCAGTCATATGATGAGTACAGCCACTATCTATGATCCAAAAGTCATTTTTGCTAATTTTAGATATGAGAGTTGTTTCTACATACCTTTGTTCATCATCGTCTGAATCATCTTTTACAGCTACAAACACCAGCTTGATGTCTTCATTAGATTTGGTGTCAGTATCATCATCCTTGCATTTTTCTAGGTAGCTAACCTTCTTTCCTTTGTCCTTATAGTCTCAGGTATCTCTTCTTTCTGATTGTCAGTAGCTTCTATAATCACCTTTATCAGACTTCTTCTCAAAAGATCTATCATTACTTTTGTCATCTTTTCTTTTGTTAGTACATCTTACAACAAAGTGTCCAATCTTGTTGCAATTAAAACAAAGAAGTGGTAATTTACCTTTGCCTCTCTGCATTCTTCTGGCCATAAGTGCTTCAATTTCATCAAGATCATCTTCTTCATTTTCACTATCACTATCTTTTCTCATAGTGTTTTTGTGACTTGATTTACTTATTCTCATAGAATTTTTGAATGGAGACTCTATGTTTGGTAAGACACTATTATCAAAGTTATTCATCTCAAATGAAATCAGTCTTCCAAT
Source organism: Thuja plicata (assembly GCA_018584345.1). NCBI lineage: Eukaryota > Viridiplantae > Streptophyta > Pinopsida > Cupressales > Cupressaceae > Thuja > Thuja plicata. The sequence goes on from MU222911.1 coordinate 224,596, forward strand.
TAAACTGTGTAGAGTAACATTGCTATTTGCTACCACATAAGTAGGCAGTAAGGTTCTTAAAATTTTACTTACCACTGTATCTTCTTCTAGTACACCTCCAAATCCTTGGATAGCATTGACTACCTCTTCTATTCTTGTGATGTACTGAGTGATGTTTTCTGCTTCTTTCATTTTGAGATCATCAAACTTTCCTCTAAGGCTTTCTGCCTTGGCTCTCAAAAAAAATTTGTCACCACCATGTACAAGCTTCAATTTGTCCCACATCTGCTTTGCAGTTTTGCATTCTTTGACATC
>MU222911.1:225097-273498 GCA_018584345.1 Thuja plicata
TCATCTTGTGATCTTTGGCTTAGGTCTTGAAACCTTCCTTCTAAGCACACAAGCTCTAATACCAATTGTTAGTAATAACTGAGGGGGGGGGGGGTGACTTAGTGGCCTCAAAAATGTATCCTTAAACTTAACCACCAATCAATAAATCTCATATTATTATGTCCCTACAAGGTGCATGCCATGAAATACTTATAATGATTAACTATCTATCGGTTTACCTTGTCTATCCTTATTCTCCTTGATTACCGATAAGTAGTATAACTATTTACCAAAATATAGTAAATATGTAGAGTATACTGATATACCCAGAATGAATTATGTAAGATACAAAACATTAAAGAAATGCATCATACAGACATATAACACATGGATTTTAACATGGAAACCTTGTTAAGGGAAAAAACCACTAGGACCGGTACCCCAAATTTTCACTCTTCTGAACTAAGCCCTATTAGGAGCCAACCCTGTTAAAGGTTACAAACACATTGTTAGGTGTGACCTTGCTAGAGGATTTTACACATATAGGTTGTCACTTAGTATGGGGCATCTAATGCTACCATCCTTGAATTAGCCTCTCTCTTAGACTGTTAATAGGCATCAGGCATATCCAATGCTACTTTCATAAATCAACCTTTTTGGCACTCCTTGGGATGTACCTCAATATATAGAAGACTGTTAAGTCCTACTCTGTTAAGAGACTTGACGCTTCAATGGTTAAACTAAAATAGTATGACCTATTTCTAATGCAACTTGAATTGCAGATTTTCAGATCTATTTAAGTACATTACCTCTCTAATCAATGTATCAATTCAATTCTTTTGTGCTCCATACTTTCTGCTCTGTGATGTTGTGCTCACTGTTCGTCAGTGTCTATAGAATTCCTTAGCTCTTCTTTAGCTTTATTGATCAGTACTGCATGAAGTTTTTCTTCATCAGTTTCTCTTTAGCATCCTCTTTTTAGTCACTCCCCTTAATCCCTTTTCATGAATGTAATCTCTCTTGAAAATGAATTAATCATGTCTCTTATATAGACATAATATTCATTGCTTCTTGATTCTTGATTCTTGGCATGAAAAACAATCCAGCCAATTTGATTTAAAGCATAACTCCTGATTTATCTCATAGTTATCTTCTTTCCAATTGTACAAATCTTCTTTAAATCAATTACTTAACTCTGGTCAAATAAAACAAAGTAAACAACTAGTTAAGTCTATTTTTAGCTCTTTCTAGCTAGATATTTTGTCATTTTCTAAACTCTTTGTTCCATTGGTCAACTCTTTAGTTTGTTGTTGGTGACAACTAATAGTTCCATTGGTGTGACTCCAGTTAGCTTTAGGATCTCTGTCTATCGGGCATCATTTGATCTTTACTCGTTGGGCAACTCTATTTTCAGCTTGTCAGACATCTTGTGGGTTTGCTTCATCAGGCAACACTATCTTCTGCTCGTCGGGTATCACTGTGACTTTTCTTCTTTACCTTTTTAGACGGTGTGCACTCCATTGGTGTTTTCTGTCACTTAGTGAATACTTGACTTTTATGCATTTCTGAAAGCATAACATTTTTTCCATTGATTCTCTGAAGTCTTTGAGATTATGTAAATGATCGTACAAATGATATCAAGTTGACATCAATGACAATACAAACCATTAACTGATTTAATGCCTTGCATTATTTTCAACTTAATATTATCAAACATTCAATCAGTTACATGTCATCATGAAAGACTTCATTCCTATCTTATAAGTATTGGATTTGTAAGGACTAGTGAAAACAATAGTCTTTGTTTGCAAGAAGATACTAATGCTAACATTTTGATTGCTGAGATATTTTTTGATGACATCATATTTGGAGGTAATGATATGCTATGCAAATCATTTGCAAATGAAATGAGAAAAGAGTTTGAGATGTCTATGTTTGGAGAGATCAAGTTCTTTCTTGGTCTATAAATCATGCAACAAGATGAAGGTATTTTCATTACACAATCCAAATACATCAAGGAAGTAGTGAAAATATTCAAGATGGAAGAGTCCAAACTAGTTGGAACACTAATGGCAATAGGATGTAAGCTGACAAAGGAGGACAAGTCATCAAAGGTAAATTAGACTTTGTATAGATCAATGATTGGAAAACTCATGTATGTTGTACATACTAGACCAGATATTGCACATGTAGTAGGAATAGTTGCTATATTTTCAGCTAATCCTAGGGAATCACATATGACTGCTGTGAAAAGAATCTTAAGATATCTGAAGAATACTAAGGAATATGGCTTATGGTATGGAAGAGAAGGAAAATTTGAACTTAAGGTCTTTACCGACGCTAATTGGGCTGGAAATATTGATAACCGCAAGAGCACAACTGGAGGAGCATAATTTATGGGTGACAAACTTGTCACATGGATCAATAAGAAGCAAGGATGCATCTTTCAATCTACTACAGAAGCAGAGTATGTTGTTTCTTCTGCAAATTGCTCAAATATTGCATGGATCAAACCGTTACTAGAAGGTATGCATATGAAAATTATTGACCCAGAAATTATCTATTGTGATAATACAAGTGCAATAAAGATTTCCAAGTATCTAGTCATGCATGCTAAAACAAAGCATATTGCCATCAAGTATCATTATTTGAGAGAACAAGTTCAAGAAAAAGAGGTGATACTTGAGTATGTTCAATCTAAAGGAAAATTGGCCGATATCTTCACCAAGCCACTACCCGAGGATGCTTTTGAGTACTTGAGAAAGAGACTAGGGGTCAGACCCTTGTCTATTGGTCAATAAGATGACTAGAAGGCTACATCAGCCTGCATATTACCAGAATATCATTCATATTGATGCAAGTAGAGAGATGGACTTCAAAGAAAAATCTATACAGAACAAGGTATTGATCTACTTTGAGCACCAGAGTTATTATATTGCCAATGGATTAGGAAATTCAAGGAATATATTATGCATAGAAAGGATCTATTTGGCATTACTGTCAAAAATATTTGTTTGGCATTATTGTCAAAGGGAGAGATTATATCCATTATCACTTCTTATCACTTTAGGGAGAGATTATCACTTCATGGAGAGACATTATATCCATGGGAGAGATTATACATTAAGGAGAGATTACATCCATCACATTATCCAGAGGGAGAGATATAACAAGAAAGGGAGAGTACATACAAAGGAAGAGAATTGCTGACAGGAGACATCACAAGAAAGTAGAATAGTGAAAGGGAGAGAGTTTGACACAAGAGAAGAACACATCACATCAGAGAAAAAAAGATTCTACATCTATCCAATGAAGGGATTGAAGACAGAAAGAAAGATGGAAGAATCAAATCTAATTTATATGAACTTACCAAGGACTAGATATTTGTATCGGTTATAGTATATAAGATTGGTAGTTTGATGAACTTCAAATGTTATATTTCATATTGTATTAGCAATAATATAGTGCGATAATGTAGTGTGTTTCCATCAATGCCAAAGGGAGAGATTGATGAAATATAACTGATTGAATGTTTGAAGATGTTAATTTGATGATCATGCAAGGCATTAAATCAGTTAATGTATTGTATTGTCATTGATGTCAACTTGATATAATCTGTATGGTCATGGACATACTTCCAAAGAATTCAAAGAATCGATGAATCAAAGGATATTCTTTCAGTAATGCATATAATTCAAGTATTCACTAAGTGACTGTACACACTGACAAATTGCACACCGACAGTCAGAGTAAAAGAGAAAAGTCACAGTGTTACCCGATGAGCAAATGCACAACATTACCAACAAGCAAAGTCACAGTGTTTCCCAACAAGAAAAGCACAAAGTAACCTGACGGAAAGATTTACCAGGTTGCCCGATGGAAAAGACAAGGATGGAGATCCCGATCACAACTGAAGTCACACCGACGAAATAGTCAGTTGTCACTGATGACTAACTAAAGTGTTGACCGACAGGACAGAGAGTTTAGAAATGAAAACATTCTTAGCTATCAAGAGCTATAAATGGAATTAACTGATACTTATCATTTTTTTAATCAATCAGATAAAGCTAAGGATAAGTAAAGGATTTAAAGCTTCTTTGTCTAGTTGGCAAGAAGATCTCTATGAGATAAAACTGGAGTTTACTTTAAATCTAATTGGCAAGAATTATGGATCACACCAAGAATCTAGAAAGCCAAGAAATGGTGAAACATGTCTATAAAGACACAAACCCAATTCATTATGAATGGTGTGGGGTGAAGAGAAAAGAAGGAAGATGATAAAGAGATTCTGGAGGAGAAGAAAGTTTTCATTCAGACCTTATCAACAAGCTGAGGAAAGAGCTAGATTCTGCAGACACTAACGAATGGTGAGACAACATCACAAAGAAGAACAATGTGGAGAAAAGGTATTGAATTGATTATATTGATCAGAGAGGTGATACACTTATAATAGATCTAAAAATCTTCAATTCAAGTTGTATGTGTGAATAGATCATTTAATGTTTTAGTTTAACCATTGAAGCATCAAGTCTCTTAACCAAGAAGGCCTTAAAATTCTTTTGTAATTGAGATACATCCTAAGGAGTATCAAAAAGTTTGATCATAGAAAGTAGCATTGGATATGCCTGATACCTATTGATAGGCCAAGTGATTGTTTGATCAAGGATGGTGGCATTAGTTTCCAGATACTAGGTGACAAACTATCTTTTAAATCCTCTAACAAGGTCACGCCTAATAGTGTGTTTGTAACCTTTAACAGGGTTGGCTCTTAACTGAGCTCACTTTAGAAGAGTGAAAATTTGGGGTACCGGTCCTAGTAGTTTTTCCCTTAATAGTGTTTCCACGTTAAAAATCCATGTGTTATGTGTTTATGTTTCATTACTTTACTATTTTACATTTCACATATGCAATTTTGGATTGATCGGTATACTCTAGCTATTTGTTATGTTTCGGTAAAAGAAAAACTGCTTATCGGTAAACATACAACAGAAGTTTTTACAAAGTATTCCGACAAGTAGTAAATTGTTATAATTATTTCAAGGCATTCATCTTGTAGGAATGAGTATAACTGAAAGCTTCAAAGTAGTAACAAGTTTTAAGGATTGATTTAAGGATTAATTTTTGAGGCCACTGATTCACCTGCCCCCCCCTCTTAGTCATTACTAACACCTAAGCTATCATGGGCTTTAATGCTTATTATACCCATTAAAAAGGATCCCACATCATTCCTCCAAGAATCCCCCATGCATACCCAAACTCATATCTTGTCCTTAGAAGTGGATTCATGTCAAGAGGATAATCCAAATTGTGAAGAAAAAATATCAATAAAGATCAAGATCAAGATGATATACAATCTCCTCCCATATTTGATGAAGTTCCCATATTCCTAGAATCCTGTGATGATCTCCTTGCACCCTTTCACTTCTTCCAAGATGATACCTTTCCATCTCAAGGACAAAGTATCGTTCCAAGCTCTATATATTTTCCACTTCCCAAGAAATATCAAGATATCTCATCCATCATTTCAAATGAGCATATTGAAAATCAAGAGAAAAATACCCTCTCTACACCATCCAAAGATCTAGTCAAGATCAAATTACTCCATAAAATCCTTTTCATATTTCCCCATATTCACCTCAAGAAACCATCGTTCCTCCAAATCCCTTGCATATTAATAACTCCCTTCAAACCTCATTTGATCCTATCAAATTTGTTCCAATGAAAGCTACTCATGAGCCTATTGGTATAAAGATAAATCTTAAATATGAGAACCTTGACAATGCATCTCATTCCAAATATGTTGATATCCCTTTCACACCTTATCTCCCTCCATTCAAATGCAACCATAGGCCTTCACCATCCTCCAAATCTATTTTGGGTGCCTATTTCCCAAAACTAAATTCTTCATCCCTTCCATCCATATTGGGTCCCTATATTCCTCCATCAATCATGCCTACCATCCCTATCTCTCCATTCACTTACCCTACCATGTATCAAGATCAATGAAGTCACACATACATGAAGAATATCCAAACACCAATCCATATGAACCCTCCATATGATTCCTATTAATCCATAATTCCCAAGCCTTTTGGTAGAAATTAGGATGTGCAACATAAAAATCAGAAATCCCTTAATCCACATGTGTATAAAGATCACCATGTCCCATCTAATTGACATGTGAATGAAAAGAAAAATGAAATATAAAAGAGACCATAAAGGTACACCAAGAAAAAATAAAAATCAAAGAAAATGTGAGTTCCAAAATCCTTCATTGAAGAAATGCATTCAAAAGAATCACCAAAGAAAAAACAATCAACAGTTATGTGGATTCCCAAGTCACTTTTGAAAAAATTTCACACAAACAAAAAATCAAAGTTGACATTCAAGCTTCCAAAGGCTTTCACTCCATCTCCTTCCAAACATTTTCCACTTTCCAAGTCTACTTTGGGTTCCTATATCCTAAAATCCACTATCTTAGCTACATCCTCACCTCCTCCATTCACTATTCCTCCATCATTCCATCACCCTTCAAAGTGTGTATTAAAAGTTGATCTTGCCAAAATTTCCATCCATAACATACCTACTTCTTATCCTCATATCCATTATCCAACACTTAATTTCCATCCCTCTTATCCAATCTGTGGAATAAAATCTTCACCGTCATCTACCCTTATCCTTCATATTTGTCCTTTATCATCACCTTATCAATATCCTTGAGCGTCCTAGCCATAGTCATGATTTATTATAGCATATCTTTTAGAGGAGCATTGTCCAAAGATCTAGATGTTGGGGAAAGATTAAAATACAAAAAAAAAAAAAAAAGATTGCCTTGGTGAAAACTTGGTAAACAGGCGCCTTGGTAAAAAAGTACAGAGAAATAAATTTTTCCTATGGTGAAAAACAATTCTTGTGGTGCCTTGGACAAGTACCATGATGAAAACCTGGAAAACATATATCATGCATAATTCCTCCCTCTTGCACTCTACACTTGGGGGCAGGTTTCATCCATGTTATCCTCCATCTTCCATATTCTACCATTTATCCTACTTGCATCCATATTGATTATTTCACCTTTTATATTTACAAGGTTAAACATATCCATGAGCATCATGTATCTAGACATCCATTATCCTTTCCATTGGCTTATTCACTTGTGGTATCCATGCTACCCTATCATGATCTTGCTTATCCCCAAATCCATCTTCATTATTCCTAAGCAGTATTTCCATAATCCCAAATCATTCCCTCATAGCCTTGATCACTCCTTTATCCTCATTGTGCTATTCTATCCACATCTTATTTAAATATATCCTTGATCTTGATCAAAATGAAGGATGTAAAATGCAAAAATTGTTTTCAAAAACTTATTGACATATCCACTCTTTTGGACTACTCACTTTCATGACATCAGGTCATTATCCTATATGCTATCTAGCACTTCATCATTGTATTTTGTCTCTTATCCAAAAAAATTCTTCACATTTCTATGTCTTTTTTTCCTTAGCTTGGGTAATCTTGAGGAGATGGTCCTACGGGTCTCTTTCACTACACATGATTCATCCATCATTGCCTATCCATTTCTGATACATCAGCTTGTTCATCTATCCTTGATGTCCTATACCTTGCTAGACATTGGGGGAAAACCATTGTGATCTTGCATGAGAATTAGTAAAGCTCTAAAAATCTAAAAAGTGAAAAATTCTAAAACTCTAAAAAAATCAAAAAAATCTTAAAAATCAAAATCCAAAAATCTTGCATAAAATCTCAAAGCAACATCTTGCATATACCTCTAGCTTTTGTCATATTTTGGAAATTTTCCCAAGAACAACACATTTGTTTTCAACTGGGGGTATTAATCCAAGAGAAATAGATTTCACCAAAGTAGGAACCAATTTGTATGAATCAGTGCATCATATTACAATAGATAAACACTTGAACCTTTGATTTACATCATTGTTCAATTTCTATTCGATTTTGACACAAACATGATCCTTGACCTTCATTGATTTATTATTATTAGGACTAAAAATAAACAAAACCCAAAAGATCAAAATGGATGAAAAACTATTTGGAATATGAATTACAACAATAGAATTAAAATTTTGATGAGGTATTGGATTTTTCTTGAGTCATGTCCTTTTAGCGAATCCATGATGTTTCGACTAGATGAGCGATGATGAAAGCGTGACATCTTTTCTTGTTTTCTATGTGACTGTTTTAAGATTGATTATTTGAAGTATGTGACTTTGTCTAAAGACATGACCATAAAAGAGTCATCGAGGACATTTTTCATATGGAAGGGGTTCAATCTCTATCTATTTACATAAAAGGGTACCTTGGTCATTTAGATCCTTCATATCTAAATGTCAACATCCAATTGCAACATTGAATCTGATGAAAGCGATATTCATACTCCCATGGTCAAATTAGTGAGATTTGTAACAGCTTCATGGTTGAAATCCGAAGAAGGAGGTATTCAGATCATCATGGTTTGCAAATCTAACCAGTGAGGGTTGTACCTTTTTAGGTCCCAAAAACTCAATGATGAAAATATATCCATTTGCATTTCTTTGCAAAAAAATAATAGTTAGCTGCATTCATATAGATTAGTCTTGCATTGTAGTAGTTGTGGGATTTTCCTTAATCAAGGGGGTGAAATTTAATCATTGGTCTATCATCAAACTCCTAATCAATTTCATTAAAATGTCTTATTCATCAAAAGATCAATGTTGCATCAAGGATATCATCACTATATATCTTCTCACCTAGGGGAAACTTATTCATATGATCATCTAGGGGAAACCTAATTCTGTCCATCACCTATACCTACATCTGCACTTGAATCATATCAAATGTCCATATCTATAAGCCTTGCACCATCAATTTTCCAAATTAAAATCTATTTTTCAATAAAATCATATATCAATCAGTCAAATCACCCAATTGATCATTTAACATCAATCATTTATCCTATCATCTATGTGCTTATCTTGAGCGCATCGATTTGTTCATCTCTCTAAATCTTGAGAGAGAATTATATATTTATCAAATCAATCCATCAACCTACCTATCCTATCAGATTGACATCAATACAACATCAACCAAGTGATTATGACTGACATCAAGTGATATCTAAACATCATCAACATATCTAAAACATCAACAACATTTTTTGAATTATAGCTATTGTCATCAATTTTTCTCATGACCGGGGCATTTTTCAAATTTATTTTATCAGGAAACAAATCAAAAAATAACAAACTCAATCATCCAAATAATTTCAATTCATTTTCTGATGGGGCATCATATATGCATTATATCGGCATCAAGGATTCATATCGAGTTTTCTTTTCAAATCAGGGTTGATGTCCTATCAATCAAATCTACATCATCCACATCTAGGTACTGAATTATCAATTGTTATTAGTGGGGCATTTCAAAATCAATATTTCACATCAGGTTCTTCATCCAGCGTCAGTTAATCAGATAAGGACATCAATTTTCTTTGAAACATTGTGCATCGCATATCAATTCAATGGGGCATTTGTAGACACCTAAATTTGGTTAGTGTACTAATCAAATCAAATGTGTATTAATCAAATAAAATGGAAGCCAATCAAATCAAAAGGGTCTAAATAAAATCAAAATCAAAGGATCAATTAATAAAGACATCAAGTAATTAAATATAATCCTAAAAGGGATTAATCAAAACAATGTAATTGATTTAATCAATTAGCTATATAGTTTATATCAAAAATAAAATTCAACCTGTTCCGTTACATGTCTAATTTAATTAATTAATTGAATTAGTTAAATCTTATTTTGTTTCAACAAAGGAGACAATAATTTGAAGAGAAAATGAGAATAAATAATTGAAAGCACATGGATCACTCCAAACTTTGCAATCTTGATCACTCATTTGACCCTTTAACATCCTCACCACTCAATTTGTCTCTTTGTCCCAACCTTTGAGACCAAAATTTAAATAGTTTCTCCATTTGAAACTATTTGAAACCCTTCAACTCAACCAATCTTGGATCGTGATCAACTTAACTCTAGCCCCTACCCTTGGAAAATCCTATAAATACCAAGCATTTTGAGAGAATTAAGAATCCTATACATTCATGAGCAATTGCATCTACACTATAGAGAAATCACTTTGAGATCATAAGAATTTTGATCATAATAGTGCATTGTGAGAGCAAAATTAAATGAATTGTATAACAATTTGAAGAATTTGAGAGCTATATTAGGCATATCAATCATCATTTCTCATTTGAGGACTATCACTAATGGAGATTAAGGTTGAGAGATTCATTAGCATGCTTAGTTAGAGAAGCATGGAAAGCTTCTTGATTATTTGTCAATTATTTGCTTAAATTTAGATTATCTTTCCATAGAATTAATAGTATTCAAACTAATTTCATGAAGGTATAGTTTCTATATACACACTTTGAAGTTATTGATGAAGAAGATAAGAGAAAAGAAGATCAAGAAAATATGTCTGCAATAGATGTCTCCGGACCCCATAAAGAAGAAATAGAGGAGACTAAGATTATAAAGACCAAGGAAAAAAATGAGCCTATAGATCAAGAGGCTATTCAAGCATTGAGAAAGCTACCACTTACCAAGACTAATATTATTGGTACACGTGAACAACAGTCAATTTTCACTCAGAAGGAGTTAGTCATAATCAATGGTGACACCAGTACATTATAGGTAGAGCAGAAGCCAAGTAGAAGCACACCAGAGACCAAGAAAAATAAGTCACATAAGAAAAAAGATAAGTCTTTGAGCACTGAGGTAAGACTTGATGAAGTTATAGTGACTCCAAAATCGGACATGGATAACTTATCTTATGAGAAAGTGCAAATTTTGCAGATTTTACTAAAAAGGAAGAGCAAGAAGGAGAAAATGAAAAGAGAACATCAACAAAAGTAGGTATTACATGACATCAAAGATATATTTTTTGATTCATTTGAGCTTAAGGATGTAAATGAGCAAGCACCTGTTATAGATCAATTGGTTCATATTGTTCAAAAGTTGAACAATGGTGACATTTATGCTAATAAAAAGCTCATGCAATGGTCTACGAGAAAGTTTGCGGCCAAAGTGCTCGAGAAAGTTGCAATATAACTTGATATAAAAAAAGCTGCACTTTCTTATTTGGTAAGTAACCTAGAGGAAGTTGTAGAAAATTTAATTTCTTAGTACAAGAAATTATGTGATGTTGAATTATTTACAAAGGAGAATCAACAACTTATTGAGAAGCTACAGTAAGACTTGAAGTTAACAGGACATTCTCTGAGCATGGATGCAATTTTGATCTCCATTCACTTTAACAGGTTGAATCACACCCAAGGAGGATTCACCGAGATCATGGCTAGTGATGGTAGAATAAGGGCTAATTTGATTTCAATTTAGACCATGTTGATACCTCATTTGGAGGTCATGCTGAGAGAGTTGTAAGCTGCAAAAGAATTAGCACAAAGGGAGACACCTATGAATATTGTAGAGAGCTTGATTGATCTAGCTATCGAGCTAGAAATGAAGTTACAGGTTATGGATTCTTTCAGAAATAGTTGTGATAATGCAATGGCAATGATCCTACATATTCATAAAATATTTTTGGACAACTATGGTCTAACCCTACAAGCCTAGCAGACAAGAGTGCCAAAAACAAGGGGGAACTTTAATAAGATGTAATCTAGGGGGAAATAAAAAAGATGTAGATAAAGGGGAAAGATATTATCAAGGAAATAATAGAATGATTTGAGCAGAGAAGGTATAACACACTATTTTTTTATTTTTTATGTAATGTACTTAAGATTATGGTGTATGTATAGCGAAGTCTTTATGAAGACCAAGTCATAATATTAGGGAGATTTTTTCGTATATTTGAGTATTATTTTTGTGAAGGGACTGAAGAGTCATGACAAAGTGTTTTTCCACTAATGTCAAAGGGAGAGATTGTTGATCTCCAAGTTTTTTTTCCTATTAGTGTCACACACTTAGTAATAATCAAGGCAGGTTGGTTGGTCATCATTATGACTGAGTCATCCCACTAAGGCCAAGAAATGTAATGGATTGTGTAATTTTATGTATTGACTGAGTAGTAGTCACTATCGAGCAATTTATTGGTCACCGAGTACTCAGTAGTCTCCGACTAGAATGATTGCTGAGTTTCATAGATAGTTAGTGTTGAGTGAAAGTTTTGACCGAGCATCGGAGTTACATATGCTGAGTAAAATAGCTTTGATATATGTGTTTGGAATGGCACAAACACTTAGGTAAACTATTTTGGTTGACTTCTATGAATCATTTAATGATTGTTGAAGATATTTAATACATTAATTATGTGTTATTTCTAAGATCATGAATCCCTATTCAATAAATGCAACCAATCAAAATAAGGGATGATTAAGCGGTAAAAGGCAATGAATCTAGATCATTGATCTTGAGAAAGATACTTCATCAGTTGTTTATATATGAGATACTTCAAACCCTAAATTGATGCATGAATGTGGATGTGGATGTGGATGTGAAGAGCAGAGATTAGTTGTGTATGAATTTTTTGCATATCTGAAGCATAGATCAGATAGAGTGACTGAGAAGACCAGTGAAGGATAGTAAAGAGATATGTCAGATTGAGAGATCAGTTAAGAGTTGGAAAGAGGAGACCCTTTATCAAAATATTAATTACACATTGAAGGATCAAGTATTGATACATTCTAGAAAGTGAATCAGGGTAAATCTCTTAATAGAGTGGTCCTAACAGGCCTTTTTAAATCTCTTAGTAGAGTGCTTACTTTTTTGTAAGTTTAAATCCTTTAAGAAGGTAGATTGTATAAGTCTGTAGGATCTTAACATGGTAGACCCCTCACAGGGTAGATCATCAAAAGTGATCAAACTTTGTAGCCCTAACAAACACTTTATTACTGCAATAGTGAAGATTTGTGGGTATCATCCCCTCTCCAATTTTACCTTCAAGGGTTTATGGGTTACCAAATCTTTGTGTTATGTGTTCATTATGGATGTGATTAGATGTTAGATCTATTACAATCTTTCAGTTTGTTTTAGAAGTGTAAAATTTTTATAGATCTGAGTCACCCCCCTCCCCCTCAGAATACTCCTTCCCATATTAAACTTCCAACAATTGGTATCAGAGAATTGTTCTCTTAAAAGAGGTCTAACCACTTGAGAGTTAAGATCTTGGAAATAGAGGTCTATAAGTTGGGAAAGTTCATTCAGAATCAAAAGATTGATATCCACTTGGCACTATAGCAGCTTGAGATAGCAAGAGAAGAATTGAGGAAATCCTTAAAGGCTAGGAAGGAATTGGAAACTCAATTGAATGACACTTCATATAAAGAAGATGACACTGAAGGTATATTTGACAATGGACATTACAAAGAAACTAATGCAACAATTGGAGAAGAACAACACACTAAAAGAATGATTCAAAAGTCTAAAGATAGAATAGGAAACTCAATCAATAACATTATGTGAGGTGATTGATCAGAAGAAGAAAGCTGACGAAGACAAGAAAATGGAAGAAGAAGACAAGAAATAGATGGCTACCAGACTTGATGAAAGGAAAAGTGATGTGTAGAAGCTCACAAACAATCAGTTGGACAGGGTCAACCAACTATTATTTGAAAATCAAGAGGTAAATAGAAAATAAATTGAAATTACATATTTGATATCAGAGAATAATCAACTGAAAAATGAGTTTATATCTAAAAGGGAACTCATTGAGAGGATAAACAAACCTAATGAAACCTTAATATACTTTGAGGAACTGATGAGATCACCAAGAAGGAATAATGACACCTATGGACTTGGACATACTGAGAACATGTCATCCACTGAAGAATGAGAATCATCAAACTGTGGAGAATAGAGAAATGCAAAGATGAAGAACAACAAACCTACATGTCATCATTGTGGGAAACCAGGTCACACAGCAAATATTTTTCGAAGCAAGAATGGTAAGTCCAATGTTTAACCTAAATTTAATGGATATCACTTTAAGTGTAAGAATAATGGACATCATGCACATGAATGCAGGTCAAAGACTATAAATACACCTACTTCACCTAGATTCCAAGGACATTGTTACAATTGCCAGAAGTTTGGTCATAGAACTCAATATTGCAAATCCAATGCAAAATCCAAATGGACATCAAAGAAATAAGGCAATACACAGAGGAGAGGTAACACATTCAATTGGGATTATAATACAAGGTATAGTTGTCACTATTGTGGTGAATATTGTCATATTTAAGAAAATTATATAATGACACACTTCAGAGGCAAATACAAGAGTTGGATAAATGGAAGTTTGGTATGTTATAGTTGTCACAAGATCAGTCATACTAAGACAGACTAAAAGACCAGAGCCCTGACACCTATTATTGAGAAGATAAAGAATCAAATGAATCAAAAATGGAGAAAGAAAGAAGAAGCAAGCACTAGTGGACCAAGTGAAGCTGAGATCGCCCAATACAATGGATCAGGTGCTCACACTACTTCCAATTAAGAAAATAAGGTATGTAAGGAATTATTTTCTCTAATAATATATTTTACACCAGTTCCTAAGATAAGATGTATTAAAGTCCATATTTGAATAATTTAATATGCATTAGGACAGATCCAAGACAAGAAATGAGCAAAGAATTGATATGTGTATTTGATGTCGAGCATTAGTATTAGTATGTGTCAAGCCCCCATACCGACTGAGCTGATATGTTGACCGAGCGTCATTAGTGACTAAGTTACTATTATGACCGAGTGATGGAATGAGTTAACCGAGCTATTTATTCAAAGACTGACATAGTTTTTTTACACCTACCGTTGTATGGAACATTTAGTGAAGATATAATTTGACTGTTTGAGGGTATATAATAGATTTTTCCATTCATTTTCATTTCACAAAGTAATTAGAGTTTTCAGAGCGATTCAAGTGCAATTTGAGCAAAGATTGTAAAGATTTCACTATGTATCATCGATAAAGTATTGAGAAAGGTTAAAAAATCATTGTTGTGGAGTTACCCAGAGTTCATTTCACAAACCTTCATCTAATGAAATGGCTTCTATTACATCTACTAGAATGAAGAGACAAGATAAGGAACTGAAGAATGTTTAGTTAGTCAAGAGTGTCACATGTGCACCACCCAATTTTTGTGTTGTACCTGAGACTATGGTGAAGGGAGATCTTCTGGGTTCCCGCCAAAATTCCTTTTGATCCATGATGTGAGAGCATGCTATATGTGCAAGATAATTGAAGTTGGAGATTTTGAGTTGAGGGAAGCCTACAATAAACTATCTGAGAATGGGGCATTGAAGGCTGAATATCAGCACATTGACAACAAAGAGTTAGTTCATGCCCTAGATTTCCTACGCAACTTCAAAATTGAATGGATCAGGATAGTTGTGAGTAGAGTTCATGATATGAGCATATGGCTGGAGAATGGACCAGTGAAGATTACCAAGGAAATCATCCACCGATTCATTGGTTACCCTATTATGCAAGGGAAAAGGACAGTGCACTATCAAAGTAAAGAAGAAATTGAAAAGAACACTTTAGCCGAGTGGAATAAAAAAGGAATGACAATTTGAACGATCACTAATCCTGAAATTGACTTTGCAGTAAAAGTGATTTCTCATGAGTTTTATCAATTGAGTAGAGTAGATAGTGTTCCTTGAATTGCATTTAATCAAGCATGCAAAATATTGAAAAAGTATCATACATATGACCTTGCCGAGGTACAAATGACTCAACTTGCAGAGAATGTATCTTTCATCAAAAAGGCAAAGAATTATGTGTGTAAGTTCAGATCCCTGTTAGTTTGTATATTTTTGTACGTTCAAAATACTTTTCCTACTATAGGAGATGTATTATGGAGTCAGGACTGACCAATGACACAACAAATTAATGAGTTCATATAGCAAATAGAGCAGAATTTTGATAATGTCATGGGTAATTACTTTGTTGAATTCAAGAAAAAGATGAGATTAAGGAGAAGAATTTATGCATCACTAGTAGAGAAGCATTATGATGATGTTTTCTTTCTAGTTGATACTGATTATACCTATGTACAAGTTATAGTACCAAGGGTAGCATTGTTAAGGCCATTACCTTATGAAGTAAATATAGATGAGACATCTGCAACAATCACAACATTACTTGAAGAGAAACTTGATAAGAAGGATACATTATTTGGGAAGTATGAAGAATTTTTTGGATGATATTAGAATTGCATACTACTGATGTTGTTGGCATTCATGTTTTGTCACTGATGTCAACATATGTTTCTATGGAGAGAAGAGACTAGTTATTACTATTGTATGATGACTGACATAAGTGTATGGATACTGTATGGATGAATCAAAACAAGCGAAGATGATGATATGTACAAGGATGTATGATGATCTTATTCCTAAGGTCTCTTGGCTTAATATTTCATATTGGATTTATTACAGATGTTTTAGTGAAGACTAGTTTCTAGACTGTGATAGTGATGCTTGACAGAGCGAGTCTCTATGTTTTGGGGATATCTTACAAGCAATGATGAATCAGGTTATGCAAGCTTAAGAGATAAAATAAGGCATGCTGAGGAATGTATTTTTATTGATCACAAGTCATGTAATTGTTGGTGATGTCAACTATGGCGTGTATTCTGGAGGAGACCTATTTGGGGCCAATTTCAGATATGTAGCATGCATTGTGGATTGTGAGCATGGATGGTGGATCTTGGATTATATCTTATGTATTGTAATTGATGTTTACTTTTTTTAGGTACCATGTGTTTCTTAGCAAGAAATTAAATAATTATTTGTATATTGGGAAAGCTTAATTGGCTGACCTAATCAATTATTGTAATAGGGTATATATGAGAGATAGTTTCTTTTGAAAAGATGGTGGTATGATGAGAAGGTAATTGGAAAGACAGAGAAGTGTGAAAGTTGTGAAGCTTGATTGGTTGTTGTATGTAGAGAAGATTTTTTTATTTTAGTACCTCATTGGAACTGACCAAGAAAAGATAGTTTCTATCAGACAGTTCACTCGATGGTATATTTCTTATATACACTAGTTCAAATTGTAAATCCTTGAGGGTGGATTTAACCTTCTTTGGGAAGTGTGCCTAGGCAGTGATCCCACTATTACTCTTGGTTCCTAACAAGGTTTGTTCTTTAACAAGGACTATGTACTATAATTTTGTAATAAGCCCCTAACATGGAAAAATCTTTTAACATGGATATTATACTCTTAGTACATCATTTGTGGGTGCTAATTCCCTCAGTTGTGCTTGTGGATTGTTATTCCTAACAATTGGTATCAGATTTGTTGATCCTTAGAGAGAAAGCTTAATATCTTGAGGTGATCCTAAAGATGGCTTACTATAGGAAGGATAGTGTGAAATTTATTCCTGAAAACTTTGACAGTCAAAAGAGCTAGAACAGATAAAGAAAAATTACACTTGGGATTTGGTTCCAAGACCTAAAAACAAAAATGTGATAGGAACTAAATGGGTTTTCAAAAAAAAATGGATGAGGAAGGAACAGTGGTAAGAAATAGGGCTAGACTGGTTTGTAAAGGATACTCGCAACAAGAAGGAATGGATTTTGAAGAAATATTTGCTCCTATTGCTAGGTTGGAAGCTGCAAGATTATTTCTTGCTTATCTTGCACATAAAGACTTTAAAGTATATCAGATGGATGTGAAATCTGCATTCTTGATTGGATATTTGGAAGAAGAAGTATACATAGAGAAACCTGATGGATTTCCTTTGACAGAAGATGAAGACATGGTTTGTAAGTTGAAGAAAGCATTGTATGGACTGAAACAAGCACTGAGAGCATGGTATGAAAGAGTAGACAAGGTAATGTAGATAGTTATTTATATTTAAGAATTGGTGAAGATGGAATCCTAATCATAGAATTTTTTGTTGATGACATTATTTTTTGAGGCAATGATAAAATGAGTAAAATTTCTCTAAAGAAATGGAAAATGAATTTGAAATGTCAATGATTGGTGAGATGAAATTTTTTCTTGGTTTTCAAATTAGTCAGAATAAGAATGATATTTTTATATCCTAGACCAAGTACCTTAAGGAAATGTTGAAGAAGTTTGGAATGGAAGATTATAAACCTGTTGGGACACCCATGGTGACTGGTTATAAACTTACTAGTAATGATGAAACTTGGAGTGTTTTTCAGACAAAGTACAGATCAATGATTGGAGGTCTACAATATCTAACTCACACCAGACTAAATATTTCCAATGCATCTGTAACTATGGAAAGATATCAAGATCCTAAAGAGAGACACCTTGCTACTGTGAAAATAATTTTAGATACTTGAAAGAAACAATAAAGTATAGATTATGGTATGAAAAATCAGATGACTTTATTTTACATGCTTATACTGATGTTGATTGGGCAGGTAGTGTGGATGATAAAAATATTACAAGTGGTGAAGCATTTTTCCTAGGAAAAAGGTTGGTTTCATGGTTAAGTAAGAAACAGGACTGTATTGCTCAGTCTACTATTGACTCCAAGTATGTTGCTGCTGCTATAAATTGTACACAAGTTGTTTGGATGAAACAAATGCTGAAAGACATTGGAATAATTTTTGAAGAGCTAGTGGTTATCCATTGTGATAACACTAGCATAGAGAATATGTGAAAGAATATTTTAATGTGTTCAAATACTAAACATATTTCTATATAGTATCATTTCTTGAGAGACAAGTTAGTAGAGAAAGAGATTAGACTAGAGTATGTTAGCACAAAGGAACAAATAGAAGATATATTTACAAAACCTATGCAAAAAGATGCTTTTGAGTACCTCAGAAGCATGCTTGGGGTGAGAACCCCTCCCTATAATAGTTAATTGATGTAGGCATGCATCATTCCAATGGCTTTCAAAGCTATATCATTTTCTAGACTTGATGTATGGATCTATTCCTCAGGGGGAGTGATCGCAGGAACACTATAGAGATAATTTGGGGGATTTTGCACATGGTTGCTAAACATGAAGATTTGAAAAATCTACACCTTATAGAAGATTAAAGAAGATTTATGGAACCCTTTTCCATTGTTGTCAAAGGGGGAGAGATTCTATGTGAAAATACCTACTACTTTAGGGAGAATTGTGTTGAGGATATTGATAATATTTTATTGAGAGAGAGTACTTTTGGGTTGATGGATTTTCCAATATGTTGTCATCAATGCCAAAGGGGAAGATTGTTGGATGATATTAGAATTGGGTACTATTGATGTTTTTGGCATTCATTTTTTGTCACTGATGTCAATATATGTTTCTGTCAAAAGAACAGACTAGTTATTACTGTTGTATGATGACTGACAGAAGTGTATGGATACTGTACAGATGAATCAGAATGAGGAAAGATGATGATACATAGAAGGATGTGTGATGATCTTATTCGTAAGGTCGCTTGGCTTAATATTGCATATTGGATTTGTTATAGATGTTTTAGTGAAGACTATTTTATGGATTGTGACGGTGATGCTTGACAGAGCGAGTCTCTGTGTTTGGGGATATCTTACAGGCAATGATGATTTAGGTTATTGTGAGCTTAAGCAATGACCGAAGGCATATTGAGGATTTTTTTTATTCATCACAAGTCATGTAATTGTTGGTGATGTCTGTTGTGGCCTGTATTCTGGAGGAGACCTATTTGGGGTCGACTTCAGAGATGTAGCATGCATTGTGGATTGTGGACCTTGGATTATATCTGATGTATTGTAATTGATGTTTACTTTTTCTAGGTACCATGTGTATCTTCGCAATGGGTTAAATAATTATTTGTATATTGGGAAAGCTTAATTGGCGAACCTAATCAATTATTGTGATAGGGTATATATAAGAGATATTTTCTTTTGAAAAGATGGTGGTATGATGAGAAGGTAATTGAAAAGATAGAGAAGTGTGAAAGTTGTGAAGCTTGATTGGCTGTTGGATGTAGAGCAGAGTTTGTGATTATAGTACTTCATTGGAACTAACCAAGAAAAGATAGTTTCTATCAGATAGTTCACTAGATTGTATATTTCTTATATACACTTATTTGGATTGTAAATCCTTAAGGGTGGCTTTAACCTTCTTTGGGTTGTGTGCCTGGGTAGTGAGCCCACTGTTACTCTTGACTCCTAACAGGGCTTGTCCTTTAACAGGGTTTGTGTACTATAATGTTGTATTAAGCTCCTAACATGGCTAAATCTTTTAACATGGATACTATATTCTTAGTACATCATTTGTGGGTGCTAATTCCCACTGAGGTTTTACCTTTAACAGGATTTCCTTGACATTAAAGGATTGTGTTATTATGTTGGCATTTACTGTGTTATCATTTGAATTGAAGTTTTGGTTTATAAATTTTAATGTTTAATAATCTGTCTCACAACTGATTCACCCCCCCCCCCTCAGTTGTGTTTGTGGACTGTTATTCCTAACATAAGAAAAATATAATATCACCATGGGATTGAAGGATGCAACCATGGAGAGGAAGAGGAAGAAAATATGGAAGAATCTTGAGAAGATATTTGGAGAATAGGGAAAAGAAGATGATGCACCTACACATATCACACAAGGTCAAGGTGAGGACAAATCCAGTGATTTAGAAGAGAGTCAAGATGAAGATGTGGAAGTGGATGAGAAAGGTAAGAAAGTGATGGTTTTTGAGTCAACTAAGAATAGGAGTTCACATCAAAAACTTACTCCTACTACCACATCTAGACTAAGAACCAGAGAATCACCAGCTACAATAACAACCAAGCCACCAAAGAAACTATTATTAAAGAAAGTAGAAGGAGAGAGCTCAAGTAAAAGGAAACAACTACAAACTGAAGCTGAGTTGAGCAAACCTAAGAGGAAGATGAGAAGGAAATATATATTGGGTAAAGACGATGAAGATGAAGAGTTGACAGAAACAGAAGACATAAGCAATTTAAAATTTGCTACACACAAACATCCTACAAATGTTGATGAAATTTTTCATGACATCAGGATTTCAACAGGATTGTCAGGATTCAAGTTCATTAAATTTGAACAATTAAGTAACAAGGACAAGGCAAAGATTGAAGAGGCCATGATGGATATGTTATCATCATACAAGATGACACCATTAGAGATTGGGAATCTATTCCCTAAGGAATTGTTAAAGAAGATAGATGAGAGATGGTTGTTTACTCTTAAGACTGAAAGGCAAAGTAGAGAAGGGGAATTAGCCCAAATAATGCCTAAAAAAACATAGAATATGTGACCAAAATTCATGGAGAAACATAGGAATAGATTAATTCTTGAGTTGAGAGCATATTCTATACCGAGGAAAGATGTAGAAGGAGTTGTAAAGCAGAGTTAGAGAATATGGAAGATTATTTTCAGACTGTTAGTTGATAAGAGTGCAAGAAAAGATGAAGGCACATCAAAACAAGTTGAGATTGATAATAAAGAATACATTGATGAGACGGATAAAGTTGAATATTAAATAAAGGACAAGGTTGAGGATACACAAATAGATGATTTTATAATTGATGACTCAATCACAAATACTGGTGAAGATACATAAGGTTTGAATGTCGAGGAGCAGGGTGAGGATACAATTCACATTCCAGATTCCCCTACTAAAGCAAACTTTGAAGTTATTGATGAAGAAGATAAGAGAAGAGATCAAGAAGATAAGTCTACAACAGATATCTTTGGACCCCATAAATAAGAAACAGAGGAGACTAAGACTATAAAGACCGAGGAGAAATGGGAGCCTATAGAGCAAGAGGCTATTCAAGAATTAATAAAGCTACCATTTACTGAGACTAAGATTGTTGGTACACTGAAATAGTAGGTAATTTTCACTCAGAAGGAGTTAGTCACAATCAATGGTGACATTGTTACATTGCAGGAAAAGAAGAAACCAAGTAGCAGTACACCAGAGACCAAGAAAAATAATTCATATAAGAAAAAGGATAAGTCTTTGAGCACTAAGGTAACACTTAATGAAGTTATTGTGATTCCAAAATGGCACACTAATAACTTATATTATGAGCAAGTGCATATTTTGTAGAGTTTACTGAAAAGGAAGAGCAAGTAGGAGAAAATGAAAAGAGAACATCAACAAAAGCAAGTATTACATGACATCAAAGATATATTTGTTGATGCATTTGAGATTTGGGATGTAAATGAGAAAGCACCTATTATAGATCAATTGGTTCCTATTGTTAAAAAGGTGAACAATGGTGATAATGATGCTAATGATAAGCTCATGCAATGGTCTAAGAGAAAGTTTAAGACCAATTCTTGAGAAAGTTGCAGTAGAACTTAATGTAAAACAGGCTACACTTTCTGATTTGGTAAGTAACCTAGAGGAAGTTGTAGAAAATGTTATTTATTTGTATAAGTAATTATGTGATGTTGAATTATTTACAAAGGAGAACCAATAGCTAATTGAGAAGCTACATTTAGACTTGAAGTCGACATGATGACATTCACTAAGCATGGATGCAAGTTCTAGCTCCATTCACTTTTACAAGTTGACTCACGCCCAAGGGAGATTAGCCGAGCTCATGGATAATGATTATAGAATGAGGGATAATTTGATTTCAATTCAGATCATGTTGATACCTCATTTGGACATCATGTAGAGAGAGTTGTAAGTTGTGAAATAATTAGCACAGTGGGAGCCACCTCTAAATATTGCAGAGAGTTTAATCTATCTATTTGTCGAGATAAAAATGAAGTTACAAGTTTTGGATTCTATCATAACCAGTTAGGATAATGCATTGGAAATGATCCTACAAATTCGTAAACCATTTTTGGACAAGTATGTTCTAACCTTACAACCCAAGCCAACAAGAGTTCCAAAAACAACGAGGAAATTTAATAAGATGTAATCTAGGCGGAAATAAAATAGATGCCAAAAAGGGGAAAGATACTGTCAAGGAAATAACA
Source organism: Thuja plicata (assembly GCA_018584345.1). Taxonomy (NCBI): domain Eukaryota; kingdom Viridiplantae; phylum Streptophyta; class Pinopsida; order Cupressales; family Cupressaceae; genus Thuja; species Thuja plicata. The sequence goes on from MU222911.1 coordinate 248,047, forward strand.
AAATGATTTGAGAAGAGAAACTATAACACATTATTTTTTTATTTTTAGTGTTATGTACTTAAGGTTATGCTCTATGTATAGTGAAGTATTTATGAAGATCGAGTCATAATCTTAGGGGGAGTTTCTGGTATACTTGAGTACTATTTTTGTGAAGAGATTGAAGAGTCGTGACAAAGTGTTTTTTCCACTGATGTCAAAGGGGGAGGTTGTTGATCTCCAGGTTTTGTTGTCTATTAGTGTCACACACTTAGTCATAATCAAGGAAGATTGGTCAGTCATCACTGCGATCAAGCCATCCCACTAAGGCCAAGAAATGTAATGAATTATGTAATATTATGTATTGACTGAGTAGTAGTCACTTCCTAACAAGTCAGTGGTCTCTGAGTACTCAGTATTTTCCAAGAAGAATGATTGCCGAGTCACATAGACAATCAATGTCGAGGGACATTTTTGACTGAGCATCATATTTTACATATGTCGAGTAAAATAGTTTTGATATATTTGTTTGGAATGGCACAAACTAGTGCAGGAGCACCCATGGCTTTATAAAGTCAATCCTATGCAATGTTTTTGTATGAAGCCCCCTGCGGCATGTTTTATATTTCATAAGGTCATGTTGATCATAGTGTGTGGGTACAATAGGGATTAGGGTCTAGTTAAGTCTTAAGTCCTTAGAAAGTTTCAATTAGGGGCTAAAATGTTATAAAGCCTCCTGATTGGTTAGTAGAGATGATGATGTCATCATGATGTCATTAGGGCTTGGAGATGTTTAGAATAATGTTTGAACCAAGATAGAAGTCTAGGATGAGGTTAGATTAGTTTTTAATCTCATTTGCATTAAGTTGTGAAAAAGTGCAAAAAGATTTTAAAAAATTGCTAAACAACTTTTGCAACATTTAAAAGTTACTCGGACAACATTGTCCAAGTTTTGAAAAAATGATGAAGAAGTGACCTAAGTGGAAACAAAAGGCATGGTTTTCCTATTTAAGACATTTGATGACATAATCCCAAGGTTAGACACCTATTGTACAGAATTGGTTTTGAATAATACAGAGAAGTGTTGATTTTTGTGTGTATTTAGTTAGTTATTGAGTAACAATAGATTGAAGATGGATTGAATTTGATATTGTAGCTCATGCATGGCTAAGAGTATTTGTTTTTATTTTTTTTTATGCCATTGGTTTGGTTTTTTAAATTTCTTTTGGTTTGTTTTGTAAATAGTCTTGTTCTGAATTGCTCACTGGTTTAAACGAGACAGTTGTTGAAGATGGAGACCTAGCTCACTATCCCACCATTCAATTTGCATAGCCTCTTGGGGATAGTGAGTTGACTCCATGTAAATAATTTGTATAGGATCTTGGGCCCTCAAATGTAGAGGAATAATTTTTAAGGTCTTTCCCTAGGTGATCTATTGGTGAGCCCGACTTGGAAAGACATTGTTACAGAGTTGTTTACTTGCAGGGGTGTGAACTAAAGACCCAATCAGCTATTGGGAATTGAAATTGGGAGTATTTTAAAGATTTTGTAAAGAGGTTAAGGTCGTTCCAATCCATATCGGGGCCTAAAACTTGCAGACTAGCCAAGAAACTAGTGAAGTCCTAAAACCCTCCTAAAACCACACATTTTGGGTTAGGGCATTGTACAGAAGGATGGAAACCTAAGACCCCAAAAATGATTGAGAGGTTGGAAAATGAACCAAGAATCCAAAGGAAATTTTTAGGGTCCTTTGGCAATGAAGTGGTGAAATTCCCTATTTTCTGACAATAGGAGACCTAATAGGGCTACTAGTCATTAGGTTTGTTGTGAAGCCAATTGAAGAAATTGACTAGCAAGATGAATCAAGAGGGACTCCTAACACCTCTATTTTATCAAATTGCAATGTATAAAAACACCTCCTCACATATGCAAGAATACTTTACAAGATTGGGGTTGGAATGTCTATAAGTGAGTTTAAGGGCTAAAGAGTAGGAAACTAGTAAGCACCAAGTAGAAGTCATGGCTTGGTAGATCTTTCTTGGTATTTGGGTTGGTCAAGGAGACTAGGGGATCAAGAACCTTGAAGAGATAATATAGGTAAGAATGTGTGTAGAGAAGACACCTTATATTCTATTGAAAGGCTAAGAGCATGAGCTTGTGATTGGCTCGTCCAATCTCCCTATCAGATTGGTATTAGATCCCCAAAAAGATTTAGGATTGCATAGTGCATGTCAGAGTTTGGATCTAGTGGTTCTTCAAGCATGGTGACCAATGTAGAATTTTCCAAGAAGGTCGATGACCATGAGCTATAAAATAAGCTATTGAGAGAAAGAATAGCCCAATTAGAGCAAACATTGGGTGAAGTAAAAACAAATACTGACGCAGTCAGTGATAAACTTGAAGGGAAGGAAGCAAAGGGAAAAGAGGTTGCTGAAGAGCATAAAACTCTAGAACCTGGCCCTCTGTTGCAAGAGGAGACCTTTTTGAAAGCCTTGAAAGCTATGAGTGGGAAGGCTCTTGAAGGTATACCATTTTTTAGTGGAAGGATGGAAGAAGATCTAGTCATGGACTGGATAGAGGGCTTGGAGAACCATTATGAATGTCAAGACTTAGAGGCTCTGCATTGACATAGTGGAAGTTCATTCAAGAAAAAAGGGATAAAGAAGGAAAGAAACCAATTTCCCCTTGGAAGGGCATGGTAGTCAAGGTGAAAGAAGCATACATGCCTGATGACTACAAAATACAACTGTATAAGAAGAGACAGAGCTTGAGCAAAAATGATCTTGATGTAAATTCCTATGTAAAGGAGTTTCAAAAGAATTGTTTGAGGTCCAATGTGACTGGAGATGAAATCCTTAAGGTGGCTAGGTACCTAAATGGTCTAAAATGGAACATCCAAGAGGTGATGACTCTACTAAGCCCAAAGAAAGTACACTAGTGCTATTAGTTAGCCATCAAGATTGAGGAAAAGATAAAGAGGAAACAAGATCAAAATTCCAAGAACAGAGGAAGAGGCAGAGACCAATGAGGTCACAGAGGTGGTTACCAAGGAAGAGGGACTGAACAAAGAAGCCAGGGAGAGTCCATAATTTTGGAGCATGTTAATGAAACAACTCTGAGAGGAGGTTATGGAAGAGGTAGAGGAATTAAGGAAATTCTAGTAGAGGAAGTGGTGGAGGAAGAAGTAATTCATATTTTTCTAGCATGAAGTCCTATAAATGTGGTCAAATGGGACATCCTGCTTAGAGGTTTCCAGAGAAGGCATCTTCTTCAAATAATGAAAAGAGAGTGGCATATGCAAATGAAGACACATCAAGTGTCAAATCACCAGAGGTGAGTCACATTGAATCAGAGATGGGAGAGAATATAATGTTTAGAATAGTCTTGATTAGACAACCAGTGAAAGAAGAACCTAAGAAGAGAAGAGCCTTGTTCATAATAAGGTGTAAGATTATTGGTAAAGTGTGCAAAGTGATTGTGGATTCAGCCTCCAAAAATAAAATTATCTCCAAAGAAGCAGTTAAGAAGCCTAATTTGGAAAAGATATGTTGGATGATATTAGAATTGGGTACTACTGATGTAGTTGGCATTCATATTTTGTCACTAATGTCAACATATGTTTCTATGGAGTGAACACACTAGTTATTACTATTGTATGATGACTAACAGAAGTGTACAAACACTGTACGGATGAATCAGAATGAGAAAATATGAGGATATGAAGAAATATGTGTGATGACCTTATTCCTAAGGTCGCTTGGATTAATATTTCATATTGGAGATGTTACAAATATTTTAGTGGAGACTGGTTTCTGGACTGTGACAGTGATAATTGACAGAGTGAGTCTCTATGTTTTTGGGATATCTTACAGGCGATGATGATTCAGGTTATGTGAGCTTAAGAGATGATAGAAGGAATATTGAGGAGCGTTTATTGTTGATCGCAAGTCATTTGATTGTTGGTGATGTCAGTTGTGGCGTGTATTCTGGTGGAGACCTATTTGGGGCCGACTTTGGAGATGTAGCATGCATTATGCATCATGAGCATGGTTGTGGATCTTGGATTATATATGTCATATTGTAATTGATGTTTACTTTTTTTAGGTACCTTGTGTATCTTAGCAAGGGGTTAAATAATTATTTGTATATTGGGAAAGCTTAATTGGCTGAGCTAATAAATTATTGTAATAGGGTATATATGAGAGATATTTTGTTTTGAAAAGATGTGATAGTGGAATGATAAGAAGGTAATTGAAAATATAGAGAAGTGTCAAAACTACAAAGCTTGATTGGCTATTGGATGTAGAGAAGAGTTTTTGATTATAGTACTTCATTGGAACTGACCAAGCAAGGACAATTGCTATCAAACAATTCATTGGATTGTATATTACTTATATACACTTGTTCAGATTTTAAATCCTCTAGGGTGGCTTTAACCTTCTTTGGGCAGTGTGCCTAGGTAGTGAGCCCACTGTTACTCTTGACTCCTAACAGGGTATGTCCTTTAACAGGGACTATGTATTGTAATTTTGTAATAAGCTCCTAACAGGGCTAAATATTTTAATAGGGATACTATACTCTCAGTACATCATTTGTGGGTGCTAATTCCCACTGGGGTTTTACCTTTAACAGGGTCTTCTCACCAACAAGGATTGTGTTATTTTGTTGGCATATTATGTGTTATCATTTGAATTGAAGTTTTGGTTTATAAAGTTTAATGTTTAATAATTTGTCTCACAATTGTTCACCCCCTTCTGAGTTGTGCTTGTGGAGTATTATTCCAAACAATTGGTGTCAGAGCTACTGGTCCTTAGAGAGAAAGATTAACAGCTTGAGGTGATCCTGAAAATGACTTACTATAGGAAGGACAGTCCAAAATTTGATCCTAAAAACTTTCACAGTTGGAAGAACAAGATGAGATCAACACATTTTCTATGTTTGGGAATCAACTACTAGATGATCACAAAAAGAAAGGAAAAGATAAAGACTAAGGATGAATTGGATAAAGCTACTGAAAATGAAAATAATTTATTTTCATGTAACCTGGTCGCAAGGGAATCATTTATTGGTGCACTTTCTGAAGGCAATTCACAGAAGTATCAGACTTAGATTCTGCACATGAAATTTGGAAAAGATTGGAAGCATTGTATGAAGGAGATAAGTTTACAAAATAGGTGAAGCTAAAAAATAGGAAAACAAAGATGAAATAATTGCAAATGAAAGATGATGAGAACATTAGAGAATAGGCACAGAGAATTACTGAAGTGGTTACTCGCATCAGGAACTCTAGAGGTACTTACCATGAGGAATAAGTGATTGCGAAGATTATGAGATCTCTGACACCTTCATATAGAACTAAAGTACAAACTATAGAGGAAATTATACCTTTAACACCGAAATTCATTTGAGAAATGTTTATTAGAAATGTAACTACTTTTGAGGCTACAGAATTGGGAGATTCTCTACCTAAAGTTGAGTCGGCATTCAAGACGACTGTGCATAGAAACAAAAGACCTTATCTAGAATCACGAGCACCAACAATAGTGACTTGAGAGAAGAACTTGGAGACCATGTTGATGAATGGGAATAGATATAGGAGGAAGAAAGAAATCTAGATGAAGTGGTAGCCCTAATCGCTAGAAGAGAAAAGAGAGGTAAGGGTAAATTTGAAGGCAAGTTACGTTTGGAATCTTTTTCATGCAACAAGATTGGTCATTTTGCATCTCGATGTCCTACAAGGGTTCCAAAACATAAAATTAAGTTTTACAAATAAAAGTATTCAAAAGACAAGGAATGTTATTATGCTAGTGAAGGTGTTTTTGATGATGATGTTGTTGACTATGATGAAATTTGATTTATTTATATTAAGGATGATGAACCTATACATGAAGATAAAGCCTTAGTATCTTGTGTTGAAAATAAATCTGAATGGGTTATAGATAGTGGTTGTTCAAATCATATGATTGGAGGTAAAAACAAGTTTCTTAGTCTGAAAAGATACTATGGTGGTGTTGTTAGCTTTGGTGTAGTGCCCGCCCATAATTTACTTTTTAGTATTGATGCCAGAATCTTTTGGTTATTTTCATGATGATTTTACTGACCCCATACTTCCATGAGTATGGTTAGCGTATATGTTTTCTATTGTTGTGTGACGTGTCTATCTTATATTTTTGTATGATGTGTTTGATGTGGTAGAGGACGAAGACGTAGTTACTTGCATTGCGAGATCCACACAATTGACTGATCCCTATCATTGTCTATTCTATATATTATGTACATGCTTGGCTTTGTGATGTAGGTTTGCAGGTATCGGGCATTGACTTCCCTAAATTGCAAGGAATAAGCGTGCCTTATCGCATTATCTCAATGGTAAGTGAGGCGAGATAACATTCAAGCCTAAATCCTAGCATAAGCCCTCATTTGTCTTGAAATAGTGGACAAGTATCTAGTTGACTACCTTCTTCAAATTCGTCGAGGTGACGTGAATTCGTGAACCCTTGATTGATCATGCTTATGTTGTTGCATCTTTTCTCCATTTTGATTTTGTCATATTATAGTATGTATGCATGAAGGTAAATGTGGTATTTTGGCGTGATGTAAGTAAAAGAGCAATTAAAGGTTAATAATAAATTTTAAATAATTGAACCTTCTAAGAATAATTAAATATTAAATATGTAGATATTTAATTAATAGGGATTAATCAAATTCTTGTATTTATCAAAAGGGATTTAATTAAAAGTCTAAAGATAAAGTTTGAGGATTTAATTAAATATTATGTCTAAATGGAAATTAAAAGGCATATTTAATATAAATAAATTATTAATATGCTACAAATATTATTCTTAATTAAAAATAATAATATGAAATGTAATTGTATTTAATTAATAATAAATTTTTAATATGCAATGTAATTACATTTAAATATTAATAATAATAATAAACTGAGTTTTAATTCTAAAAAAAATTTAAATTTTGTGGAGAATTAATTATTTAGTTACAAAAAAAACAAAAAACAAATAAAGAAAGAAAACAAAAAATAAAAATGAAAAAAGAAAAGAAAGAAAAGATATTTATTTATTTAAAAAATATATATAGATATAATAGGGTGAACCCACAATAGTGGGTTACACTTTTTTGGAGGAAGCATTTTTTCATGAAATCCACGAGTTGGAGGATTTAGTCAGGTACTTTCTATTAGTAATAACTGAGAGGGGGGGTGAATCAGTGGTATCCTTTAAACTTTAATCCACCAATTTAAACACCTCAGATTATTAAGTCCCTACAAGATGTATGCCTTGAAATACTTGAAATAATTTACTGTCTGTCGGTTTACCTTGTCTTTCTTTATTCTCCTTGATTACCGATAACCAGCAAAACTCATTTATCAATACTCAGTAAATATGCAGAGTATACCAATCAATCCAGAAATGCATATGTGAAATGTAAAACAATAAAGTAATAAACCATACACACATAACACAAGGATTTTAACGTGGAAACCCTGTTAAGGGAAAAAACCATTGGGACCGATACCCCAAATTTTCACTCTTCTGAAGTGAGCCCTATTAGGAACCAACCCTATTAAAGGTTACAAACACATTGTTAAGTGCGACCTTGTTAGAGGATTTTTATACATAGATTGTCACTTATTATCTGGCATCTACACTACCATCCTTGAATCAGCCTTTAGACTGTCAATATGCTTTATGCTAATCTTACTACCATCCTTGAATCAGCCTCTTTCTTAGACTGTTAATAGGCTTTAGGTAAGACCGATGCTACTATCACGAATCAACCTTTTTGGTAATCTATTAGGATATACCTCAATTATAGAAGACGGTTAAGTCTTGCTCTATTAAGAGACTTAATGCTTCAATGTTTAAACTGAAACACAATGACCTATTTCTAATGCAAATTTGAATTGCAGATATTCAGATCTATTTACGTACATTACCTCTCTGATCAATGTATCAATTCAATTCCTTTGTTCTTCACACTTTCTACTCTGTGATGCTGTGCTTCACTGTTCGTCGGTGTCTGCGAAATTCTTTAGCTTAATTGATCAGGACTGTATGAAGTTTATCCTTCACAGTTTCTCTTTAGCATCTTCTTTCAATTCACTCCCTCGTGTATCTGAGTGCATACAGAAAATGAATTATGATTGTCTCTTATATAGACATGATATTCTTTAATTCTTGATTCTTGATTTTTGGCGTGAAAAACAATCCAGCCAATTTAATTTATGGCTTTAACTCCTGATTTATCTCATAGTTATCTTCTTGCCAACTATATAAATCAATTTCTTAACTGTGGTTTAATAAAACAATCAGTTAAGTCTATCCTTAAGTTCTGTCAGCTAGACATTTTGTCATTTTCTGATCTCTCTATTCTATTGGTCAATTCTGCAGTTCATCGCTGATGACAACTGCTAGTTCTGTCGATGTAACTTCAGTTAGCTTCAGGATCTCCCTTCGTCGGGCATCATTGGATCTTGCTCATCGGGCAACACTATTTTCAGCGCATCAGGCATCCTGTGATTTTGCTTCATCGGGTAATATTGTCTTCAGCTCGTCGGGCATCACTGTGACTTCATCTCTGTCTTTACCGATGGCATGCACTCCGTCGGTGTTGTCTATCACTTAGTGAGTACTTGACTTTTATGCATTTCTGAAAGCATAACCTCTGTTCCATTGATTTTCTGAAGTCTTTGGCATTATGTATATGACCATATAAATGATATCAAGTTGACATCAATGAAAATACAAACCATTAACTAATTTAATGTCTTGTATCATCTTCAACTTAACATTATCAAACATTCAATCAGTTACATGTCATCACTTTTGATAGAAAGTACCTGATTATTTTGATCGAAACATTCTTAGTTTTGATCGAAACTACCTTTTTTACTTAGTTTCGATCAAAACTAACTAGTGAAGATTTTGGTGGGGTTTTTACCCATACCCACATTAAACTAAGAAAGTACTTTCTATCGAAACTAAATAGTTTTGATCAAAAGTACTTTCTATTGAAAGTCTCTGAGCAGAGGTCATTTCCAGAGTTTCACAAAATTCTAAATTTTTCATGGCTTCAGGGATCAAATGCAGGGCTCAAATGGAAGAATAAGGAAACATCCTTTTTCATATTACAATTACTCTGAAGGAGCTTTTTAACGAATATAGATTTGACAATTTTTGAATTAATTAGGCCTATGCTCTTTGACGTGCATCGAATGTAGGTTTTTTACCAAATATAAACCTCTGAGTTTCACATTAAATGAAAAATAGTAGAAAAGAGAAAAAAAAAATTTAAAAATAACAATTCCCTCCGTCTTCAAATCTACTTTCTATCAAAAATAAATAAATTGAAATTTGATAAATACACAACAAGTTATAAGCTATGTAGTCAAGGTATGTCAAAATTATAGTTTACTCAACTTCAAATGTTCATAAAATATGCAATAAGCATGATAATTTCATCAAATCAATTGCATGCCCTCCGTATGGATGTTACAAAACTAAATTCAAAAGAAGCACATTGATATCTATTGTTGAAAAAAATTCATACTCTATGAAATCATGTAACTCTTTGAAAGTGATGTTTTCAACAACATAGCAGTTTTCGTGGGAGAAAAAAAAAGTCATTCAAATCAATTTTTTTTAAAAAAAGAAAAAAATATATTTAGAATCTAGACATAAAATCCTAAAAGGCTGTAGTTTACTTCATCTTCCGATTTCAAACGATTTAACGACAATATGCATATGAATCTAAAATTGTTTTTCAATATGTAGACTTCAGTGTCTGTTCAGGCAAAAAAGTGTAACCCACTATTGTGGGTTCACCCAATACTTAATTTTGGAAAAGAAAATAAATAAATAAATTATTATTATTTATTTAATATTAAAAGAAGAAAGAGAAAGGAAATTGTGTATTTCTTTCTTTTAAAAATAAATAAATAAGTAAATTGATTTTAATTAAGAAAAAATGAAGAAAACAATTATTTTATCTTTTTTTCCAGGGTTAAGTTTTTTAGGAAGTTGTCCTAGAAACCCTAGTTGAATAGTTTTTTTATTAGAGGATTTTTGGGGTCATTTGGAAGAGGAGACAAAGATTTTTTTAGTACAGAAGTTCTAGGAGACAGGTTACAGGTTTTGCATGGAGATGTTTAAGTTAAAGAATATATTTTTAAAGCTTGGGAGTGAAGTCTTCTTCTTCTTCTTCTTCTTCTTCTTCTTCTTCTTAGCAAGTCTACCTGGCGTTTTCAAGGTAAGAGTTTCTGAGTCTTTTTGCAGTTTCTATTGGAAAGATTGTTTTCTCTATTCTTGCTTAATTGTGATTTGATTTTGAGTTAATATTTTTTTGATTTCTAAAAATTTATACAGATGATTAGGGTGTTCTTGTGAGTTATGTTTATAGCATGTCTGGTATTTTGTGAGAATATGTATGGAAACCCTAGGAGAGAATGATTTTAAAAGGATACATTTATGTTGTATATCCATTAAGGTTTTAGCAATTTGTATGAATTTAGTTGGATAAGTTTCAATTGTATGGATGAATCATTTATTATGAACTATGTGTATTATAGATACTTGTATGTAAGGATATGGGTTTGAAAACATACGTTTTTGGATTAGGGTTGTGAAGAGTCAGGGTAGGGAATAATTTTCATTTTATATGTCACCTTAAAAATATAAAGACACTTTAAGATACCTATTTTGGTTTTATTTAATATATATCAAAATTAAATATGGTGCCTTTGTACGGAAATGGTCAAATATTGGTTGTTATAGTAAAATTATCCTTATTTGAGCTTGATTTTTCAATCAGAGCCTAACAAACATTCATCCACAACTTTTTCTAATTAAATAATTAAGAAAATTGCATAGGTTATATTTTAACAAATATTTTTATGAATGTTTTCACTAAGTTTTATCACGATCCAACGGTTCAAAACAAAGTTATGGTCTTTTTACCAAACTAGTAACCTTCATTCCTGAACAGGTCCGTTAGAGAGATTTACTTTTTACACCATTTAAATGACCTTATCTTTAGGACTGGAAAGAATGAAAAATATTTGAAATTAAATTATCTTTCCATCAATATAAGTTGTAGATCCATATCATTTTATATGAGATTACACCAATCAAATTACCGACCAATGTGTATAGAGGAAATACACAAAAATTCATTGTTATAAAGTTAAAATTGTTAATAAGTCTTACTAATTAAAAATTAATCAATTTGAAAATTATTAAATAATTAATATGACTCATCTAATCAATTTATAATTTAATTTTAAAGATCATAGAGATTCACTAGAACACCATATATGTTCCATGTGTGTACTTTATGTTAATTCTTTATCAATTGTAAACTCTTAAAAATAATTGTTTTGGAAACTTAGTAACATGTTTTAGGTTAATTTCTCTTGGGTTCCCTGGTAGGGAATTACATTTGGTGAAAATACTCCTAAGCTTATCATTGGATTTGGATCTATTTCTCTAGATGGAAAGACTAATACTAACAATGTACTTCTTGTTGATGAACTTAAGCATAATCTGTTGAGTGTTGGACAACTAGTGGACAGAGGTTATCAATTGAAATTCATTGATGGGAAATGCTCTATCAGAAGTAAATCATGATAATTGATCACATCTAGTACTAAATATAGAGGTAATGTATTTGAATTGAATACATCTAAGGCTTCATCTTTTATTGCAAAGGTTGATGAAAGTTGGCTATGGCATAAAAGATTTTGTCATGTTAACTTTGATAATATTGTGAAGGAGAGTATGATTAATGCAGTAAGATATCTACCTAATATTGTAAAACCATCTAACACTATGTGTAGAAAGTGTGTTATGGGGAAATAGACTAGAATTAGTTTTAAAATAAAATCTTATTCAGCAAAAGGGAAGTTGGATCTGGTACATACAGATTTGTGTGGTCCTACAAGAGCAAGATCTTATTATTGTGAAAGGTATTTTATACTTTTTGTTGATGACTTTTCTAGAATGATGTGGGTTACATATTTAAGAGAAAATTATGAGGCATTTGACAAATTCAAGATATTCAAAGCAAAAGTTGAGAATGAATCAAGTTTGAAGATAAAATGTTTGAGATCAGATAGATGTGGTGAGTTTACTTCAGAATTATTTAATACCTACTACGAAGAGCATGGAATATTCAGACAGACATCTGCTCCTATGACACCACAATAGAATGGGATAGCAGAGCGAAGAAATAGAACAATATTAGATGCTTCTAGAACTATGCTACTAGAAGTAAATGTATCACATGTTCATTGGAGATAAGTTGTTGGTAGTGCTGTATACACCTTAAATAGAATTCAGGTTAGAGAAGGTACAAGTAAGACTCCTTATGAATTATGGTTTGATCATACTTCTACTATAAAATATTTCAAACTATTTGGAAGTAAATGATATATCAAAAGAGATGATGAGATAGGGAATTTTGATGCTAGAAGTGATGAAGGTGTATTCCTTGGTTATTCCACTAAGAGAAAAGCCTATAAATGTTTCAATTTGAGATTGAGGAAGTTGATTGAAAGTGCTAATGTGAGGATAGATGAAAAGTTTCAGATTTGGAAAAGAATGTATGACTGTGGTCAGATTGCAGAGATAAAAGAGGTCACTACTGATAACACTAGCATAGTGACTATGTCAAAGAATCCTGTAATGCATTCAAAGACTAAACATATTCCTATTAAGTATCATTTCTTGAGATACAAGGTAGCGAAGAAAGAGATTAGACTGGATTATATTAGCACAAAGGAACAGATAGCAGATATATTTACAAAACCTTTTCCATAAGATGCTTTTGAGTATCTCAGAAGCATGATTGGGGTGAGAGATCCTCCTTGTAGTGATTAATTGATGTAGGCATGCATCAGTCTAGTGGCTTTCAGAGCTATATCATTTTCTAAACTTGATGTATGGATCTACTCCTCAGGGGGAGTGATTACATGAACACTATAGAGCACATTTGGGTGATTTTGCACCTGGCTATTAGACATGAAGATTTGAAAAATCTACACCTTGCAGAAGAATAAATAAGAGTTATGGCACCCTTTTCCATTGTTATCAAAGGGGGAGAGATTCTATGTGAAAATCCCTACTGCTTTAGGGAGAATTGTGTTGAGGATATTGAGAAGATTGTATTGAGAGAGAGTACTTTTGGGTTGATGGATTTTCCCATATGTTGCCATCAATTCCAAAAGGGGAGATTTTTTGGTGATATCAGAATTGGGTACTACTGATGCAGTTGGCATTCATGTTTTTTCACTAATTTCAACATATGTTTCTTTGGAGTGAATAGACTGGTTATTACTATTGTATGATGACTGACAGAAGTGTACATGCATTGTACAAATGAATCAAAAAAAGAAAAGATAAGGATATGAAGAAAGATGTGTGATGACCTTAGTCCTAAGGTCACATGGCTTAATATTTCATATTGGAGATGTTACAAATGTTTTAATAAAGACTAGTTTCTGGACTATGACAGTGATTCTTGACAAAGTGAGTCTCTATCTTTTGGGGATATCTTACAGGCAATTATGGTTTAGGTTATGCAATCTTAAGAGATGACAGAAGGAATACTGACAATTTTTTTTTATCGCAAGTCATGTTATTGTTGGTGACATCAGCTGTGGCATGTATTTTGGAGGAGACCTATTTGGGACTAACTTCAGAGATGTAGCGTGCATTATGGATTGCGAGTGTGGATTGTGGATCTTGGGTTATATCTGATGTATTTTAATTGATGTTTACTTGTTTTAGATACCTTGTGTATCTTAGCAAGGGGTTAAATAATTATTTGTATATTGGGAAAGCTTAATTGGCTAACCTAATCAATTATTATAATAGGGTATATATGAGAGATCTTTTATTTTGAAAAGATGTGATAGTGGAATGATGAGAAGGTAATTGAAAAGATAGAGAAGTGTGGAAGCTGCGAAGCTTGATTGGCTGATGGATGTAGAGAAGAGTTTGTGATTATAGTACTTTGTTAGAACTAACCAAGCAAAGACAATTGCTATCAGACAGTTCACTGGATTGTATATTTTTTATATACACTTGATTGAATTGTAAATCCTTAAGGGCAGCTTTAACCTTCTTTGGGTAGTGTCCCTGGGTAGTGAACCCAATATTACTCTTGACTCCTAATAGGGTTTGTCCTTTAATAGGGACTGTGTACTATAATATTGTAATTCTCCTAACAGGGATAAATCTTTTAACATGGATACTATATTCTCAGTACATCATTTGTGGGTGCTAATTCCCACCAGGGTTTTACCTTTAACATGGTTTCCTTGACAACAAGGATTTTTTTATTATTTTGGCATTTGTTGTGTTATCATTTGAATTGAAGTTTTGGTTTATAAATTTTAATGTTTAATACTAAGAGGGGGGGGTGAATCAGATCTTCAAACTTAACCACTTAAAAAAAATTGATCAACATTCATACATAAATGAATTTAACCTAACATCAGATAGCAACCATAACATGAAATATGTAACTCATAACACAGAATTTTGGTAACCTAGAAACCCAAATAGGTAAAACTGGGGTGGGGATGATACCCACAAAATCTTCACTACTGCAGCAATAAAGTGTGCATGTTAGGGCTACAAGAGTTTGATTGCAACATACAATCTACCTGGTTAAAGGTCTATTCGGTTAAGAACTAAAGATCATTACAATCTACCTTGTTAAAGGATTTCAACTTACAATAAAGTAAGCACTCTGCTAAGAGAATTCAAATGGTCTGCTAAAACCACTCTATTAAGAGATTTCACCTGATACACCTGTTAGAATGTTCCAAGTAGTGATCCTTCATTATGCACTCTGATGCTGATGATGGATCTTCTCTTTCCAATAACTTTTGTGATCTCTTAATCTGATATGTCTTTACTTTTCTTTTCACTGCTCTATCATTCTGCTTGATCTAGGCTTCTTCTCAAAATGACTTACTGTTCATCTCTCATGAACAACAACCCTTCTCTGTATATCACTTCTTTTCACACACTGATTTTAGGGTTAGAAGCAATCTTATTATATATTTTTAGATCTGGCAGCGAGATCTAGATCAACGATCAATATCTATTATTTATACCTCCAATGCATTCTATTTTCATGATTAGCTCCATGCCATGCATAGTATAAAACAATTAAATGAAAAATTAACTCAGTAGAAAAATATTAAATGTGTACAAATGTTGGCCCAAATCTCATACAAGTCGGCCTAAACCATTTACATCAAAGTTTGAATCAATCCTGACATGTATGCAAAAATTGTTCTTCTCAGCACTAAACATCTCTGTCGCTCGGCACTTAATATTCTACTCGGCTCGGCATGATGTAACTCAAAAACCTAAAAACTTGCTCGGTAATGTTGCTCGGCCTTGAATATTTAGCTCGGCCATAGTGATAACCAACTAAAACTACCTAAGTAAATGACTAAGTGTGGGTCACTAATCATCAACAAAACTTAGGGATTAACAATCTCCCCCTTTGATATTAGTGGGAAAAACACACTTATCATTAAAATTCATTCCATCCAAAATGTTTCCTAAGTACACACTGTACTCCCCTAGGAATGTACATCATACTACATACAAAAATTTACATAGTATACATGCCTTCAAAAAATATATATACATGGATACTTGTACTGATCTCCTTTATGTTGTATCCTTGTCAGTCTTGTTAGATTCTCCCTTGATTTTGTCACTGATTGCAAGTGGGGTCAAGTTATACTTGTCCAAAAACTATTTATGAAGTTGTAAGGTAGACTCAAATGCAGAGTCCCAACTATCCTTGACAAACTTCATAACCTCTATTTTCACTTCTAGCTTAGCAGCTAGACTTACTAAGCTCTCTGCAGTGGAGAGATGAGAATCTCTCTTGACCAATTCATTTGCAGATGAAATTTCTTTCTGAATGACCTCCACATGAGGTATCAGACTTGTCTGAATAGTAATCAATTTGGTCCTAATCTGACCAACTTCAGCCATGAGCTCGGCTATCCTCCTTTGTGCATAAGTCAACCTATTAAAATGTAAGGAGCTAGTGCTAGCATCCATACTCAATGAATTTCCAGTTGACTTTAAGTCTAAGTACAATTTTTCTAAAGTCTATTGATTATCCTTTGTGAAGAATTCAACATTAGATAACCTTTAATACAAAGAATAAACATTTGTTGCAACTGCCTCTAAAGTTTCTACCAGAGAAGAAAGTTCAACCTATTTTACTATAATCTCTCCTAAGAATTTTGCTAGTAATTTTTTCTCAAATTTCCTCTCAGACCATTGCAACAACTTTTCATTGGCTTCAATATTGTCATTATTTACCTTTTGCACAATATGAACTAACCACTCAAGAATAGGGGCTTGAGGGTTTTCATCCTGCATGTCTAAAGCCTTTACAAATATATCTTTTATGTCATGTAGCACTTACTTTTTCTTTTTCTCCCTTTTTAGTTCCTCCTATGTTTTCTTCCCCTTAAGTAGCTCTTGAAGAGTCTCAATCTGTTCAAAAGACAAAACATTGGGATCCCATGGTGGAATCACAATAACTTTTTTAAATGTGACATCAAGAATCGGAGACTTCTTCCTCATAACTTTCCTCTTCTTAAATTTAGGTGAACTACTACTCGGCTTTGTTTCTACAATACCTTTTCCAATTTCAGTAGTAGTCACCATTGCATCCTTCAGTTCAGTCAAAATTTCCTGTTGATCAGGCATGCCTCCTATCTTAGTTCCAGTGGGAGTTGATGATGCAAAGTGTGGTAGATCAACCAACACTTACACTACCTATTTTTCTTTAGGCTCACTATTAGTATCTCTTGTCTCCTCACTACTATCTATAATTGATTTCACAACCTCCAAAATAGGTGAGTGTTGTACAATTACCTCTTGTTCAATTGTTTTCTCCTTTTCTGCTTCTTCTTGAGCATCTTTATTCTCAGGTTCCTCTTGATTTTTCTCTTCATCTTCCTCTGTACTCTTCTCTTCTTCAGCCTCAGTTGCTTTAATAGGTGATTCACTAGTTGAGTCCCTCAGCTCATCCTGACCCTCAGCATCCAAATTGCTAGAGTCATCAATTGTCACAACAATTGGACTATCAATAGTTAGATCAATATTGTTAATTGTCTATGATTGTTCTTGTGCTTCTGTCCCAAACTTCTTAGGCTCAGTAGCAGTGTGAACTATTGATTTATATGGTACAGGGGTGGATTCAATGTCTTTATCCTTCAGCTCAGATGTTCCTTCATCAATCTTCTTCTCTTTTGGAGCAATCAATCCAAAAATTTCCTTCCAAATTCTAGTACTCTGTTGTACTACCCCTTCAATATCATTCTTCAAAATAGCATAACCTCTCTATTTAGGTATAAATTTGTGCTTATACTCTTCAACAATTTTTGCTCTTTGTTTCTTGGTTAGCTCAGGAATGACTTGAGCTAAAGTGCCTTCTCTTATTTGTCTCTTAGTTGTGAGTGCAAATTCCCACTTGCCAGATAGAAATTCATACAACTCACTCGGCACATTGTTTCCTATTTCTATAGGTGTTAACTTAAAATTACACATCATGTCTAGGAGAGCTTCCTGCACCTTATGCTTGTCTTCTACCTTCAATTTTTCATACCTTATAAACTTAAAACCAGATAACCCTATAGAATTTCTCAAGTTTTCACATACCTCATTAATATCTGTAGGTCTCTTGAATGATTTTGTTGGTATGTTGTTGAGTTCATCAGTTTCAGTCTTGTCTTCATCACTTTCTGGATCCAAATGCAGTTTTCTTCTTGGTCTCTTGACTTGTAGGCTTAGCACAACCTTTGTTGTAAATTTTGTCTTCGATCCAGAACTACTTTCTCCAACCTTCTTTACATAAACTTTAGTTTGTTCTACTGGTGATGTGGCAGCATATTCCCTTGTCCTTGGACAATTTTCAATGGGAGGGGTAACTCTAGGTTTTGCTTTACTTGGCTTCGTTACCTTAGCTACTATTGGCCTCTTTCATTTTGCCTTAGCATTGATATCTTCTTCAAATTCACTGACTTCTACTTCTTGTTCCTCAGATACATCTTCTCCTTGTCCAGTAGATATGTCTATAGGTGCATCCTCTAGCTCTTCATCACTCGGCAAGCCAACCATCTTTTTTAGATTTTGCACAATCTTTTTCCTCTTTCTTTCCATGGTTCCTTCCTTTAGATTCATTTAAATCTTTGCCTTTGCTTCATCAAAATTTCCAAATCTTTTTGCTTTGGTATCAATCTCCTTTGCTAGGAGTGTTGTGATAGCTGTTGATGCTTCATCAATATTAACTTCATAGGGAAATGGATCCATCCATGATACCCTAGGTGTCACAGCCTAAATATAGGTGTAATCTATATCAACTAAGAAACATATCTCTTCATAGTGCTTTTCCACAAGTGAATTGGGAATTTTGGTCCTCAACCTCATTCTCTTTTTGAATTCCACAAAATAATTTCCCATAATGCTATTGAAATTGTTGCCTAATTGTTGAATACATTCACTAATCTGTAAAGTGATGGGTCTGTCCTTCTTCCAAACAATATTTCCTAGTGTAGGAAATGAATTATATACATAGAAGAATATACACATTAACAAAGAGCCAAAATTACAAGATGAGATTTTGGCTTTCCTGATTGATAGTAAGTTCTTAGCTAGTTGTGTCAACTGCAGCTCGGCAAGGTCATAGGTGTGATTCTTTTTAACTATCTTCTATGCTTGGTCCATGGCTATAATGGGAACACTATCCAGTTAGCTCAACTGATATAACTTGTGTGCAATCACTCTTACTCCAAATTCAAGTTCTAAGTCTTCAATTGTAGAGATGGTCATACCTCTATTTTTCTAAACAGCTCTAGTGTTAGCTTCTATCTCTTCTTTCTTCTGATCTCTCATGGTCCTTTACCACTGATAACAGGATATCCAATAACTCGATGGATAATATCTTTTATGATCTTTACTAGTCCATTATCCAGCCACATATGCATATTATGAACTCATCTTAGGACAACCTTAATCCAATCATCCTTGAATTCTGTCAAAAAATCTAGGGCACAAGTTAACCCTTTGTTAGCTAGATGTTTGAATTCGTCTTTCAGAATTCCATTTTCACATAGCTTTTCATAGGATTTTCTCAATTCTCTATCGCCCACTTTGCCAATTTTGACCATATAACAAGATCTAACATCATGAATCATAAGTACCTTTGGTGGGATCGATGAGAGGGCTCCATTCAGATCACTTAAAATCATGGTTTTGGGAACAGCATGAAAGTTTGGTGGTGCACATGCATCACTCCTTACTAACTTAATTTGATTCAGATCCTCCTCCATTCCTTTGTCTAGTGTGGAAGAACTTGCAGCCATAATCTCTTGAAGTTAGGGTTTGAGAATAAATAATAGAGTACCTTGGCAAGCAATCACTTTGCACTATTCAACTTAGGGTTGCCAATGGCACACTGACAAAATTATCGAAACACACTTCACTAAGATCAAATTCTGTAACTTCTTCGATTGCTCTGTAAATGCTGAAAATTGCAAGGTAAAAATGAATAATAGACCGTTCGTCCCTATATAGACTTGAAAGGTCAAGATAGGTAAGCAATAAATAGTTTTCCCGTTAGGTTAGTGCAAGCCAGCTGTCATCGGCTGACCAACACAACTTGCATACCACTCGGCTTACCACACTCAGCCATCACAAAACTTACTTGGCCAACCAACTCAGCACCTATAGTGCAGATAACTCTTCTCGGCACTTGTCACAAACATGTCCTGGTACATCTTAACATATGCAAATATGGACTTTGGCATGTTTACATATTAGGAACTGATGTGAGATTTAAAATTTGAATGCAATTCCTTACATACCTCTATTGCTCAGTTGGAGATAGTGTGATCGCCTAATCCATTGGATTGGGTGACCTTGGCTTCAGTGGATTCACTGTTGCTTGACTTTGTTTTCCTTACCCATGTCTTGTTCATCTGTTCTCTTATTTCTTCAATAGTAGGAGTAGGAACTCTTCTCCTACACTCTCTCTTAGTGTGACCTATCTTGAAACAACTAAAATAGACTAAGCTTCCATTCATCCAACTCTTAGATTTCCCTCTAACATGTGTCTTTAAGAAATCTTCAGGTGCATGTCCATATTGTTCACAGTAATGACAACTTTGCCTTGTATTATAATCCCAATTGTAAGTGTTTCCTTTCTTAGATGGTTTTGTTTGTGTCTTTGATGTCCATTGTTGTTTAGCATTGGATCTACAATCTTGTGCCTTATGACCATGTTTCTGACACTTGTAACAATAACCATTAAATCTTGGTTTGGGGGGTGCATCACTTGCTTCAGCCCAACATTCATGTTCTTTATGTCCAAATTTCTTGCAATTAAAACAGTAACCATTAAACCTAGGTTTAGGATTGGACTTACCTTTCTTGCTTCAGCAAATGTTTTTTTTATGACCTGGTTTTCCACAACAGTGGAAAATGGGCTTGTTGTGATTTGTCTTTGCATTCCTCCTTTCGCCATTCTTAGATGATTCTCCTTTCTCAGCAGATGTCCTTGGTTCAGTGTGACCTAATCTAGAAGAATCCTTTGACCTTCTTGATGCTTCCATCAGATTCTCCAAATGAGTCAAGGCTTCATTAGGCTTATTCAACCTTTCATTAAGTTCCTTCTTAGATCTCAAATCATCTTTCAATTGATTCTTCTCAGATCTTAGATTTATCATTTCCATATCTTTCCTACTAATCTCCTAATTTGCAAGTAGCAGTTGATTTTCCATGTCAACCTGATTGATTGTCATCATTTGAACATCATGTGTCCTTTCATCAAGTCTAACATTTATCACTCTTTTATCTTCTTCTACCATAGCTTTGTCATCTTCATCTTTCTTCTTTTGTTCCACTAATTCACATAGTCTTACTATCTGCATTTCTTATTCTCTTTTCAAGTTTCTAACTTCTTCATGTAGTGCATTGTTCTTTTCCAGTAGATCTACAATTGCTGCATCGCTCTCAGTATAATCTCCATTCTGGAATAGTTTTGCAGTTTTATCTTCCTGGTAATGAGTATCATTCATTTGTTTGGCCAAATCTTTCCTAGCTATCAATGATTTCTTCAATCCCTGTCTTGCTATCTCAAGCTGATGTAATGCTAGCTGGATCTCAATCTTCTAATTTTCAATGACTTTACCCAACTTGTAAACCTCCATCTCAAGATCTGTTCTCACAAGCTGATTAAAAACTTTTGTACGTGAACTGTGCTCTGATACCAATTGTTGGAAGTACAATAATGGGAAAGAAAGATACTGAGAGGGGGGTGAATCAAATCTTCAAACTTAACCACTTAAAACAAATCAATCCACATTCATACATAAATGAATTTAACCTAACATCAGATAGCATCCATAACATGAAATATGTAACTCATAACACATAATTTTGGTAACCCAAAAACCCAAATAGGTAAAACTGGGGTGGGGATGACACCCACAAAATCTTCACTACTGTAGCAATAAAGTGTGCCTGTTAGGGCTACAAGAGTTTGATTGCAACATGCAATCTACCTGGTTAAATGTTTGTTCGGTTAAGAACTAAAGATCATTACAATCTACCTTGTTACAGGATTTCAACTTACAATAAAGTAAGCACTCTGCTAAGAGATTTCTGACGGTCTGCTAAAACCACTTTGTTAAGAGATTTCACCTGATACACCTGTTAGAATGTTCCAAGTAGTGATCCTTCGTTATGCACTTTGATGCTGATCATGGATCTTCTCTTTTCAATAACTTCTATGATCTCTCAATTAGATATGTCTTTACTCTGCTTTTCACTACTCTATCATTCTGCTTGATCTAGGCTTCTTCTCAAAATGACTTACTGTTCATCTCTCATGAACAAAAACCCTTCTCTGTATATCACTTCTTTTCACACACTGATTCTAGGGTTAGAAGCAATCTTATTATATCTTTTCAGATTTGGCAGCGAGATCAAGATCTATTATTTATACCTCTAATGCATTCTATTTTCCTGATTGGCTCCAATCCATGAATAGTATAAAAAAATTAAATGCAAAATTAACTTAGTAGACAAATATTAAATGTGTACAAATGTCAGCCTAGATCTCATACAAGTTAGCCTAAACCGTTTATATCAAAGTTTGAATCAATCCTGACATGTATGCAAAAACTATTCTGCTCAGCACTAAACATCTCTATCGCTCGGCACTTAATATTCTACTCGGCTCAGCATGATGTAACTCGGCAACCTAAAAACTTGCTCGGCAATGTTGCTCGGCCTTGAATGTTTAGCTTGGCCACAGTGATAACCAACTAAAACTACCTAAGTAAATGACTAAGTGTGGGTCACTAATCATCAACAAAACTTAGGGATTAACAAATATGTGATGTGTTTCCTATGGATGCAAGTCGTGTCTTATTGGCTAGACCATGGCAATATGACAAAGGGGACATTTATGATGGGAAAGAACATATAGTCTCATTCAAGAAGGATGGAAAGACATTCAAAATATAGTCTTTGCTAGATGAAGAAGGATACCACTCAAAGACTCCTAGTGTGTTACTTAGTAGTGGGAAAGAGATCATGGAAACTCTTCAATAAGAAGGTAGTGAGGGCTATGCCATAGTTGTAAATCCCAAGGAAGTGGAAAAGACTACACCAGCACCTATACTAGTGGAGGTTCACTCACTTCTTGGAAGGTTCAAAGACAGCCAGTGATGGTACACTAGCAATCCTACCTCCTAAGAGATCTATAATTCATCAAATAGAGTTTATCCTAGGGGCTTCATTGCCCAAAAAAGAAGCTTACAAGCTCAGACTTTAGCAGAACCAATAAGTAGCAAGACAAATGCATGAGCTACTTGACCAAGGATTGATAAAGAAGAGCAGCAGCCCATGTGCAGTACCTATGGTTTTGGCATCCAAGAAAGGTGGTAAGTGGATACTTTGCACTGATTCTAGGGCTATTAATAGGGTTACTATTAGATATATATTTCCTATACCTACGATTGAGGATTTGATGGATTGTCTTGGAGGGGCTAAATATTTTACTAAATTGGATCTTAAAAGTGGATACCACTAGATTAGGATAAAGGATGGGGATGAATGGAAGATAGCCTTCAAAAACACTGAAAGGTTGTATGAGTGGAGAGTTATGCCATTTGGGCTTACAAATGCCCCTAACACATTCATGAGGCTAATGAATGAAGTGCTAAAAGATTACAGTGGTAGATTTGTAGCGGTATATCTTAATGATATACTCATCTTTAGAAAGACACAGGAGGAACATCTAAAGCATTTAGAGATAGTTCTCAAAAGACTACAAGAGGAACAATTATCTATTAACTTGGAGAAATGTGAATTCTTCAAACAAGAACTTGTGTACTTGGGATTTGTAGTGTCTCAAGATTCATTGAAGATGGACCCAAGCAAGGTGGAGGCTATCTTGAACTGGCCAACACCAACCATAAGGATAGAGGTAAGGATATTTCATGGGTTAGCTTAATTTTATAGAAACTTTATAAGGAATTTCAGTGGTATTTGTGCACCAGTGCAGCTAGACACCATTAAAGGTGGACTGAAAACTAAATTAAAGTGGACTCATGAAGCAAGTCAAGTATTTGAAAAGTTGAAACAACATGTAGCTACCCAACCTATCCTCTTATTACCTAGCTTTGACAAACTCTTTAAAATAGAGTGTGATGCAAGTGGAGTGGCAGTAGGAGGAGTGTTGAGCCAAGAGGATAGGCCTATAGAATTCTTTAGCAAGAAGCTCAAAGAAGATAAGAAAAAGTATTCAGCTTATGACTTAGAGTTGTATGTTCTATTATAGTCACTTAGGAAGTGGAGACATTATCTCCTACCTAAGGATTTTGTGGTGTTCACAGACAACCAAGCCTTGAGTTACCTCAACACATAAGACAAATTGAGCAACAGGAACCTAAAGTGGATGGACTATCTACAAGCCTTCACATTTACTATCAAACACAAGATGGGATAGTTCAACAAGGTGGAAGATACATTAATCAAAATATTATTGATAGTCTAAGAGGTTCAATTCCAAAGCATTGGCATAGATATTTTTAAGGACCTCTATAAGGATGATGAAGACTTCTCAAAAGCCTACAAGGTATGCTCTGATTTTCAAAATCACTTTCACAGTCAATTTGCAGAATATACATTACAGAGTGGTCTTTTGTTTAAAGGGAATCAACTATGTGTCCCTTGTTAGTAATAACTGAGAGGGGGGTGAATCAGTGGCCTCAAAAATTATTCCTTAAATCAACCCTTAAAACTTATAACCACTAATTATGCCTCTAGTTATCTTTTGTCCTACAAGATGAATGCCTTGAAATACTTATAACAGATTACTACTTGTCGGACTACTTTGTTAAACCTTCTTCTGTATGTTTACCAATAAGCAATCAACTATTTACTGAAAACATAGTAAATATGCAGAGTATACTGATCAATCTAGAATTGCATATGTGAAATGTAAAATAGTAAAGTAATGAAACATAAACACATAACACATGGATTTTTAATGTGGAAACCTTGTTAAGGGAAAAACCACTGGGTCCGGTACCCCAAATTTTCACTCTTCTAAAGTGAGCTCTATTAGGATCCAGGGTAAAAGCACAATAATCTGTCACCCCTAAGGACAATTTTGGGCACTCATTTGCGTCATACTCGGCTGAGTCAAACTCGGCCCAGTCTAACTCGGTCGAGTTTACGTGGCACCGAATGGCGCCTACGTGGCCAAGTCGGCTCGTGCGTGAGCCAATGGGAGGGCTAGTAGGACTCGGCCGAGTCCGACTCAGCCGAGTCCCACTCGGCCGAGTCTACCTAGGTGGCATGCCATGTGGCAGCCAAACCTCCAAAAACATAAAAAATCCAGAAGTTTGCACTTCTGCTAGTTTTTTCTCTACTTAAACTAGACAATGTCAAAAAACTAAAAGTGCCCTTTTCTAGATCTCGGAACTACAATTATTGAGATATAAATTTTATATTGTTTCAACTAAAAAACATTGAACAAATTCATTAAAAACTACATGTAGGTTATTAAAGCTTTCAGAAGTCGTTGCTTCGGATAATATTAAAAAATTCTAAATCAATTCATAAAATTTTTAAAATCATAGATAACACTAGAGAAGAGAGTCATCTTCAATAATATGTAATTTATTTAGTTTTTGGTATAGTTTTGATAGGATAAAAATGGCGGGAGACAAAAACTATTGATTTCAAGTAAGTTCAACTTTGAATACTTATAACGGGCAAACTATAATTCAAAAAAACTTCTTTCTTTTTTTATGCACTACCTATACATGTCATCTAAAACATATTCTGAAATTGGAGGAAAAAACAATATTTTACTTATAATAATTTGGCGGGAAGTAAA
>MU222911.1:286067-296668 GCA_018584345.1 Thuja plicata
AATTTTTTTTAAGGTTATCACTTTTTACAACTCACCCATAGGATCATTTGGCAACCACTTTAGGGTTCCAACACCTATGGTGAGCCACTCACTTAAGGTTCCTATTCCCTTACCCCATCACAAGCCATAAACACAAAATGACACTAACAAGTCCCGATTCATAGGTTTAAGAGACTCCCCTGTGCACTCAGGCCCTCAGAACTAGTCCTAACCATATCCATATACATAACAAGAAACTATAGGTAGAAGGTCTAACACAAGACATCTCAAAATAAATCATAAAAATTTTCACATGCCTAAGTAAAACTTTCCCAAGATTTATTTATAGGTCAAGGATCCCTCCCGTGCACACAGGCCACCGAGACAAGTCCTAGCCTCAAAAAAACTAAAATCAAGTATAAGACAAGTACAAACACATCATAAATAAAACATATAACTTTAACAAAACAAACAATGAATATACAAAGGTGCTACCAACTTTTGCATGCACAAAAACATCATCCATCTATGGAAACCTCATAATCTTGAAATTTTGTTAAGTCTGAATTTTTAGGAAATCACAGAATTAGAAATTGCATCTTAACTCCCATGGATCTGAAATCTATCCCAATCATCTCAGAAGGTACCTAAACCCTTTATACAAGTATAACTTAAAGTATAAGAAATTAAAGTACATAGACTTATACTTGAATGTTATAATTGTATATGTATAAAGTTAAAATGTTATAATTGTTTAAAATGTTATAATTGTATAAAGCCTATTTTTTTGGTTAACACTAATCGGCTCGGTTCATTGTATATGTATAAAGTTAAAATGTTATAATTGTTTAAAATGTTATAATTGTATAAAGTTAAAATTGTATAAAGCCTATTTTTTCGGTTAACACTAATCGGCTCAGTTCACACAGTCTGCTCGATTAACACAGTCTGCTCGGCTGACATTAGTTTGCTCGCTCACCACTAAAACCGATGGCCAGAAACTACTAAACATGACTGTCATCTTTGGCTTGCAGGTAGAACTGGAAATTATGGAAACTATGGTTGCCTAATCTGAGTGCGACCCATTTCAGATAACCCAGTTCCCCTTAAAAAATGGCTCATCAATCCATTCTATTTATCTAACAATTCTACCCTAGATCTGGACAAGAAAAGTGGTGCACAACTGACATGAACTAGCAAGGTTGAAATAATAGTTCTAAATTCTGGAAGCACTCAAGAATATCTTGGAAAGAAGGGAGATAAAAAAAAAGGAGAACATTAAGGATCCTACAGATCAAATTAACCCAAATAAAAGAATCAATTACACAGAGAAGTCTGTAAGAGGAAAATAGTAAG
Organism: Thuja plicata; assembly: GCA_018584345.1. Classification (NCBI taxonomy): domain Eukaryota; kingdom Viridiplantae; phylum Streptophyta; class Pinopsida; order Cupressales; family Cupressaceae; genus Thuja; species Thuja plicata. The sequence goes on from MU222911.1 coordinate 287,403, forward strand.
GAAATGGTTGCATTTCAATCCTACACCTTCATGACCCTTCCTAGACTTCCCTATTTAATTCAATATAATATGAACTCATCTTTCCACATGACCATAAGAAAAAACTATAAAATCATAAACATTTTTATTATCACATCATAGACAAATACATTCACACACAAAGAGGAAGAATGGAGATTCTTCCCAGTTTAGACCCTGCCTTGGGTCCTGCAGAGAATCCTCTTCCCTTGACTGGATAATCTCTACCGACCTTCACTCCTTGAGTAGATATCCTTCTAGAAATTTTCCTCTGGAAATCAACTCCCAGAAATCCAAGAAAAAACTCTCAAACTCACATAAACTTTCACCAAAAAATTTCTGGAGAAATCAATCACAGACAACTCAAAGGAAAAACCCTATCTTCCAAAAATTAACCTCCTCCCGCACACAGAATTCCTCAATAATTTATTCCCCAACTATGTGGTTGGAGGAGTTGCTTTACGGGAAGCAACTTCTCCAACTTCTATAGTTGGTTGGAGGAACAACCAAATAATCTCCCGTAAAGGCTTAAACAAAGTTTTTAATAAATTTAATTAAAATGTCTTTTAAACGAAAGCATAACAAGAATAATAAACAAATACCTATCAAGAAAAACACATAGCACAATAGGAAAACAAGTAGCCTAACTTCTAGGAGGTCTCAAGTTCAACTCCCTCCTAGATAGCAAATTTTACTACAAAGGCCATTTCCCTTTTTATTATTATTATTTTTACTTTTATTTAATACATTCATCAAATATGCTATATTTAACTCACTTTATTTACTTATAATAAATAATATACCATTTACACAATTAATGAAAACATACAATTATTATTATTTTTTATATAAGCTTGGATATATGCGTGTGCACCCACATATACACATACCTATATTAAATACAAACAATTATACAATAATTATTTATTATGCATATAAAACAATTAATTCTAACTCATAGCATAAACTCAGACTTACATCAAATCAAGTCTATAACATAAATTGCATTCTACTACCCCAACAAGGATAACTCCCTAAAAAAAATTCTAAGTCCAAGGGTAAACTTGAGAGTATCTTGGTTAAATCTCCACACATCAACAGTTCGAGGATTTTGAAGGCATGCTCAGACCTGTATAGCCAGGTGGAGACGATGCCTGGTACCTGCATCCTACATCACCAACTGATATGCATATACAAATATATATATAAAAATAGACAGTAGCAAACAAGGAGGGAGAGTGCGACATCATGTGGATCTCCCGTAGGAGTTACTACGACTGCCCCTCCTCATCCTACACTCACATCAACCAGTAAATGTCAAATCATAATAGGGTCAATAGGGTTAGATCCCAATATAAACATCATAACACAAATCAATGTAAAACATTTTACTGATAGTTCATTTCTAACCATTCATCATTAAATGCTATTTTAATATTTCCAAATAAACTGCAGTAACCAAATATATATGCTCAAATGGCTCATAAAATGTTAACTAAATAATAATCATAGTCCATCATAAAATCCAAAGTGTCAAAGAAAAAGTCATGTCATAGGAAGATGCTAGGGTGGGCATTACAGCTACCCACTACCTCCACTCGGGTAGCTACAAAGACTAAGGCTAAAAAGATGCTTCCCAAGCTGCCACTAATCACCAAGTACCTAGAGGAAGGTTTTCTCATGGGGTCTAAGGTGGACTCTAACTTCCAAGAGATAACAGACACGGAGCCCGGACTATGGGCCAAAATGCAGGGCTTGGTTCAAGCCATATGCAAATAGAAGGCCGACAGAGATGTTATGGCTAGACACATAGCCACCTCCAAAATTATCAAAGCTACAAATTTTCCTTGCTCAGTGCAGGCACTGAAGCTGATACTCCAATAGGAAAAACTCTACAATGCCTCCACTCAGGTTTTTTTTCTCGTCGATCCTCGACCGCTACACTATCCAGTGACTATTGTCAATTTGGATGCAGCTACTTTTGCTTCAGGGATGGGAATCCCTCAATTCAAGGGAGACACTGTTCTCTCCTGATCCACATCCTTAAAGGATTTCAAGGAGGCTTCTCTCCTCTCCTGGAAGCATCTCAACACCCACTGGCTTAAGTCCCCGAGAAGGGACTACAAAAAGAAGAAGTTGGAGATTCCCCGCGGGGACTTAAAATAGCTTATCTAGGCTGGAATCATATTTCTATGCAGGCTCTTTGGAGAGCCCCATGCCCAGGATTTCTTGGCATGGATGTATTACTTCCTCTACTGCATAACCACCCATAGTCAAACTTTCAACTCAGCCGCTATCATTGCCAACCACGTAGACACACAGATGAAGGGTCTCCTCCAAACCTCAAAATTCCACATGACATCTTACGTGCTCTAGGCACTGGCCCAATAGAGACCTGCTTTTTAGGGTTTGTAGATGATGGGAATTCTTAGGAATGGGCTAGGTCAGTTGACGACATGGGATCATTATCTCTAGGTTTAGTGGGAACTCAGTTTCCCAATTTTTTGCAGGGTAAATGATGCCTTCATTTACCAAAATATTTTGACACTTACTTGAGATCCTGGATATCAGTTATCGCAAGAGGTGATGAACCTGGTGGGCACCTATGGGAATTATTTTATTCAATTCCACTAGCATACATATATTCAGGTGACCGAATTCTCTGGGAAACCCTATCTTCTTCCTCGGTATTGCGGGGATAGAATAACTCTTTTGGAGTACTGCCGGCAGATTTTGGAGTTGCACGCCCTCTTCACATTGAAGAAGGTTACCAACATCTCATTCCTGATCTCTTGTGGGAACTATTCTTGCAGCCTTGTCATGGAAAAGGAAGCAAATAATGAACTGAAGAGTCTAGGACTGGTGGAATACAACCATACCAGAAGATATTTTGATCCATTAGGTAAAATGGCAACAACACCTCCCTAGGCATCCCTGCCACACGTAGAGGATATTGAAGATTTATAGGTGGACTGCCAAGAAATTTTTGATCTTCGAGCCTGCCAACATTCATGGATGTCTAAAGGCTTGATGAAGGCGCTCAAGCTTTGGGGTTTCCCAAAGGGTTTTTTAGATGATGGGCCCCTAGAGGACCCATCGTATAAAGAACAGGGACTAGATACATTAGATCTCCCTCTGATGGATTGGGCCACTCCAGAGGATTTAACAATTGAGGGGGTATGTTTCCCCATTATAGAAAATAGCCACAAGTATTTTGAGTGGGTATGTCCAAAGAGCACTTGAAAAGGACCAATCGTCTAGAAGTCTGCTTTGACCTCTAGAGCCACAAGACCCATCACAATAAAGGGGAAGAAGAAAGAAGGTACCCCGACCTAGGTAGCTCCCAAGGGTCCACTCCCCATGATGGCACAAATACAGGAGAAAATGGAGGCATTGAGGCTAACGAGCCAGAAAATAAGAGAACAACTATCCGTTGGCCTCCTCTCAACTCTAGTGGCATATGCTCGCCTGGTGGGATCCCCATCATTGGCCACATTAATGAGCAGATAGACGTTCACCAAGGTGGAGTCTGCAACTATTCTAGATGTCAGGGCCCCAGTATAGAGAAAGAAGAAGTAGAAGGTGAACCCCACCCCTAGCACATACACAGGCCCTAGTATGCCAAAGGTTCCCTCAGTAGATGTCAGTTTGGATTTCACTAAACTTGAAAATATTTCAGATACCTCTCCCCCACATGATGATTTTGATTATATCTTCAGGGTAGATGAGCTCATGAACCTACATGGGGACATAAAGCACATGATGGAAGATATCGCCACTTAGGAAAAGGAGGAGACCCCTACTGAGAAAGAAGTCCTAGAGAAAGAGGCTTCCATAGAGCAGGAAGTCTAGGAAGAACCACAAAAGGAGCCTGAGTAGGACAAAACATCGGTCCACGAGACCGAGAAGAACCAAGGTAGAAAATGGATGAGAAACTGATGATTGGGGAAACCAGACCCACAGGATCAATTGTACCCCAATTCATCATGCTCCAAATTCCTTTGGTTACTCCAGGTGAGGTCATCATAGTAGCCCAAACACTAAATCTTGGCCCGATACCTCAGCCACCTCCAGAAGATGTTCTAATAGAGGAGGATATCCTGGTGAATGACATTGAAGAACAATAGCAGCAAGGTGAAGGGGAAATCCCCAAGGACATAAATGCCAATTCACCTAATGCTAAGAAAGATAGGGAAATCCTTGAAGATATAGGTAATGCAGGTACCGGCGGAGAAGAGACCCTAGACATCAAAATAAAGGATGCCATCAGAGCGGAAAATGTTGAGGCCTATGGAGAGCAGGAGTAGGAGCAGGAATAGGAGAAAGGAAATGAGAAAGAGCTTGATGATACTATAGATACCAAGAATGCACTGCCAAAATCCAAAGGGAGTCTTGATACCCAGGCCTTAGCAGAAAAACTACCCCAGCCACCCCAATGGCTGGTGGAATCCAAAAAGAGGAAGGCCCCGAGAGTAGCAATAGGTGTTCCACTCTCCTTGGCCAAAATGATGGCCCAAAATGCAGAGGCCAAAAATCCTAAGAAGGCTCGAACAGTCCATACTCTTCAGACTAGTCCAAAAGGAAGTATAGTTGTGACCATCGCAACACCTTCCCCAGATATAGATGTAGCGGCAACAAGGGCCGAAGATTACACAATTACGGAGGTGCCTCTTGGGAGGAGAGATAAGTAAGGAGAATTTGACCTACTACAAGAGGCAACCCAAGTAGTAGAGGCTCGGTACAATAAGAAGACCCAAAATTTAAAGGAGGAAAGGGAAAACAATGCAAATCTCCTCACACTTCTGGCAAAGCTCACACAGCCCCTGGCCGAGATCCACCCGGAAGCTTCTACCTCTGGACTACCACTTCCACAGGGTGATGTGGATTCTCTAAGAGCCATGAAGAAGAAGGCCCAGGCTGTGGACAGGTGGATCACCAAACAGATAATCACTGTAAGGAAATTTTTAGTGGTGTCACTCCCAGATCTCTATCAAATCAGAAATCTCCTTAGTCAGGCAAACGTCTCCATTGTCTTGTGGGAGAAAGACTTAGAAAAATATGAAAAATGGAAGGTCAGGTTGGATGAGGTCTTCAACACTGGGGAAGAAGCCATCAGAGAGGCGGGAATTTTTTAGAGAAGAATCATATGACTTCCTCTAGGCCCAATACTCCAGACTTGGCCTCAAAATTGAGATATGCAAGCAACTGGTTAAGGCTCTAAGAGAAAAAGTAACTGCAGCCTAGTATACATTGGGCCTAATCAAGGCATTTGTGGTAAGGGTGTCACAAGTTGAACCCTTCACCACCGTAACATGCACCCTGAAGGACTATGTCCTGAGTAAGTATGATGAGTTCATGGAGTCCCTATATCATTCTGTCAGGGATTTTGACAGAGGAAGGTTATCAAGGTTATCAAATATGATGCTCTGGGAACATGATGTCGTGAAGGTGGTACATGAATTCCAGAATGGGGATGAAGAATTTGAAGAAAATCTTGAGGCTATCCGTGGTCATTGGGACGGCATTAAGGACATAGATGAGGATGGCATGAGCCAAGTTTTGAAATCATTCAAGAACAGTAAAGGGCAATAAAGTTCTCTGGATTTTAGAGGTTTTCACCAGCAGGGTATATTTTGAGCATTCTTTATTCTTTGAGTGCAAGCTCCCGAATACTGGAGTCCTGGATCCAACAATTTTGCATTCTTTTGGTGACCCATGTCCAGGTTCCCTGGAGCCAACAGGTCATTATCAGGCAGTTAATAAGGGTGTCAGAAAGTGGGTGACCTAGCAAGGCATGTCAGCTCGAGGGATGGTTCTGACAGGTGGTCTTCCTAAGATGCCACTTTAGCATTAAACACCTGGTGCATCAGAGACAATGAGATACTTTTGCATTGATGAGGCATGTACCCTCGATCCCAAGGGATCAAATTTCTTCTATTCTTCCTCTGGCTCTCTTCTCGAGGCTGATTCTTCCATACCTCTTTTCTTGTCTTATTCTTCTGAAATGTCAAACCTTTGTTCCTCTTGAAGTTGATGTAACATGGTGCAGGTAGTACCGGCATCCAAAAATTGTATTTTATTGATTGAGTGTAAAGGTTAAGTTAGGTTGAATTTAGGGAAAATATGTGTATAAATAATAAGTCTGACCTCATTCTAAAAGGTTGGCAGAACTAATGATTTTGCAGTCCACAGCCATAGCACTTTCAGTATTTCATTTCTTGCAATTGCAAAGCTCAATGCTCCTTAGTTCTTAGAAGTTCTCAGTAGATAAATGGTCCTTTGGAGCCATTGTTGATGTACGCACCAGTGCTTGTTGGAAAACCATTAATGAAGAATGAAGGATTCTCGCAATGTTTTTGTTGGTCTTCTGATATCTGAGTTAATACTCTTTTGTGTTGTATGTTTCTGATGTCCCTTGCTCTAATTTTTTAAGTGGATTCACAACCTTCTATTTGTTGGAATAGTCCCAATGATAACTGAGAGGGGGGGTGAATCAGTTATCAGTCAATTTAATTCTTTTCTCTTTACTCAATGTAATTTGATATAAAGTAAATGTACATTTAGATAACACAATAGAGTACTCAACAATTTTGATTACGGGGAAACCAAATAGGTAAAAACCCCAATGGGAGTTAGCACCCACAAATAACTGCACTAGTTTATAATGATCCATGTTAGAAGATCGTACAACCCTGTTAGGAGTTGATCTTTATAATGAAAGAAGTATAGAGACCTGGTTAAAGGTCGGACCTTGTTAGGAGTCTTTTACAAATAACCCTGTTAAGGGTGAGGACTCATTTTCCAATAGTTCACTTCTAAGATGGTGAAGGCTACAACCTTCAGTACAATAGATATACACTATATCTAGTAAATGAACTATTTGAGTAGACCTGTTGTCTTGATCAGTTCCAATGAATTGCAATCAACTTCTGTCTCTTCACATAGATCTTCAACTTATTCTTTCTAACTTTCTGCTCTTCTCTGTCTTTTCCTTTTCGCTTCATTTTCACACTTAGCGAACATAATAGAATTTCTATATGTATCTTCATCAAGGATAAGGTCACGACAGTATCTAGAAACACTTCATAAACTTTCTTGTCAGCTCAACCAAGCACACAATCAAAGTTAGTGTTGGTTTTATTTCCTGTTCTTGCTCCTTGCCTGGTTCCTTGCCCTTGCTCTCTGCAGTTTTTCAGGTTTTCATGCTTATTCTTTTGCAAAATTGTCAAAACCCTGCTAAAACCCTAAAGCCTAATGTTAAACGATGCATGTTGAAACTCTTAGCCATGTCTTCTATTTCCTCGTTACCTTTTTAAGTCACTTAAGACATGTGCTTTAAAGTCAGGTCGCTTGATCACATAACCCAGATCGAATATGCTAAATCATCTCCCGACTTAGTTTTTCCTTTATGTCACGTAGTCTCTGTAAAAAATAGAATATTCCATCTATGTCTCGAGACTTAGCGATTTCCTTTTAGTCAGGTTGTCGCTTGATATCATGTTATGAGCTTTTAAAAGGAATGGGACCCACCTCAGTCGGGTGATCGCGAGAAGAAATGGCCAGTCAAAGAAATGTCTCCCGACTTTGTGATTCACTTCATGTCGCATTGTCGCTGGATCAGCTTGGTCAAATAGTCAAGGCTTTCCTTCAGTCGCGTGGTCTCGTGATAAGTTGATAGTTAGAAGATAACATTCCCAACCATGCGACTAACGGTTTCATGTTAAGTGATTTCCCTCAGTCGGGATGTCGCCAGATCAGGAGTGATGACTCAGATTCCCAATATGCATAAAGAGGACCAAAGAGAAGATGACACCTGTCACAGAATGAATGGTGTTCGGGTAGTCGCGTGAGCTTTATGTCATAATGCATTGCAGAAGGGACCCACTGCTTAGTCGCACAATCGTGATAAGTTTTTTGTAATGTTTTTGGTTGCGCGAGTTAGCGACGAGTTGCCATAAGGGGTCATCGCGCAGTCGCGGTGGATTCATGTCTAGTTCTGTTCTGTGCGCGAGTGCACGATGAGATGTTTTTTGTGTATCACGTAGTCGCGATTCCTCATGAATTCAATGTTTTGGTTGCGCGAGTACGCGACGAGGTCATAATTGAAGGACTGTTCAATACATCGTTTACTCGCTAATGTTTTCAGATGAAAGGAATACAGCTCGCGACTGTGCGATGAGGTAAAAAGAGAAGATGTCGCACACTCGCTGTCAAGTATGAAAAAAGATAAAAGGGCTTGTGAGCGTGCGACGAACCAAAGGACAGGATGCATCGCTCGGTCGCACATAAAATGAAAGCTGGAATGTTAAGATGGCGAGTGAGCGACTAGACAAGGTTTGCAATGAAAAAGTGAATATCACTCAGTCGCCGAGGCTTGAGTGATATGGAAAGTTAGCTCGCGATTATGCGATGAGGTAAAAAGGGAGGTGTCTCTTACTCGCAGGAATCAAAAAGATAAAAGGAAAAGTGGCGCGAGTATGCGATAGACACAAAATAAAGTTCAAAAGTTAAATACATCGTTCACTCGCGTGGATCAAAGAGCAAAGTATAAAAGTGGCACGGGTGTGCGACTGACATGAAATAAAGATAAAAGACAACGCATCGCTCAGCCGCAGAAGATAAAAAGTGCAGTGAAAATGGATGGCGACTATGAGATAAGAAATAAAAGAGATGTGTCACTCACTCGCGGGGATTTTTCCAAAGGTGAAAATGTTGCAGCAGTGCAGACAGAACGCGTGAACTGACAGAGCAAAATTTGTCAAAGGGGTTGATGGTGCATTCAATGTACGTCCACCATGTTCACCATGTCTAGAGCCCAGGTTGTTCAGTTTGCAGAGGTGAGGTATTTTGCTCGATTTGCAGTGTTCCCAAAGATTGATCAGATATTTATAAATTTTAGAAAAATATGCACAGGTCAGTCAGCTGATATCTAAAATAGTTTTGTTTCAATATCGGTAATGAGAAATAGATTCAGGTATTGTAGGTGAGCAAAGTTATGACTGAGATTTCACAAGTACAAGAGCAGATATTGATATAGATAGATTCAACAAAGTATTGTTTAAAATCTTTACAGTAAAGACAGACATCAACAAATTCCTTCTTAATGTAAAGAACATCACCAATCAGAGATGGGACAGACAGAAAGTACAGGTACAAAGCATTCAAGACTTCAATTGGCCAACTGATGATGAAGTAAAGGCATGGGAAGTCATGACTACGCCTAAGAAAAAGAAACCTGCAGTAGAGAA
>MU222911.1:307819-348894 GCA_018584345.1 Thuja plicata
CCTCCTATCAAGAAAAGGAAGAAGGATTGAAATCCTTGTATCACTGGTTTTCTGTCATATTTAAGATTATGATTTGTATGGTTAAATCCTATATATGATTATGCTTGATCATTTACAAGGTATTTTACAAAGTTGGGTCAATAGAGATACATGAAAAATTAGTGTCCACAATAACAAATACTGTGATAACAGTAATCTTTCAAGGTAAAACCTGCCTGAGTATATGTGGAACTCAAAAACGAAGAAGGACCTTATCTAGTCCTTAGAAATTAGGCTTTTCTTGTCTCTGAATCAGGAGTAAAAGGTACAGGATTCACATAGACATTTCAAGCATTGTGATTCATAAAAGAAAAATCCCTAACAGTTAGGACCGTGCAACTTGAACTAAATAGACGTGATTCTTGACAAACTTGGCTTCACCAAATTAACTCTAACATCCATATTCTCTTGAAACATGTTTAGAGCCTTTAGATAATTATCTTTAACTCATAACTAAACATTAATACAATCACACATATCCTAAAGATAGGCGCAGCTCAAGAGACACTATATTTACGTTGGCTCTTAATAGATAAACTCCAAAAATTGTAACTGCCATAACTGATTAATCATAACTCAACTATAACTGCATATCTAACTCGGCGTGAATGCACATAGCATCTAGAACATGTATACACCATGGAAATAAACATGCATAGTACCAAAACATCTGTACTGATAATTGCATATAGATACCTATTGTATATTATATGTTGTCATCAATGACAAACATACAATCAATTGTTTACACAGAAGCAAATCTCCAACAATCTCCCCCTTTGACATTGATGGAAACATATGATATCATCAACTCAAAGTGTCTTCCTTATTTTTACAATCTTCTCAATATCCTCAACAAAATTTCCTCTTCACTGTTGCTGCTCTGTATACTCGCCCAGAGTATATGCTCCCCCTTACTAATACTCCCCCTTTGACATCAATGACAAAGGGTGTTAAACACCATTAAGAATAGGTACTATTCCAGAAGTAGAGTAGTTACCCACTCATCAGTCACCAAGGAATGATGTTCTTGCTGCAAGTTCTAATCCAACTCAGGAAAGGGAATTACTCCCAACTTCTCCTTGAGATACTCAAAAGTATCTTTTGATAATGGATTTGTAAAAATATCTGCTAATTGTTCTTTAGTGCTCACATAATCTAACTTTACTTCTCTGTCTACATATTTTTCTCTTTGCATGCATCACAGGGTTCTTTGACATATTGATAGTACTAGTGTTGTCACAGTGAATAACAATAAGATAATCAATCTGAATACCAAAGTCTTTAATCATCTATTTGATCTAAACCATTGTTGAACAATTCAATGATGCTGCAACATACTCAGCTCCTGCTGTTGACTGAGAGATATAATTCTTCTTTTTACTTATCCAAGTGACCAATCTGTCTCCAAGAAATACTGCTCCTCATGATGTACTCTTTCTGTCATCAACACAACCTGCCCAATCTGCATCAGTGTACACATGAAGTTTTATATTATCTAAGTTAGGATACCATAAACCATAGTCAATAGTCCCTTTTAAGTATCTGAATATTCTTTTTATTGTCATTAGATGATTTTGCTTGGGTTCAGCTGCAAATCTTCCAACAATGCCAACTACATTACAAATATTAGGTCTAGATTGAGTAAGATATATGAGTTTACCAATCATGCTCATTTCAAATTCACTTTTCATTTCTTTGGCGAATTCTACACTAAGTTTGTCATTACCTCCAAAGATAATGTCATTGACAAAAATAGCAACGAGTAGTAGTCCTTTATCTATCTCTCTTATAAATAAATTATAGCATGTTGCTCCTTTTCTGAATCCTATATTTTCTTAAGTAACTATCAATTCTCTCATACCATGCTCTTAGGGCCTGTTTAAGTCCATAAAGTGCTTTGCATACCATGTCTCATTTATCTAAAAGTTTGAATCCTTTAGGCTGCTCTATGTAGACTTTTTCCTTCAAGTCACCGTTCAGATAAGATGACTTGACATCCATTTGGTATACCTTAAAGTTCTTGAATGTTGCATAGGCCAAAAGCAACTTGATAGCTTCAAGTCTTCTCATAGGGGAAAATGTATCAGTGTAGTCTATTCCTTCTCTCTGTGCATATCCTTTACACACTAATCTTGCTTTGTTCCTTACCACTATGCCTTCTTCATTCATTTTGTTCCTAAATATCCACTTTGTTCCAATCATGTTCTTGTCATGAGGTCTAGGGACCATTTCCCATGTTTCATTCTTGATTATTTGATCTACTTCTTCTTGCATGGAAATTTTCCAATCTAAATCTTTTCACACATCTTCAACACTTAAGGGTTCAATTTGTGAAAGTAAGCATACCTCTTCATCAGCGGTTGAACCTTTTTCTCTAGATCTTGTCAATACTTTTGTGCTCTGATCTCCAATGATACCTTCCTTAGAGTGGTATTTGGATGTGTATCTTGAATTCTTAGGAGTGATACTTTCATCTATAATCTGTGATTCTTCTTCACTTGGTTTAGAATTGTTACATGAAACATCAATAGAGTCAAGCATTTCTCAATAACTATGTCCTTATTGATGGGTCTGGGCTCATCTTCAATCATGGGAGCATAGTCATAATATCTTTCTTGAATCATAAACTTCTAATCATTCTTCACATGAGCACTTTCAATTATCTTCTTTAATCTTAGATTAAAACATTTATAGGCTTTGTTTTTAGTAGAGTAACCAAGAAAAATAACTTCATCGCTTCTAGCATCAAACTTGCCAATGCTATCATCTCTTGATGTAGCAGTTGCTTCCAAAGATTATGAAGTATTTTACAGTAGGTACATTACCAAACCAAAGTTCATAAGGTGTCTTGTCTGCACCTGGCCTTAATTGAATTCTATTGATAGTGTAAACTGTTGTATTGACTGCATCTCTCCAGTAGGTATGGGCAACCTTTCCTTCAATTATGATAGTGTGCGTTGTGTCAAGTATTATCATGTTCCTCCTTTCTACTATCCCATTTTTTTGAGGGGTTCTGGGTGCACTTAACTATCTTTGTTCTTCACAGTAGTCATAAAACTGGTCAGAGGTTAATTCTCCTCCTCTATCAGATCTCAAACATTTTATCTTTAATCCAGATTCATTCTCAACCATAGCTTTGAATACTTTGAACTTCTCAAAAGCTTCAGATTTTTCTTTTAATAACACAACCCACATCATCCTTAAGAAATAATCAACAAACAAAATAAAATACCTTTCTCCATAGTATGTTCTTGTTTGAGTAGGTCCACATAGGTCTATATGTATTAGATGTAATTTTTTTTCTGCAGAGTCTTGTTTGCTCCTGAATGAGGTCCTCACATGCTTCCCCATCACACATTCCCCGCACATGGTGTCAACTAGTCTTGAAATACTTGGAAGGTCTCTTACAACCTTTACATTACTTATCTTGGCTATGTTATCAAAATTGATATGACAAAGTCTCTTGTGTCATAGCCAACTGTCATCTATTTTTGCAACAAAACAACTTACTTCTGAGTTGAGCTGAAAAACATTACCTTTGGTCTTTGAGCCTGATGCAATCATGTCTCCTTCTTTATTTTTAATGATGCATTGGTTTTTTTTTAATTCCAACTGATATCCTTTATCAAGAAACTGTCCAATACTTAGTAAGTTATGATGCAAACCATCAACATAGAGGACATCATCTGTCTTTTTCTTTCCATCTAAGGTGATAGAACCTCTACCTATGATAGGTTTGGAAGTGTTATCTCCAAATCTAACCATGCCACCTTTGTACTTGTCCAAATGTACAAATCTATCTTTGTCTCATGTCATGTGGTGTGAACATCCATTGTCAATGATCCAGTCAGTTCTGATGTCAGCTTTTGAAACTAATGCTAACTCATGTTCTTTTACTTCATCTTCTTTGTCCATTTATTCAAGCATCTTCTCAATGTCTTTAATGGAAAAGAATCCAATTTCATCTTCTCCTGAGTCATCATTAGTTACACCATCCTCAGCATGATAACATTCTTTAGTGTACTTAGGTTTGTAATCTGATCTGAACTTCTTGACTCTTGTAGGGCACTTGGATGCAAAGTGACTAACTTTGTTGCATGAAAAACATTTGAATGGTAGTTGTCCTTCATATTTCCCTTTACCTTTCCTTTCCTTCTTTGCAATCATAGCAATGATTTCTTCTAGTTTTGTATCCACTTCTTCATTATTACTAGAGTTGCTTATAGATTTCTTGTTGTGGACTGTGGCTTTGAAGGTTGACTCACTTTTAGGTTTTTTTTCTTCAATCTAGATATCTCAAATGCAGATATTTTTCTGATCAAAGTCTCCCTCTTGAATTCTTTTGAAAATTGCATAGTCTCATCTAAGATATTGATCTTTCTCTCATAATCTGCCATCAATGTGGTCATTAATTTTTCCATTATATCTTCCTCTGATATTTCTCCACCATTGTTTCTTATACCTGATACTGCTTCATTAATCCTCTGATTGTAAGCTCTGATGTTTTCTTCAGGTAACATCTCTAAATTTTTGTATCTTTTCTTCCATGTCTTTCTGCACGCATTTTTTTCTTGGATTTCTCCTTCAAACATATCTTCTAAGTATTTCCAAATAGAGTATGCTTTATCTGTCTTCTTGATCTCATAAAATTCACTGTCGGAAAGGGCACTGATTAGGGCTTCTTTGGAAATTGCATTATTAGTGAACACTTCCTTTTTTTTGACTGTAGAATCATCTTTTCCAAGGTCCTTCAAGGTGGTAACTTCAATTTCTTGAGTGGAAATCTCATAGATCTCAAATCCTACGCACTGAAGATGTGTTATCATTTTATTCTTCCAGTCAAGATAATTTTCTCCATCAAACTTAGGACTCTCTTTCCTAAAGTATGCCATCTAATCTACCTTAATTTTTTAGGCTTTCTCTCCAAGGCACTTGACTCTGATACCAATTGTTGGAATAGTCCCAAGTATAACTGAGAGGGGGGGTGAATCATTTATCAGTCAATTTAATTATTTTCTCTTTCCTCAATGTAATTTGATATAAAGTAAATGCACATTTAGATAAAATAATAGAGTACTCAACAATTTTGATTATGGGGAAACCAAATAGGTAAAAACCCCAGTGAGAATTAGCACCCATAAATAACTGCAATAGTTTATAATGATCCCTATTAGAAGATCTTACAACCCTATTAGGAGTTGATCTTTACAATGAAATAATTACAGAGACCTGGTTAAAGGTCAGACCCTGTTAGGAGTCTTTTACAAATAACCCTGCTAAGGGTGAGGACTCACTGTCCAATAGCTCACTGCTAAGATGGTGAAGGCTACAACCTTTAGTACAATAGATATACACTATATCTGGTAAATGAACTATTTGAGTAGACCTGCTGTCTTGATCAGTTCTAATGAATTGCAATCAACTTCTATTTCTTCACATAGATCTTTAACTTATTCTTTCTGACTTTCTGCTTTTCTCTATCTTTTCTTTTTCACTTCATTTTCACACTTAGCAAAAATAATAGAATTTATATACATATCTTCATCAAGGATAAGGTCACGATGGTATCTAGAAACACTTCATCAACTTTCTTGTCATCTCAACCAAGCACGCAATCAAAGTTAGGACTGCGTAACTTGAACTGAATAGACGTGATACTTTACAAAGTCAGCTTCACAAAATTAACTCTAACATCCATATTCTATTGAAACACATTTAGCACCTTTGGATAATTATATTTAACTCATAAATAAACATTAATACAAACACGCATATCCCGAAGATAGGCACAACTCAAGAGACACTGTATTTACGTCAGCTCTTAACAGATAAATTCCAGAAACTATAATTGCCATAACTGATTAATCATAACTCAACTGTAACTGCATATCTGAATCGGTGTGAATGCACATAGCATCTAGAATATGTATACACCATGGAAATAAACATGCATAGTATCAAAACATCTGTATTGATAATTGCATATAGGATACATGTTGTATATTATATGTTGTCATTAATGACAAACATACAATCAATTATTTGCACAGAAGCAAATCTCAAACACTTTTCCCCTCACTATTAAATATGTATGAACTGATGGTTTTGTATAAATTTAGTATTAAGTGTAGCATGTTAGAGCATGGTTGATGTTTTAAATGTATTTGCATAACTATAGGTAGAATGAATACTTCTAACCCTGGCCTATCTTTTGAAGTTTATTTGGTAAACTAATGTGTGCTTGTAGGAAACTCGACCTAACAAAATCCCTAGAGAAGATGAGCCAAGAAAACCAACTATCCCCCTAAACAAAATAGTCACACTCCCAACTTAGCTCCCATACTGTCGAGACCCGACTCTCATGTGCTTGAAGGCTCAGAGACTTTTTTCCCTAGACAACCTTTATAGGTGAAGTTGGTTGGTACCCTAGTACCCGGTGACAACTTACACTCTGTTGGCAGACCAATCACAAAGTCCCATCAACAGAAACTGGCGCTAGAAGGAGGGCATGAGCTCATCCCCTTTGGGAGATTTAGACTTTACACTGCTTGAGGGTTCCCCAAGCCATAGTTTTAGGAAGCAAGCCTTTAGTGGGATTGGATCATTTTCACCTGCATGATTTGAAAGAATCCTTAGATCAACCCCCAATCCTAGAAGGTTTGTTGAACTCTAGCCTCCTTCCCAAAAGAAAAGGACCCCAAAAGACAAATAGCTAGCTATCCTTTTCTGGGGTTCTACTACATCTTAGAATACCCAATTCTCCCTAAAAATCCTAGGGATTAACACTAAGTCTAGCCAAAATACAACACCCCTGATGGCTGCATATTTCGGTAACACCGGGTCCCCAATGGGACAGTTTCTGGGTGCAACCAACGATCTTCTTTTGCACCCAGAGAAGATATGCCCCTGATACGAGCACTTAGGCTCACAAACTATAGAAGAGCATCTGCATGTATACAAGGATGTCATGAACTGACATTGGATCCAACATCATGATGTTGTGACCTAGATGTTCCCTCTATCCTTGGGATAGAATGAGCTAAACTGGTACCTCAATTTTCTGGCCAACTCCATCAACAGTTGGGAGGACATGGAGGATGCCTTCCTGGTGACCTTCTATGTACACATGGACCCATTATGGTCCCATAGCCAGTTCCTCTCTATTAGGAAAGAACCAAATGAACCCCTTGCAACATTCAAACATTGGTTCCAATGTGCCTTGAAGCAGTGCACGGGTCCCTTCATCCCATCTGCGGATGTAACCATCCAGACATACCTTAATGTGATGGACCCTTTCATTGCCACTCTCCTATGGAGAACTGCCACCCCCATGGACTAGGACACTCTAGCGAAGGTTTACAACCTAGCCTTCGATGTCTTGCAGTCTGAACAAATCTCCCGACAGGATTGGGCAGAGCATGCCTTTCAACATGATACCTGATAGAACTTCTTTCATTAAGGGATACAACCCCAATCAAGCAATGGGTGCCCCTATGATGGCCATGAATCCCCCACCACCGCCGATAGACAAGCAGGCCTGGTACGTATACAATACCAGGTCTAGAATTTTTTCCCTGGAGCCTGGTACAGCAAATGTAACAACCATCGACCCAACCATCCATAGTGCCTTTCTTCTAGTTTCCCACGGCTCAAGGACTACCACCCTCGACTCTGGAAACTATTGCCACTTTCCCTAGAAACCAATGGAAACAACCGTCACACCATGATACGAACACCCAGCTATCCGTCAAGGTTGAATCCCTCCAGTGATTTTTGTCCTCGCTAACTGTGGACATGGGATAGCTGAAGACAGGGTCTTTTGCACCCCACAACTTTAATTCCCAGAGAGGGAATATCTTCTCTGGCAAATGAAATACCAATGCCAGAGGAAGGAACTACAAAAATGGGCCTCAGCCCAATCAACAGTAATTGAATAACAATGTAAACAGTGGGGGTCCTCCTAAAAACCAAAACACCACTTAGGGAAATGCTAGACCTATCCATTCTACACAGCTTGCGTAATTTTACCCCCTAACCAACTAGTGCAGATTGCATGATACTAGCTCTCACTCCAAGGTGAATTATGCTACACTGGAGAAGGTCATCATGATCTCCCAGCTGGACAGACAACAAACTGTTGATCCTACTCCCTCGGAAGCACCTGTGAAAGAGCCTACTCATAGTGCTTTCACTTGTGAGACTCTCTTCTTTGAGACAGACAAGGAAGACAAAGAAGAACCTGAATTGCAGGGGTTCTTTGATGAATCTATTCTAGCCTTTGAGGCCAATGCCTTCACCAACCCACAGACTCCTTACAACACTCAGATTCAGGCTAATGAAGGACTAGTTTACACACCTACACCACCCAAAGACACCCCTCCCTTGGATAACACAATCGATTGCTCCTTCCCACCGAAAGGGTCTAGCCCTAACCAAGCTAAAGACTCGGCCGAGAGAAGCTAAAAATACCCCGGGGGGAGGTTTGACATCACAAAGGCATTACAATGAACCACCACCTCCATGACTCTGATGGAGGTTTTGATGAACTATCCCAAGCAAAGGAAGTCTCTTATGAAGCTCTTGGGAAAACTGGAAGCTATCAGTCACCCACCAAAGACTACAACTTTTGACAATGCCAATGTGGTTGTCTTCCACTGAAACACTAAGGATTCTCCCTTCCTACTTGGCTTGCACATACAAGGGAAGAACCTACATAATTTCTTGGTAGATTTCAGTGCTTCGGGCAACGTCATGCCTTTATCCCTATGCCAGAATCTCAGACTCCATCCCACTCCATCCAAAGGTGCAGTAGTCCAACTAGACAAAACTGCTGTAAAAATGGTAAGTGAGCTTAAGAACATCCAGATTTAGCTCATCCAAGACCCCTAGATATCAAGCATAATAGACATCCAAGTAGTGGAAATACCATAGACTTATGGGATGTTATTGATTCAAAGTTGGTCTAATTCCCTTGATGGGTATTTCTCCACTGACTTCTCTCACTTGTGGATCCCCTGAGAGGGAGAATCTAACCAGATCTAGGTAGAAAGTGAACCTAGGATGAAACAGGCCCTCACCGAAGTCGGGAGGGTGAATGAACTCCTTGATTTCACCCCCAGGGAGGATCCCATAGTTTCTTAGAGATCGCAAGACCTGGACAAAAAAACTAAGGGGTAAGGTTAACTCACAAGCTATCGCAGCAACTCCTGCCACACTCTTATCCATCACTTGGTGCCAGGTGCATTATCAAAAACATTTTGAACTAGAGTGTCAGCCTTGCATCATCGCTGCTAACTGCTACATCAATGTTCTCTGGGAAAAATAACACAAAGAAAATGTGCTTGGACCCAGTAATCCATCTAGCAGCACCTCATGGTGCCGCTTGTCTATGAAAATAAACAAGAGACTTCCCCGAAGGTAAATCTCACCCACGTGTCATCAGAGCCAAAGGAAACTCCTCCCAAACTCCCCAAAACTAATCCAAATGCCACTTTGCCTTCCTACCCCAGACAACGAACAGTGACTTCTAGACCTTGAAATTTGATGGGTCTCGATCTAAACAAGGTTGTGGGGCCAGAATGGAATTGATCAACCCGCGAGGAAAATCCTTCCTCACGTCTTATAGGCTGTAATTTAACTGCACGAACAATGTCATAGAGTATGAGGCCTTGCTCCTCGGACTCCTATTTGCACTAAGGAAAGGAATCACCCACCTCTAGGCACTGGGTGATTTAGAGTTGATTGTTAAGAAGGTTCGAAGCCAATACACTTGTCATGATAAAAGGCTGGCCGCATACCGCAACCAGGCATGGAGCCTCATCGAAGATTTTGACGCCTTCGGCATTGAACTCATACCCCAAAAAATAAAATATGTTCTGGATGCCCTTGCCGTATCCGCCAACACCTTTGAGCCAATGTCTGGTTCCCGGCTCTGGAAATTCTTTATTGAGATGGTCCACACCCCATCCATTCCAAACAATGTCACCCACTTTCAGGTCTTTGAGGATGATCAACATATTCTGGCCTTCATGGAAAATGTTGATGTTTCTTAGTACCATATAGTGGAAGAAAGAGATCATGA
Organism: Thuja plicata; assembly: GCA_018584345.1. Lineage (NCBI taxonomy): Eukaryota > Viridiplantae > Streptophyta > Pinopsida > Cupressales > Cupressaceae > Thuja > Thuja plicata. The sequence goes on from MU222911.1 coordinate 317,943, forward strand.
AGACACCGGGCAGGCTGAAGAAGATGGTGGGATCATAGACTTACCAACCAACACCATCCCTAAGGATATGGTAGCTCTAGAACGTATCTTTGATTCAGACCCTTGGGGTGGAGAAAAGATATCATGCACCTCTAGAGGAGGAAAGTTTGAGAAATTTAACATCGACTAGGCTAGTAAAGAAAAATTGGTACACATTGGCACCTCCTCCTCCCTAGAGGAGAAAGAGAAGATTCTTACGGTTCTCTGAGAATACATTGATGTAATTGTGTGGGGGTATGAGGATTTGAAAACCTATGACACATCCATCATGACCCATACCATCCCACTTAAACCTGATGCTAAGCCCTTTCGGTAGAAGCAAATATCATTAAACCCACTGATCGAGCCTTTTATCCATCAGGTGGTTTAGAAACTTCTATCAGCCCAGATTATCTTTCCAATCTGGCACACTACTTGGGTCGCCAACCTCATCCCTATAAAGAAGAAAAGTGGCAAGATCCACCTTTGCATGGATTTCCAAAATTTAAACAAGGCATCTAAGAAGGATAATCACCCTCTCCCCTCATTGGATGAGGTGTTACAAATCGTGAATAGTTCTCAAATGTTGTCCTTCCTGAATGGGTAATCTGGGTATAACCAAGTCATGGTTAAGTATGAAGATAGAGACAAAATAGCGTTCACCACCAAGTGGGGAATGTTTTCGTACTGGAGGATGCCCTTTAGCCTGATCAATGCAGGGGCAATGTTTCAAAAGGCTATGGACATTGCATTTCAAGGCCTACTAAATTGGTGCATAATCATCTACATCGATGATTTGACTGTCTTTTCCCAGGACAGGCGTGATCATTCCGCCCACCTTGCCTAGATTTGTGAGAGATGTCACCGGTATGGAATATCCCTCAACCCTAAGAAATGTATATTCGGGGTCACTAAAGGGAAGCTTCTTGGAAATATTTTCTCTGAGAAGGGTATATCCATTGAGCCTGAGAGAGTTGAAGCACTACTAAATCTACAGATGTCTGGTCGTAAGAAAGAAATGAGATCTTTCTTTGGAAAGATCAACTTTGTCTGGTGGTTCATTACTAGATTCACCGAGATAGTGAAACCACTCAATAATATGATGAAGAAAGATATGAAGATTGAGTGGAGTCCTGAAGCAAAGTAGGCATTCACCTAGAATAAGCAAACGATTGTGGAGGCACCAGTCTTGGCTAGTCTGGACTATTCCCTCCCTTTACACATATATTCCTTTGCTTCACCACATTCTTTCGTGGCAGTTTTAACCCAGAAGGTCGAAGGGGAAGAATGACCAATAGCTTTCATGAGCTCCCCCTTTAAGAATGCTGAAGTCCGGTATTTTCCTTTGGAAAAATAGGCCTTTGCTCTCGTTCGTACTATGAAGAAATTCTAGAATTACATTCTCCTGAGAAAAGTGCATGCTATCATCCCAGACTAGGTTGTTAAGTCTCTTACCCTATAGAGTGAATTGGGTGAATAACAGGTAAAATGGATAGCCTTCCTCCAAGAGTATGATTTGGAAATGCAACCCATGAAGATATTTTGAGGCCAAGGACTATGTAGAGCGATGGCAGAAGGAACTCTGGACATTGAATGCCAAACCTACATAGTGGAGTCCATCACTCAAGATCTGTGGTATACCGATCTGGTATACTTATTGTTGAACAATAGATGCCTAGAGGGGCTACCCCCAAACAAACGTCACACCCTATGACTGAAAAGTGCACACTTCATGATAAAAAATAGAACATTTTTTTACCAAAATTATGAAGGGGTATACCTCTGGTGCATAGATAGGGACCAAGCTGTGAAAATGATTGAATGATTTCATGGACAGTTTGGAACTGGGCATGGCTCAGCTAATTCCGCTACTCATCAGATCCTCTAGGCTAGATACTATTGGCCCTACATCTTTAAGGATGTCTACACTCACGTTAGGAGATGTCATACTTGTCAAACAACGACACATCATGAGAAAAACCCGGCCATGCCTTCACCTAATGGGCGCTTGACTTTATTAGGGAAATTGATCCCAACTTGTCTACCAACCACCGATACATTTTAACTGCCACTGATTATTGCACCAGATATTTTGAAGCAATTCCTTGCAAAAACAACACGATAGACGTAGTTATTAAATTTCTGGAAGAAAACTTTGTCACTCATTTCGGAATGCCATTTTCCATAGTATGTGACAATGGTTCGGCATTTTCTTCAGCACAATTAATTGAATGGACCTATGACAGAAAGATCACTTTGAATTTCTCCAGCAACTATTACCCCTAGGAAAATGGTGTGGCTGAATCAACCAACAAAAATCTACTTGAGGTGATCAAACATCTATTAGAATAGAACCCCCGGGACTGGCATCAAAAGATTAGGTTCACCCTCTAGGTCGATCGTATCAGAATAAAGGCCACCTTGGAGACATCCCCATTCCTTCTGGTTTATGGCCAAAATCCAGTATTCCCCATCAACATACAAATCCCGATCTTACAGTTCATGCTGGAACTCAGCAACCAGGACAACATTGTGGAGGTTTGACTCTTGAATCTAGTACTAATGGAGGAATAGAGAGACGCAGCCCTTGAACATTTTGCATGTCACCAAGCACTACTAAAAATATGGTTTGATCGAAGAGCCCAATATAAGGCCTTTCAGATTTTGGACTTGATTCTCTTGTGGAAAAAGGCCAAGGAAAAGAAGGGAAAGCACACTAAATTTCAACGGCTCTGGCTTGGACCACACCTGATATCTGAAATCTATGGGGAAAATACTTATCACCTCAACACTATGACCAGAGAAGTCATCCCATTTCCTATCAATGGGCAGTTTCTCAAGCACTACTTTGAATGAGGTAGGTGGTGAGTTTGTACAAAGTTGTACTATATGTATATTTCTTACTTGTAAATATCTTTCCTAGTGTTCCTTTGGAATGCCTTGTAAATAGTTTGTTGGCCATCCTCTGGGATCGCCTTTTCTTTTTGTGTTTTTCTTTGTTTTTGGCTTTCTTGCATTTTCTTTTGTTTTTTGGGTTCCCAGCGTGTTGCCTTCTCTTTGTAGACAGGTATGCTTCGTATAACACCTAGTCTTAGGAATGATACCTTGTGCATTCTGGTGAATTTGGATTCTATTGTTAACATGGTGGAATTTTTCCACCCTCTAGAGTTATTTTGTAAGTATGGTTAAGGGTTATAGGTAATCTTCATCAAATTCACATCGTGAGAGACCGGACATAAGTTAAAAGAAAAGTTTAGAAGCAAGTAATTGGACACCTTGAGGGAAGATCGATTGCACTAGTTGTTGACTAAGTCTGAAAATCATTAAAATATCCTGAGGTCTAGAACATTCTCTCTTATTTGGTAATTTAAAAGTGGATGGAAAGGTGAAAGAAGTACCACCATGAGAATTAGCTAAGCTTAAGGTTCGCAGTGAAAGAAGTAACACCTTTCCATCTAGAAGAAAAAGAAAAGAATAGAGAATCCTGGTATCCGGGGGAAACATGCAAGATATGATGACTTCAGTTATGATGGACTCAGTGCCTCCTCTCTTCTTCTCTCAGAGGTCATCAGCTTGGTTTTCTTTCAAAGCACACACTTCACAACTGACGAAGACCAAAACATTGAATCAGTGATGGGTCTGATTTTCTTAGACGCCTCACACTTTGAAAGTAGAATGCTCTCGGTAAAGATTAATTCCAGTTTTTCTAACAAGAAATTTTGAAGTTCTTGAATACACTAAGGCATCCATCCTAGATGGTCTCCATTTTTTATGCCTTGCATACCCATCCCTATATTTTTTAGGCAAAATGTTGGGTCCCCCCTTTTCACTTTTTATTTTCCTTTGGTTTCTTTTGTTTCCTTTGTTTCCCCTCTGGGCTTTACCTCTGTGAGGGTTGTTTTCCTTTTGTTTCTTGTCTTCTTGTGTATCTAGGAACTCGATCCTGGTGTTGGTTTGTTCTTTTGAGTCATCCAAATCTCAGACTCTGGGATTCTCTTCCATCATTTTTTCTTTTGTTAGAAGGTATGGCTGCATGGAATCCTCGGGCCCGCAGTCCAGAGGTTTTCTTGTTTCAAAGTTTGTGGAGAGAAGGAAACAAATTTTTACCCTAGGGTTATAAATAGAGGTTACCTATCATTTTCACATTTACCATGATTAAAACACTCAGGCAACTACCAAAGAGATTAAGGCGATTTAGAAAGATTAAGTGCAAAGTACTTTGGTAATTAACAACATTCAAACCACAGTAAGCAGTGGTGTTTTTGCAGCCATTCAAAGGTGAATCAGTTGTAGAGTTCTTGTGCTCACCTTCCTGCCCCCCTCCATGTTTTCAAGTAAGTCATGTGGCTCCTTCCTCTCTGGTTTTGTGTTTTTGGTTTCTTACTTCTGTCTGTTTTGTTTTTTTTGTCTTTGTTCTATTTTTGTTCGCCGCGTCTTTGCATTAGATTTTTTGTTGCCTCCCGTTGGTGGGTTGGCTCTGCCAGAGGGTTGTCCACCCTTTGTGTAGTTGTAATTTAGGTGTAAATGCTTTTTTTATTTTGTATAATAATGTAAGTATCATTGTATATGTTGTAAGTGCTTCTGTATATTGTGTAAACTATGTAATTCCCTGTTTATAACTGTATATACATCTATTTTTGTGGTCGATCTGTGAGTTGTGCTTTAGACCTCATCATCACTTTGGCCCTTTATATATTTGATATATTTTCTATGTGTATCCTTCCATTGTGTCAAGCTTGTTGTGCTCCATCACATCCAAACCATGTTGGCGAGCTTGTCAGAGAGGTATCTACCACGGTTCAAACTCGGCACCTCGCTAGTTCATGCCATGATGAATTTCTCTCTCCTTTGTTGTGTCATCTTAATGGCAGGATTAATTTCCCATAAAGGGAATTCAAATACCATCCCATCTAGAATTTACTTCCCCCGTGTAAACCCACTTTTTTCCATTAATGTCATTGTGCCGCCTATTGCGTGGCCATGTGACGACTCATGTCAGCCAAGTATGACTTACTACCAATCACATCGACAATGGTTAGTTCCATTCTTATCACCTAAACCAATGCCCCGGAGCCCTCGGCTTTTTATCAGAATCCAATCCATAATTAAATTTAATATTTTGAGATTTTTGATGCATGCTAACATTTTTGAGCAGGTATGAAATGGTGGTAAATTCCCCAGAATCCCTAAATTATTATTTTATCATGTATTGACAGTTCTCTGGTCTTGCAGGTTGCAGATAGATTGATCAGGATGTCTTAAGTGATCGCTCCTCCTGATACCGCAGAGCTTCCCACTACCCCCACTCGAGTAGCTACAAAGACTAAGGCCGAAAAGATGTTGGCCAAGCTGCCACTAACCGCCAAGGACCTGAAGGACGGTGTTCTTGTGGGGTCCAAAGTGAACTATAATTTCCATGAGATAACAAACATGGAGCCCAGACTATGGGCCTAAATGCAGGGCTTGGTTCAAGCCATATACAAATAGAAGGCCGACAAAGATGTTATGGCTAGACACATGGCCGCCTCCAAAATTATCAAAGCTGCAAATTTTCCTTGCTCTGTGTAGGCACCGAAGCTGATACTCCAATTGGAAACGCTCTACAACACATCCACTCAGGTTTTTTTGATCGTCGATCCCCGGCCGCTACACTATCTAGAAACTATCATCAATCTGGATGCTGCTAGTTTTGCTTCAGGGATGGGGATCCCTCAATTCAAGGGAGCCACTATTCTCTCCCGATCCACATCCTTAAAGGAGTTCGAGGAGGATTCTCTCCTCTCCCAAAAAAATCTCAACACCCACTAGCTTAAGTCCCCGAGAAGGGAATACAAAAAGATGAAGTTGGAGATTCCCCACAGGGATTTTAAAGAGCCTATCCAGGCCGGAATCATATTTCTATGCAGGCTCTTTGGAGAGCCCCATTCCCAGGATTTCTCAGGATGGATGTATTACTTCCTCTACTATGTAACCACCCGTACTCAAACTTTCAACTGGGCGGCTATCATTGCCAACCATGTGGACACACAGATGAAGGGTGTCCTCCTAACCTCAAAATTCCACATGACATCTTACGTGCTCTGGGCATTGGCCCAACAGAGACCTGCTTTTCAAGGTTTGAAGACGATGGGCATTCTCAGGAATGGGCCAGCCAATTGACACCATGTGATCATTATCCCCAGTTCTAGTGGGAACTCAATTTCCCAAATTTTTGAAGGGTAAATAATGCCTTCATTTACCAAAATATTTTGACACTTACTCGGGATTTCAGATATCAGTTATCGCAAGAGGTGATGAACCTGGTGGGCACCTATGGGAATTATTTTATTCAATGCTAGCAGCATACATATATTTGGGTGACTGTCTTCTCTGAAAAACCCTATCTTCTTCCTCGGTATTGCAGCGATAGAATATTTCTTTTGGAGTACTGCTGGCAGATTTTGGAGCTGCACGCCCTCTTCACATTGAAGAAGGTTACCAATGTCCTATTCCTGATCTCTTGTGGGAACTATTTTTGTATTATTTCCGTGCCAAAGGAAGCAGATAATGAACTAAAGAGTCTAGGACTGGTGGAATTCCACCATGCCATAAGCAATTTTGATTCATTAGGTAAAATGGAAACAACACTTCCTCGGGCATCACCGCCACAAGTAGAGAATATTGAATATTTTTGGGTGGACTGCCAAGATAGTTTTGATCTTCAGGCCCGCCAACATTCGCTGATGTCTAAAGGCTTGTTGAAGACCCTCGACCTTTGGTGTTTCCTGAAGGTTTTTTTAGATGATGGGCCCCTGGAGGACCCATCATATAAATAATAGGGACTAGCTATGTTAGATCTCCCTCCGGTCTATTGGGCCACTCCAGAGGATTTAACAATTCAGGGAGTATGTCACCCCATTATAGAAAATAGCCACAATTATTTTGAGCGGGTATGTTAGAAGAGCACCTGGAAAGGACCAATCGTCCGGAGGTCCGCTTCAACCTCTAGAGCCATAGGAACCAGCACAAGAAAGGGGAAGGAGAAAGAAGGTACCCTGACCCTTGTACCTCCCAAGGGTCCACTCACCATGATGGCACAAATACAGGAGAAAATGGAGGTGTCGAGGCTAACAAGATAGAAAATAAGTGCACAATTATCTATCGGCCTCCTCACAACTCTAGTGGCATCTACTCACCCAGAGGGATCCCCTTCATTGGCCACGTTGATGAGAAGAAAAACATTTGCCGAGGCAGAGTCTGCAAGTATTCTAGACGTCGGGGCCCTATTACAAAGAAAGAAGAAGCAGAAGGTGAACCCCACCCCTAGTTTAGACATGGGCCCCGGTATGCCAAAGGTTCCCTCAGTAGATGTCAGTTTGGATTCCACCAAGCTTGAAAATACTTTAGATACCTCTCCCCCGCACGGTGATTTTTATTATATCTTTGGGGCAGATGAGATCATGAACCTACATGGGGACATAGATCACACGGTGGAAGAAATCACTGCTCAGGAAAAGGAGGAGACCCCCGCTGAGAAAGAAGTCCTAGAGCAAGAGGCTTCCATAAAATAGGAAGTCTGAGAAGAAACACAAAAGGAGCCTGAGCGGGAGAAAACATCGGGCCAGGAGACCGAGAAAGAACCAAGGAAGACAATAAATGAGCAACCAATGATTGGGGAAATAGACTAGAAGGATCAACCGTACCCCCATTTATCATGCTCCAAATGCCTTTGGTTACTCCAGGTGAGGTGATCACAGTAGCCCAAACACTAAATCTTGGCCCGATACCTCAGCCACCTCCAGAAGATGTTCCAATAGAGGAGGGTATCCTGGTGAATGATGTCGAAGAACAATAGCAGCAAGGTGAAGGGGAAATCCCTGAGGACATAAATGCCAATTCACTCGATGCTGATAAAGATGGGGAAATAACCAAAGATACAGGTAATGCAAGTACTAGTAGAGAAGAGACCCCAGACATCACAATAAACAATGCCAATAGGGAAAAAAATGTTGAGGCCTCCAGAGAGCAAGAGCAGGAGCCGGAACAGGAGCAAGGAAATGAGAAAGAGCCCGATGATACTGTAGATACTAGGAATGCACCGCAAGACTCTGAAGGGAGTCCTAATACCTAGGCCTTAGCAGCAAAACTACCCCAGCTACCCCAATGGCTGGTGGAATCCAAAAAGAGGAAGGCCCCAGCGGTAGCAATAGGTGTTCCACTCTCCTTGGCCAAAGTGATGGCCCAAAATGTAGAGGCCAAATATCCTAAGAAGGCTTGGACAGTCCATACTCTCCAGACTAGTCCAGAAGGAAGTACAGTTGCAACCATCACAACACCTCCCCCAAATACAGATGCAACAGTAGCAAGGGCTGAAGATTACACAATTATAGAGGTGCCACTGGGGAGGAGAGATAAGCAGGGAGAATTGGACCTGCTATGAGAGAAAACCCAAGTAGTAGAGGCCCTGTACAATAAGAAGACCCAGAAGTTGAAGGAGGAAAGGGAAAATAATGCAAATCTCCTCACATTTCTGGCATAGCTCACATAGCCCCTGGCCGAGATCCACCTGGAAGCTTCTACCTATGGACTACCGCTTGAACAGGGTGATGTGGATTCTCTAAGGGCTGTGAAGAAGAAGGCCCAGGTTGTGGATGGGTGGATCACCAAATAGATAGTTTCCATAAGGCAGTTTTTAGTGGTGTCACTCCTGGATCTTTATCAAATCAGCAATCTCATCAGTCAAGTGAACGTCTCCGTTGTCTTGTGGGAGAATGACCAAGAAAAAATATGAAAAATGGAAGACCAGGTCAGATGAGGTCTTCAACACTGGGGAAGAAGCCATCATAGAGGTAGGGATTTTGGGAGAAGAATCATTTGAATCCCTCTGAGGCCCAGTACTCTAGACTTGGCCTCAAAATTGAGATATGCAAGCAACTGGTTAAGGCCCTAAGAGAAAAAGTAACCGCGGCCCAGTATCCTTTGGTCCTATTAAAGGCATTTGTGGTAAGGGTGTCACAAGTTGACCCCTTCACCACCGAAACTTGCATCCTGGAGGACTATTTCCTTAGTAAGAATGATGAGTTCATGGAGTCCCTATATCAGTCTGTCGGGGATTTCAATGGAGGAAGGTTATCAAGATTATCAAAGATGATGCTTCGGGCACATGATGTCGTGAATGTATTAGATGAATTCTGGAACGGGGCCGGAGAAGTTGAAGAGAAGCTTGAGGCTATCTGTGGCTGGTGGGACAGAATTAAGGACATAGATGAGGATGGCATAAGCCAAGTTTTGGAAGCATTCAAGAATAGTAAAGGGAAATAAAGTTCTCTGAATTCTGTAGGTTTTCACTAGCAGGGTATATTTTGAGCATTATTTATTCTTTGAGCGCAAGCTCCCAGATCCCAGAGTACCAGATCCAACAATTTTGCATTCTTTTGGTGACCTGTGTCCAGGTTCCCTGAAGTCGACCGGTCATTATGAGGCAGTTAATAAGGGTGTCATAAAGTGGGTGACCCCAGCAAGGCACGTCAGCTTGAGGGATTGTTCTGACAGGTGGTCTTCCCAAGGTGTCACTTCAGCATTAAACACCTAGAACATTAGAGACACTGAGCCACTTTTGCATTGATGAGGCATGTAGCCTCGATCCCTAGGGGATCAGATTTCTTCTATTCTTCCTCTAGCTCTCTTCTCGAGGTTTGTTCTTCCATACCTCTTTTCTTGTCTTATTCTTCTAACATGTCAGACCTCTATTCCTCTCAAGGTTGTTGTAACATGGTGCAGGTAGTACTGGCCACCAAAAATTGTATTTTATTAATTAAATGTAAAGGTTAAGTTAGGTTAACTTTAGGGAAAATATGTGTATAAATAATAAGCCTGACCTCATTCCAAAAGTTCGGCAGAATTGATGATTTTGCATTCCATAGCTATAACACTTTCAGTATTTCATTTCTTGTAGTTGCAAAGCTCAATTCTCCTTAGTTCTTAGAAGTTCTGAGTAGATAGATGCTCCCTTGGAGCCATTGTTGATGTACGCACTAGTGCTTTCTAGAAAACCATTAATGAAGAAGGAAGGATTCTCACAATGTTGTTGTCGGTCTTCTAATCTCTGAGTTAATACTCTTTTGTGTTGTATGTTTCTAATGTCCCTTGCTCTAATGTTTTAAGTAGATTAATGACCTTCTTTTCCCCTCGCTATTGAATATGTATGAACTGATGGTTTTGTATGCATTCAGTATTTAGTGTATCATGTTAGAGCATGGTTGATGTTTTAAATGTATTTGCATAACTATAGGTAGAATGAATACTTCTAACCCTGGCCTATCTTTTGAATTTTATTTGGTAAACTAATGTGTGCTTGCAGGAAACCTGACCTAACAAAATCCCCAGAGAAGATGAGCCAAGAAAACTAGCTATCCCCCTGAACAAAATAGTCACACTCCCAACTTAGCTCCCGTACTGTCAAGACCCGACTCTCATGTGCTTGAAGGCCCAGAGAATTTATTCCCCAAAAAACCTTTAGAGGAAAATTTGGCTGGTACCCCGGTACCCAGTGACAACTTACACTCTGTTGGCAGACTGGTCACAAAGTCCGGTCAACAGGTTTTTTTAATTTCTTTTGGTTTGTTTTGTAAATATTCTTATTCTGCACTGCTCACTGGTTCAGACCAAGCAATTGTTGAAGATGGGGACCTATCTCACTATCCCACCATTCAATTAGTATGGCCTCTTGGGGATAGTGATTAGACTCCATGTACATAATTTTTATAGGAGCTTGGGCCCTCAAATTTAGAGGATGCATTTTTAAGGTCTTTCCCTAGGCAAGCCAGTGGTGTGCCCCACTTGGGAAGACATTGTTGCAGAGTTGTTTACTTGCAAGGGTGTGAATTAAAGACCCAATCAGCTATTGGGAATTTAATTTTGAAGTCTTATAAATATTTTTTGAAAAGGGAAGGTCATTCCAATCCATATTGGGGCCTAAAACTTGCAGACTAGCCAAGAAATCAGTAAAGTCCTAAAACCCTCCTAAAACCACACATTTTGGGTTAGGGCGTTGTACAGAAGGATGGAACCCTAAGACCCAAAAAAGCCTTGAGAGGTTGGAAAATAAACCAAGAATCTAAAGGAAAGTTTCAGGGTACTTTGCGAAAGAAGTGGTAAAAATCCCTATTTTATCGGAATAGGAGACCTAATAGGGCTCCTAGCCATTAGGTCTATTTTGAAGCCAATTGAAGAAATCAAATATCAAGATGAATCAAGAGGGACTCCTAAAACCTATAGTTGATCAAAATGAAATGTCTAAAAACACTTCCTCACCTCTAAAAGAATACTTTACAAGATTGGGTTTGGAAATTCTTCAAGTGAGTTTAAGGGCTAAAGAGTAGGAATCTAGTAAGAACCAAGTAGAAGTCATGGCTTGGTAGTTCTTTCTTGGTATTTGGGTTGGTCAAGGAGACTAGGGGATAAAGAAACTTGAAGAGATCCTAAAGGTCAGAAGGTGTGTAGAGAACACACCTTATAGTCTATTGAAAGGCTAAGAGCATGAGCTTGTGATTGGCTCATCCAACTTCCCTATCACAAACACTTAGGTAAACCATTTTGGCCAACTTATATGAATCATTTAATGATTTTTGAAGATATTTAATGCATTAATTACTCGTTATTTCTGAGATCATGAATCGCTATGCAAGAAATTCAACCAATCAATATAAGGGATGCTTAAGTGGAAAAAGGTGATGAATCTAGATTGTTGATCTTGATCTGGATGCTTCATCAGTTGTCTATATATGAGATGATTCAAACCCTAAATTGATGCATGAATGTGGATGCAAATGTGAAGAGAAGAGATCGGTTATGTATGCATGTTTTGCATTTCTAAAGCATAGACCAGATAGAGTGACCTAGCAAAGCAGCGAAGGAAAATTAAGAGATATATCAGATTGAGAGATCAGTTAAGAGTTGGAAAGAGGAGATTCGTTATCAACATTTGAAGTGCAGACCAAAGGATCAAGTACTGATACATTCTAGCAAGTGAATCAGGGTAAATCTCTTAACAGAGTGTTCCTAACAAGCCTTTGTAAATCTCTTAATAGAGTTCTTACTTTGTTGTAAGTTTAAATCCTTTAACAAGGTACATTGTATAAGTTTTTAAGCTCTTAACATGGCAGACCCCTCACAGGGTAGATCATTAGAAGTGATCAAATTTTGTAGCCCTAATAGGAACACTTTATTACTACAGTAGTGAATATTTGTGGGTGTCATCCCCACCCCAGTTTTACCTTCAAGGGTTTCTGGGTTACCAAATCTTTGTGTTATGTGTTCATTATGGATGTGATTAGATTTTAGATCTATTACATCATTTTAGTTTATGTTTATGAATACATGTTGAATCAATTTATTTTAGAAGTGTAAAAGTTTTATAGACCTGATTCACCNCCCCCCCCCCCCCCCCCCTGCCCCTCTCAGTATACTACTTTCCCATATTAAACTTCCAAGAGATGAAGATTGCAAATAGTCTTTTCACATCTTCCCTTCAATTCATTTAGCGTATTATCTTTTATGGATTCTTCTCTTTGATGAACCATCTCATCTACTTGAACACAATCAACTCTTTTTTTTCTTTAACAAGTGCTCTACACTTCTCTTTTGCACTACCAAACTGTTCTATTTTGCAATCAGGAACAATGCTCTAAAGAGCAAAAATGGTATCTTCAAAGATTTTATGTTTTTCTTCTATCTCTTTATATAAATTATTATTAATTAAATTCACAATTGACTAACTTATCTGGAATTTCTAGTATGGGGTGACCTTGTTGAAATCAATAAATAGTTGTGAACAAGTGACATGCCAAAGTATGAAAGGTGAAGCGAGTAAGTTATTGAATGAATAATTAGTGCTTGTGTTGATGAAATTGCTTACACTTTATTTTCTTCTCTCAATAATCTCTATTTCCTATTCTTTATATTTCCTTTATTGTTTTAGTGTCCTATAATTGCATACTAATATCAACATTTTGAGCAACGGTCTCTTCTTTCCTTGTTTCCTCTACCTCTTCTCTTTTCTTTGTATCTCTTTCTTTTTTTGCCTCAGTTATTTCCATTTATTCTTCTTCTTATTTTCTGTTGACTTCCTTCTTTATTCTTTCTTATTCCTTTTGTATTTTATTTTCCTCTTCTTCTTCTACAATATTTTTAGCACCAAAAGGACCTATCAGAGTAGAAGTTCTGACGAGACATTTTAGATGTTCTATATCCAGAGGATTCTAATCAAGAGTATAAAATTCTTCATTAGTGTACTCAAAAACAAGACTGCTAGAATCATCACCAGATAGCATACCCATTTTTCCTACCATGTTGGTTAGTTCACTGATAATATCTTCCTTCATCCTAATTGCAACACTCTTTTCCTCCATTAGAATGTGTGTTGGTTTCCTTGTTTTTTATTTTATCCTTATTGATTTCTACAAAAAAATCCCTACATTTTTCTTTACCAAACTATGGACTTCAGCAATAGTCATGTTGACAATGTCTTTGTCTACCTATTTTGCTTCAAAATGTATTTTTTTTAACCCTATCCATGGACTTTCTAGAATAATTTTACTGAAACTATCTATATCAAAATCTAATCTTGCACATTATTGTACAAATTCTTGAGTAATATTTTATTTTCCTGTTGATTTTTCATACTCATACAAGCTACCAACTTCCTTTATACCTCCTTCAATAATCATATCAAATAAAGTATCAATATCTAATGGATCTGGATTTACCTTTTTATCTTCCTTCTTAGCTTCATTCTTTTGGATCTCAATCCAAAATTATTCTTTATCATATGCTTCTCCCGAATCCACAAGAACATGATCAACCTTAATATCTTTTTCTGGTTTTTCCTTCTTGGATGGTGTAGGACCAGGAAGCACATTCTTCCTTTTGCTAGGAGAGCTTAATTTTTTCAGTCTTCTCAATCTTTACCACTGGAGGAGGAATATCCAAGTTGTAGTTTTGTTAAATGAGTTGTCGGTAGTATTCCAAGTGATCCTCTTAAGAGCAACAAGCTCTTCCTTTGTTAATCTTCCTTTAGCCTCAATTTCCTTCTTGTGCTTCTCAACTCTTTTCTTGATATCTTGTATTTCTTATTCTCTATGAATTTCATTGGACGTCTCTTCTACAATGTTGTTCCTTTTGTTATAAGTACCTATCAGGCTATCTAGGAGAATTTTTTCATAACAGTCAACTATTTCCTCTAAAATCTCATATCCAAGTGTAAATATACATTGTGTTCTTGGCACAATTGCCTCCATTATGCATTTGTCAATAGTAATGATGAAGGTAATATCATTCTTATACTTATCAATGATAGATTTGGGATCTATCTTAGTTGTACATTTTGAACTATAATGAAAAGAAGAAGAACATAAATTCTTTTTCATGCTGAGAAATACTTTTATACCTCTTCATGCACTCACCTATTTGATGCGCTATCGGTTGATCAGTTGACTAGATGATGGGACCTTGACGAGGTAGAATGTTGATGAAGTAAAATAATAAACACGGAGCTAGGGTTCCAAATCAAAATGATCTATTATTCTTTCTTATTTTGCACAATTTTAGGTTATCGATAAATTGCTCCTTGATGAGATTGTAGAGGTCATAATCAAGACCATTGATAACCATATTATAGGTTGTGAATACAAAAGTAGAAGAAATAGAATTCTCCATGTTGGATTATTAAACCGTATTTCCCATCACTTGAGCTGTAAATCTTAGCATAGGGTTTTGGATTGTGTCAATGACCAGAGATTTGTCATCACAAACCACATTGATGAATTTTTCAACTTCTTTCATTTTCACTACCTTTGATTTTAGTAAAATACCATTATCACTCAACCCTATAATCATCTTCATTACTTCTTTTTTGATTAAGTGTGTCTCATCCCTCCATAGGAAAGTGTCATGAAATCTTCTCATGACCATTCTAACCCATTTTCCATCATGAAAAAAGTAAAAGAACCAATTCCAGACACCCTATTTCTTTTCAACCAAAACACTAAATTCAGTTTTAGCCTTTAAATCTTTGTCAGATAATTCTTGTTTCCATAAATCCAATGTTTTGAGTGATCAAATTCATACAATTTTAAATGCAAGTGAATTCAAACATCCTCTGAATGAATCACATCGAGGGGGATTCTCGATAAGAATCCAGACATATCATTCTCAATCAAGATATTTTGGAATTTCTTGAATTTGGGTTTTGGTTCAGCAATAGCATCCACCAAAATGGTTGTAGCGGAAATAATTAGAGCAACCATAGAAAAATGCAAAGGAAATGATAAACACATAGGAATATCTTAGTCAAAGACTGTAGAAACCCTTGTTTGTGCATCATTTGTCTTTACTCTTTAGCACTTTGAAAATTCTTTTTTCTCAAGTGGATGAATGACTTAAAAACTTCTTTTATCCCAATTCCATATTAAATGTGTTATTAATAATAAATTCTTCTGTAACTATTGTCACTTTTTCATCACACAGAGATGATATCACCAAGTGTTTTCTAGATGTCCTTTCCATCGGTAACACCTTACATAGAGTAGATTTTACATATTATTGTTATTTTTTTATAGGGAAGGAGACATCCATAAAATAATTCCCCCCCTAAACAACTCTCGAAGAGCTGCTAATTACCAGAGCATGGGTCTTCACTAGAACTGGAACCAGAACCATTGTCTGTACCGAAGTTGGAACCATTATCCTCTTTCTTTCTCCAGATATTTTTCATCTCATTCATTTCTTCTTCTTTATTGATCTTCTTCATTGGTTTGATGGCTTAGTCTAGTCATATTTGTAGAACCTTGTTATATGTCCAATCTTATTGCACTTGTAACATTGGTTGGTCTTCTTATCTTGTCTTGACCTACACTGGTTAGCCTTATGTCTATATGCATAACATGTATAACAATAACTAATAAATTGATTGGATCTATAATCCTTTCTACATTGATTTGATTTATGACCATAAATATTTTAAATAAAGCATCTACTAGGAAAAAATCTCTCTTTCTGATTTTCTCTACTTCTATAGTTTAATTCTCTATGTCCTAATTTACTACAATCAAAGCAATTACCATTAAAAGAATGGGAATTATTATTTACCTATTTCTCTATTGGATCCTTACTTTTTTCTTCATCTTTGATTTCAGTTTCAATGTACTTTACTGGATCACATTCTTTTGAGCATTCGTCGATTACAAAACCTAGGCCTTCCTTGATTGTCGATGATCTTTGAGTTGTTAGAATTTCATCAAAATTTTTGAAACTGGATCTAGTTTTATCTTCTTACTTCTTTGATTCATCCAGGTCATATTTTAGAGAAACAACTTCTTGCATTGATTAGATTTGTTCTTGAATATATTTCTCAAATATTCTTTTGTCTTTTTATTTTCTTCTCTCTTTGCTTTTAAATTGTTAGTAGTATTATTTTCTAACTTGAGCTTATTACTTACTTCTTTATGCCTTAGCTTGAATTTTTGAATCTGATCTTTAAGCTTTCGAATGCAATTATTTTTCATTTGAATATTTTTTGAGAGCTCTTTGTTTTCATCTTCAATAATTTTAATATCTTCAAACATAGTCATGAGATCATCTTGATCCATGGTGGATCTAAGCATTGTATATTGAACCTTCCAGATCTCATTCAAGCTATTAGACTCTTCCAAAAGAACTACATCATATATCAATTTTTGAACATCCAGAATATTGAAAGAGGAGGGGTGATTTGGTATTCCCTTGAATAATTTAAAACTTTTAAACAATTGTCTACATAAGATAATTCAAATATGCTGAAAGGAAAGAGCAGAAAGTGAATAACAAATAACACCAAATTTTTATCATGGAAGCCCAAGATGGGAAAAATCACGGAGAGGGTTAACTAGTCTCAAGTATTAGGTAACCAGTTACTAAATATAGGGGTGGCTCACTGTCGGTGTGGCTTACAACCTAAAATACAAAAACTAACTAGTATAGTCGAGAGTCATCTTATAGCCGAAGTAAGAAATATAAAATTGAACTATCAAAATTGCATCTATATAAGCATGAAATAAATTTTTCATTGAAGTACAAATATTTTTATATAGTCACTAAATTACATGTATCCGCTTAACATATACAACAATAGATTGCATATACATACCGCATATCACTCCATAGATCATCATAGACATCTATTTGCATGTGTTGATGTCGCTACCGATATATATAAGTCTTGATGCCAAAAATAATCATGTTGGCTTCAACTGAATATAAAACTTGTGAGCACGCAACTGAAGAGTGTCGGATATGTTGTCCATACCAAAAAGATATCCAATGTTACGAAGAGTGGGTCTATACTAAAGCACCAATGCCCTACCAAAATGAATACTGATGATAATGTTGCCGGTAAAAATGTTGTCGAGCCCATAGATGGATCAGAGATATGTTAACTGGACTGACCAAAATAGTGACAATATAGATCTGATAGGAACTAACAATAACAGAGTAGATATATAAGAATTATGAGATGGTTCTTTCTCTTAACAAACTAAAATGAACAATGTTAGGTGTAATACTGGAACAAATTGTAGACACTTAAAAAATGGTCAGTTGCTTGAAACAAAATGACTTTACTAACATTCTTCTTCATTTATTAAATAATCTTTATTATTTAATTAATTGGCATCTTTTCACTATATTCTAAAATTCAAAATCATCTTTTTTTTATAAATTCATAATTAGTTATTTTAATTAATTACTTATTTCTTAAACATTTAATTAATATTTCATCAATTATTCATCTATAAGTAATTAAATAATTAACATTATTTAATTATTCCCTATTTCATTTTAGTTAATTAAATAATCATATTATTTAACTAAAAACTTATTATTATTATTATTATTATTAAATCAATTTCCCTATCATAATTAAATTAATAATATCTATTTAATTAAACTAATTGGTCCTTTCATAAATAAATAAGTGTTTATTTATATATATATACCACATGTGCAAATAAATAAACTATTTTATTTATTTAATTATATTTATCCTTCCAATTATGAGTTTTTGTTAGCTTTGAGCAATTACAATTCTTGATTCCATAATTCTCTCTTAAGTGATCAATCAAATCGATTATCTATTTAATCTATCTAGTCTTCTATTCCACCTCATCAGTTAAGGATTCAGTCAAATCAGTCAACTTTTCAATATATCCTCTTAATAGATCAATCTATTCATTTGAGTTCAACTCTCACTCAATCTGAGTTCAACTCTTCAATCATAGGCAATCAGTGTTGAAATTATTACAATGATGTACTGAGAGGGGAGGGGTGAATCAGTACCTCTAAAAATGTTTACGTGGTTGGCCCATTAACCTTTATGTCATCAGATTTGTATATTCCTATCTATCTGTTTATCTTTCTGTATGTATGTGAAATCATAATATAAGTTTTGTGCATGTGTAAACATTCAAGAAACATACATGAAAATACATAACACATAACACAAGATATGATATCGCAGAAAACTCTTATTAGGAAGTAAAAACTGTTGTGGGGATGTCTACCCATAAAACTTCACTATCTGCAGATAAGAAGGGAGCTGGTTAAGGCTTACAATTTGATCACTTCTGATGATCTACCCTGTTAGGAGTATTAGAGTGGAGACTAGTTAGGATCTACTTCATTTGAAGCTTTAGCAATACTGTTAAGTGTGCACTTTGTTAAGAGATTTATCAAAGAACTGTTAAGTCCACCTTCTACAAAAGGATTTATGATGTGATGCACTTGTTAGAATGCAACTACAATATAAATGTTGATCTGATAGTATATGAAATCTCTAATTGTTGATAATAGATCCTGTAAAGCTTACAATGTAAATGTAATCACCTTGAGTGATTGAGTGATACCTTGTCTCTGCTCATTGGTAGCCTTGTATGTGTTCTTGATAACTAATATAATCTATTTTTGAACTTTGCATGAATTCTCTTCTGCTGCTTAGATGCTCTCCATGGCTACAATCATTTATCCAAGTTACTTCATCTCTTCTATTACAAATGATTGAACATTTATATATACTAGTTTCTAGCTCTATTCTTGATTCACGCTTTTCAGATTAACTCTAGATCCAAGGTTTACAACTTTTCCTTGATCTTTAGTTAGTTATGTTTTAGATCCGTTAGGATGCTTTAAAACATTTACAATATGCTTGCTTGACCCTTAAGTAAAGTTTTAAAACAAATAAAAACTCTAAAAATAGAATTACAATGTTTTATCTGACATGGAAAGTCAGAACCACTTTTTGTGGGTTCTATAACTGACTATCAGTTTTGATTATCGGGTTGCTCTGTCAGTCTGTCAATTTTCTTTCATTCTTTGCTCTGTCGGTTTTCTACTCCGTCGGTGTCCCTTAATTGAACTGTTCGTCGGGTTCCTACCTTTTCTGCTCTGTCGGCGATGCTCCCAAAATTGTACCGTCGATGATGTCCTTTAAGCTTTTTCGTCGGTCAAACTCTTGTCAATTTTCATTGGGCAATTCTATACTTAGCATTTTCACGATAGACATTGTCATCTCATCGGGTATGCTTGTTGTCCATCGGTTATGCCTATATCGATGACCTTTATCATGTTTTTCACTTAAGTATACTAATGGAAAAACTTAATGTCATCAATCTCCCCCTTTGACATTAGCATCAAAAACTGATATGTGCAACATACTTGATGTATTATTATGTACACCTGTGTATACTTATTCCTTAGTCATGAAATGACTCCCCCTATGCATATGTCGGTAAGTGTAAGTTTATGTATATATACTTGACTTCTCTTTTTTGTTACCTTTTTTTGATATATTGTACATATCTATCCTTGTTGTTCATACATTATACATATCCTTATCTCCTTTCTTCTAAAGTAGTATATTGTACATATGTATTATACATTCCTCCTTTTTTGATAATGAGGGCAAAGGTACTTACAACTTGTCAAAAATGTGAGAGTGTGAGGCTTTGATTTCCTCCATCATATTCTCCCATTTCTCCTTCAAATTTTCAAGAGCCATGTGCTCAAGTGATATTCTCACATGCATGTCATATATTTTGTCTACCATAGACATTTCTTGGGTTGAGTTCATATTTCTTGCATTTGTTATGTGTTGTTGCAGAGTGGTGAGGTTTGGCAAAATGTGAGCCTGTAGCTTGGTAACCTCATTTCTAAACTGTGTGTCTGCATCACATATCTCTTGTCTCAATATGTTTACCTCTATGATCATGTCATGATACAATTCTATAGTATTTGCATCAGAGGTTAAACTTTGTGCACTAGCTGTCAGATCTGAATCTAGTTAGGACAACTTTTCACTATTTTCTTTTGTGAAATTTTCCAGTGTGCACAATTTCTGAACTAAGGTAACAGCTTCAAAAATAATAGGTTCTAATTGACTTTCTAATTCAGAGAGCTTTACCTTATTCTATGCCACTTCTTGGCTGATCTTCTCAACTAATTTGTGTTGATACTTCATTTCTGCATGTTCTTTCATTGCCTTCTTTGCATCTACATTTTGATTGGTGATGGCGTCGGTGAGAAATGCAATTTTCTCCATGATTGATATGTCATTTTCAACTTTTATATCAGGAACAAGTTGATGAAGTATGTCAATAGCTTTATCAAGTGTTTGGGCTTCCCTATGTGCCTTTTTTATTTTCTCTTGAATTGCTTTTCTCTGACACATCACTCCAAACTTTTGAAGTGCTTCAGTATCTAAAGTAGATACATCCCACTTGGGTATTTCAATTACCTCATCAAGTGTTACAGTCAAGATGTCTTTCTTCATTACCTTCTTCTCTTCTTTGGCTGGGAAACAGATTGGTGAACTACCATTTGGAGACCTTGAGATTGGATTGAATTTGTAGGTGAGGGTCGAGAAGATGAAGCATCTTGTTGCTTCTATTCTAAGTCCACCAGTTGGTTTTGTGAAGATTTCTCTTCATTGGCCTTGTGTGTATCAACAGATTTATCTTCCTTTTCTTTCATGCTCTCATCTTGCTTAACTTCTTCACTCTTTTCTTTCTCTTCATCCTTTCTCAATGTTTCATCTATTGTATTATCTACTCCTTTGTCTTTTTCAGTAGACACCTCTTGCTGAGTGTCTATTGCATCCTTCATTTCTATTTCTGTATCTTTTTGAGTGTCTGATGCATCTTTATTTTCATCATTACCCATGTCTTTGGGTATATCATCATATTTCTTAGATGATTTCTCTTGACTTGATTCAATATCAATAGCTTGTATCAAAATTTTCATGTTGGTCGGTGTATTGACCTCTGCAGTGCCAGTAAGTGTATCCTATCTATCGGTATTACCCTGTGCAATATTGATATCTTCATCTTTTTGCACCTCTTCTACAGGATCTTTTCCTGTAGTATCATTGATGATGTTATCCAACCATGTTTCATCATTGATATCTTCAGTTATGTTACCTTTTATAGTCAATTCTTCTTTGGTAACCTCTTCTTCATTACTCAAGTCAATATGAATTGGACTTGGTGGAATTTGACTTTCCTCACTTTGAGTTTTGTCAAGAGTTGTGTCAGGCCATACCTCATCTGCAACTTCAATATTTTGGTTGTCGGTTGCCTCATTCTCTTCTCTTTCTATTTCCACTGATGAGTCATCTTTTGCATCCTTAATGATGATGTGTTCCTTCTCCAGGATAGCTTCCTTAATGGGCTTGTTAAGTATCTTGCACCACTTTTTAATGTTGTCTTGATCCAGCTCAATTAGCTTCCCCTTGAGAAATTTGTATGCTCTCATTTTGGGTGAGAACTCCTTTTCATACTTTATCATCATTTCACTTATCTCTTCTTTCTTTTAATTAGAAGGCATAAGAGTAACAAGTACTCTTTCTCTTATCTCTTTTTCCTGATGTAGTGGAAATGTCCATCTTGCAGAGAATCTCGTTGATAGTTCCTTGGGAATGTCATATTCTGAGAATTGTAGTGGAACATAATGGTGTTTGCATATTTTAGCTATTATAGCTTCTTCAATTATGTTTTGATCCTCTGGATGAAATTTCAACCATTTCCTAATGTTAGGATCAGAAATAGATGGTGATTATGAGATGTTCTTACATATTTCATCAATTGTCTTTTGAATCAAGGGTTCTTTCCATTTTTGCACATCTATATCATCTTCATCCATAGTTGAGTCTTCTAAATCTTCTCTAGTTCTGGTCATCTTCCTCCTTTTGGTCTATTTTTCTTTTGGTGAGACAGGTTTCCTCTTATAGGTTCTCAATTTTCCTTTCTTTAGTGGTGAAGGAGTTGTTTCCTTTGCAGTTTTGCTTCTTATTCTTGAAGCGGTTGTTGTTCTTGATCTCTTAGGTGGAGGAGGAGGTGGTGAGTCTGAATGTGTACCTTTTGATTCATTCTTTTCTGTGTCTTCACCGATAGGTGACTAGCCCTCGGTTTGTTCCTCCTTTCCTTCTATTTCCTCTTCACCTTCTTCAGTAACTACAAATTTCTTGGTTAAGTTTTTAACCATTTGTTCTTCTTATTTATAATTTTCTTGACAGTAAGATCTGTCTTGATCTTTGGTTTGGCTTCTTCATAAGTGCCAAATCTTGCTTACTTTTTGTCCACTGGTTCATTCAATAATGCCTTGATGCACTTAGTAGCTTGTCTTGTTTTGATCTCATATTCTAATGGTGATAGCCAGGATTTCCTAGGTACTACTGGTTTGATATAGGTAAAATCAGTATCTACCATAAAACATATATCATCTTTGTGTTCTTCTATCAAACTCTCAGGTATCCTAGTTCTTGCTTGCATCTTTTCTTTAAATCCTTTGAAATATTCATTCATTAGGTCATCAAAATCTATTCCTAATGACTCTATATGCTGACATATCTATATGGTGACCAGTTTGCTTGTGTCCCATACTACTTTGTATATGGAAGGAAAGTATTCTTCAAAGTAAAATAATATGCACATAATGAGGGAACCAAAATTATAGGTATTTTTCTTTGAAGATCTTATGGTGTTCATGTTCTCGTCAAGTTGATTCAACAAAATCTCTGAAAGATCCATCTTCTTTCCAAGTTTTATGATCTTGTAGGTTGTGCTCATAGAAGTGCTTGCTATGTTGTTCATTCTACTGGCCTGGAATATTTTGTATCCTACGACACATGCACCAAACTTGAGTTC
Source organism: Thuja plicata (assembly GCA_018584345.1). NCBI lineage: Eukaryota > Viridiplantae > Streptophyta > Pinopsida > Cupressales > Cupressaceae > Thuja > Thuja plicata. Next base: position 341,168 of record MU222911.1, read on the forward strand.
CTCGTCAGTGATAGTGTTGACCTTGAGACCTCTCTTGTCTGATTTTGCACTAGTTATCTTTTCCACTTCCTTCAAGGATGGGTGCTTGTGAGCTTGTGGCTTTTCAGTTGTAGGATATCCAGTAACTGCATGAATAACATCTTTTTCTATTCACTTTTGCTCATTAAGCCATAATGTCTGGTTATGCATTCTACCGAGAACTATCTATATCCATTCAGTCTTAAAAACCCTAGGAAAATGTAATGCATTCGTCAGACCTTTCACTTCCAAATGCTTGTGCTCTTCTTTCAAGTTTCCAGCTTCATCACATAGTGTCATATAGGCATTGTCTAGGTCTAGATCTCCTAATTCTAAGATCTTGCAATGTATATAGGACCTTACGTCCTCTACCAGCAAAACCCTAGGTGGGATTTTGGAGAATGCTTCGGAATCATCAAGTTGTGATGCAATTTTTGGGTGCAACTTGTATTTAGGTTCAACACAAGTGTTGTTGCTGATAAGATTGATCATTTTCTTCTTATCCTCTTTCAAATTTTCAATTATTCAAGCAGATGCCATCATTTTCAAAAATTTAGGGCTTCCTGTAAATAAACAGTGCAGTCGATGAATGTAGGTACTTACTGAATCTTTGTGATCACTCATGAATCCTTTGAGTTGTGTTAAAATCTTTCTAAGGTCGCACTTCAGTTGCTCTGCTTGGCTCTGCTTGGTTGCTCAAAAATTGCGAGTACGAAATGAGTTCTTCCGTTGCACTTTTATAACTTTTGTGTCCTAAGTTGTCACTAATGCCCTACAACTTGTCGGTATACAAAGACTGAGTTCATTGACTGAGGCATAAATAACATCTTCGGTGTAGGCGCAAAGTGTCGGGGTTGCTAGCAACTTTGGTGACTTTACCGATGATTGTCGGTAAAATGGCGATGATAACTTAAGTCGGTTCAAGGATCACTGATGTCTATCGGTTTACACTTAGCGATTTGGATTTTGTGTAATGACCGATACATTTCGGTAAGTAATGTCAACTTTTTTGTGTGTTCACCAATGCTAATTTGTACTCATTAACCGATGGTTGTCTTTCAATAATATTACAAGTAACAATATAGTGCATCTTCAATAATGCTAATTTGTCTATATGATCAATATGTAATGGAACCGATGCATAATATAACTTGTCATAATGCAGTTCCATACTTACTTGTGTAACTTAGTTGGAAATGGTGATGCCACCAAATCCATTGGATGGGGTGTCATCATTTGCATTTCTTGTTCTAGCACTTTCAGTGTTTGTAGCTCTTACCCACATCTTGTTTCTCATCTTCTTGATGTCATCAATGGTATTTCCATTGGGATAAGTGCTTGTTTCTGTCAGTCAGTATTTGCAATATTTTATCACATGACCAACCTTATGACAATGTAAACATGTCATACCTAGATTGAACCATCCTCTTGTTCTTCTAGTCCATTTTCTCATACAGTTGGTAGATATATGACCATACCTTCCACATGTGCAATTTACCCATGTGTTATAGTCCCAAACATATGAGTTACCGACTCTTGTCAGTTTATAGTTATTATCAAGTTCTTTTGGTGTCCAAGATTTCTTATTCTTTTTCCAACACTCCTGATATGTATGTCCATTCATTTTGTAGGTAGGACAGTACTTTTCCATGTAGGTTTCCTTCTTTGGATTTGTCACCTTGGATCTGCATTCAAATGCCTTGTGTCCTTTCTTGTGACATTTATAAAAATTACTAATGAAAGTAGATTGTGATTGAGGAATACCTTTCATTTTTTTTCTGCAAATGTTTGAGGTGTGGCCTGGTTTTCCCCAGTGATTGCATGACAGCTTCTTGGTTCTTGGAGTTGCATAAACATTCCTTTGATCTGATTGATTAGATGATTCTCCATTGTCGGTGTACCCTATTCCTGTGTAGTTGTTGACTCTTCTTTGTCCGTCAAGGAAATCATCCATTCTTTTATTGCTATCTTTAGCTTTCTTTATCAATTCATTATGTTGATTTTGAATTTTGACTTCATGCTTTAGTTTCTCATTTTCTTCCCTTAGCTCACCGATGATCTGTATTCTTTCAATGAGTTCAGTATTTAATCTATTTTCTCCTTGACTCATAAGAATAATTTGATTAGTAATCTCATGGTGATGATTAGTGAGTCTTTGAATTTCTGATTCTTTTTCTTGTAGCTTCTCAGTAATTTTACTCCTATCATCAATAGCCAATGTTCTCTATGATTCTGCTTTCCTTGAATCATTCACGACATCAATCATTTTTACCATCCGAGTCTCTTGACCGATTTGCAGCATTTTGATTTGGTCTATCAGATGCAGATTGACTTCTTGTAGATTTGTGATCTCTTCTACTGATTTGTTTGATGCTTTGCTTGTAGCGAATTCAGATTAGTTGAAGTAATCTAGAATCTCCTCTTCTTGATAATCTTTTTCATTAAGCCTAGTTTCCATAATATTTCTTTCATCAAGCAACTTTCTCATGCTTACTCTCACCTTTTTATACTGCTCATAATAAATTTGAATTTGTAACTGCTCATTCTCAATAGTCTTGTCTGGTCTATGCTTTTCCATTATGTTGATCTTTTCTCTTAAGTCTTTAAGCTTTTCAAGAAAGAGACTTAGCTCTGATACCAATTGTTTGAATTATTAGAATGATGTAATAAGAGGGGAGAGGTGAATCGGTACCTCTATAACTTTTTATGTGGTTGGCCCATTAACCTTTGTGTCATCATATTTGTATATTCCTATCTATCTGTTTATCTTTCTTTATGTATGTGAAATCATAATATAAGTTCTTTGCATGTGTAAACATTCAAGAAACATACATGAAAATACATAACACATAACACAAGATATGATATCGTAGAAAACTCATGTTAGGAAGTAAAAACAATAGTGGGGATGTCTACCCATAAAAATTCACTATCTGCAGATAAGAAGGGAGCCGGTTAAGGCTTACAATTTGATCACTTCTGATGATCTACCCTATTAGGAGTATTAGAGTGGAGACCTGTTAGGATATACTTCATTTGAAGCTTTAGCAATACTGTTAAGTGTGAACTCTGTTAAGAGATTTATCAAAGAACTGTTAAGTCCACCTTCTACAAAAGGATTTATGATGTGATGCACTTGTTAGAATGCAACTACAATATAAATGTTAATCTGATAGTATATGCAATCTCTACACTAATACATTTGGTACCAAATTGCAACGGCAGTGCCATTGCAGTTTTTTTGTCACAACCTTGTCGTTGTCGCAATTGCGACGATAGACCATCGCAATTGCAACGACGACAAGGTTGTGACAGAAAAACTACAATGGCACTGTCATTGCAATTTGGTACCAAATGTATTAGTGATAATTTCTGATAACAGATCTTGTAAAGCTTACAATGTAAATGTAATCACCTTGATTGATTGAGTGATACCTTGTCTCTTCTCTTCGGTAGCCTTGTCTCTGTTCTTGATAACTGATATAATCTATTTTTGAAATTTTCATGAATTCTCTTCTACTGCTTAGATGCTCTCCATGGATACAATCATTTATCCAAGTTACTTCATCTCTTCTATTACAAATGATTGGACATCTATATATACTAGTTTCTAGCTCTATTCTTGATTCACGCTTTTTAGATTAACTCTAGATCCAAGGTTTACAACTTGACCTTGATCTTTAGTTAGTTATATTTTAGATCCGTTAGGATTCTTTAAAACATTTACAATATGCTTTCTTGACCCTCAAGTAAAGTTTTAAAACAAATAAAAACTCTAAAAATGGAATTACAATGTTTTATTTGACGTGAAAAGTCAGATCCACTTTTTGCGGGTTTTGTAATTGACTGTCGGTTCTAATGGTCGGGCTGCATTATCAGTCTGTCGATTTTCTTCCATTCTTTGCTTTGTCAATTTTCTGCTCCTTTGGTGTCCCTTAATTGAATTGTTCGTCAGGTTCTTTCTTTTTTTTCTCTGTCAGCGATGTTCCCAAAACTGTACCGTTGGTGATGTCCTTTATGCTTTGGCATCGGTCGAACTCTTGTCAGTGTTCGTTGGGCAATTCTATACTTAGCATTTTCACGATAGACATTGTCATCTCATCGGGTATGCTTGTTGTTCGTCAGTTATGCCTATACCAATGACCTTTATCATGTTTTTCACTTAAGTATACTAATGGAAAAACTTAGTGTCATCAATAATTCCCACCAATCATAGAATCTTGATTGGAACCCTTGAAATTCTTATAATTATAGAGGTAATTCTCTTAATTTGTAAACCACGATTATTTTTAATTCTCATGTTGGCACATCGAGCAATCATTTTTGAGAGCTCACATTGCATAGAGAAGGAGGAATTTTTGGTTAGCATGTTCATGTGTTTTTGAATTGATTTAATTATAATTGAATGATTATGCACATTCTTGATTTGCTTCCTCTTTCGATATTGAGAATACTAACTGCCAAAAATATCTCTGTGGTTGAGATTTTGATGTTATTGCAAGTTTCTACAAATCCTTTTACCCCAATTAAACAAACTAGTTGGATTTATTCAAGATATTCTTCTTCTTATGAAAAAACACATAAGTTAATACTTCTTTCCTATAGCTATGTTTGAGCACCTGAATTTGTTAAAGATCTATAACCATACTTGATTCTCATTCAATATAATCTATCATAACCATATAGGGCGGATTCTAGAGAATTATTCACATAAGAAAGATGTATGCTAAATATGTTGGAACACTGTTCATGAAAAATTATTTAATTCCTTATGCCATATAATAGCATTAGCTTACTGTCCAAAACTTTAACTGGACTTCTTCATTAGGATTCTAGTGGAAGAAACCAATCTTTCTTCCTGAAAGGAAGATGTAACAATCTACACACACACACACATTCTATTTTGAGTAACCAAAATTAGGCATTTCTTCTAAGAGGCCTTTAGGCCTGTAAAAAATGAATCCTCAAAACACGTTAGCTTGGTTGAACATCATATCATGACATAAACCATAAACCTAAATGAAATAATTGATATCATATGGAGGCACATGCAAGTGTACATGCATGGGTGAGACTACACATACATGCACACCTGCATGGTGTCTATTATTATCATACAAATATAATAGAACTCTAACTAAGAGATTTACTTCAAAATAAGAATGAATAATATATTCTTGTGAGGTGAAAGTTATATGGATTTTGATGGACTAGAAGAGAATTGTTAACCTGGATTCTACATATTACCTCAAACATTGATATAATCCAATAGCAAGTCAAATTAAGTTAGATTATACCAAGTGAGTAGAATTTAAAAAGTTGCATTATTATCGAGTAGGGTGATGAACAATGATTGCATGTAAGACATGCTTGTAATTATAAAACCTTGGCTAAGGTGGTGCATTGCCTAGCAAGCATATGTCAATTCACATGACCTAGATGACACAACCAACTCAAAAAAGTCATACTAGATATAAGATACCTAAGTGTGTGACTAACTAGAGTCATATAGGGTCAAAACACAAGAGCTCATATGACAACAGATCCATCAGATTTAATTCCCTCATGTAGGGTAGGGCCATCACCCAGTAGGATGGTTTGTAGAGAAATGTTAGGTTTGTGGATGGAGGTAAAGTGTCTCGATGATACTCTCCCTCTAACAATTTTATCAAATCCTCCTTGGAAATTATAGACTTGATTCATATTACAATAGGTTCCTAATCTTTCCTTCAGTACTTTATCATGCATATTGATATTAGATAGAAATAAAGATAGAATTTATATACTAGTTTTAAATTCTTGTAAAGTTTCTTTACTTTATGTGATATTAAGTGACACTTAGTTATGCTGGTCTATTTAAAGTGTCTTGTACCTTCTTTAAAAAAATTCCACCTGAATTAAACATGTTTAAGGAAGAAAGTTTAAAGTTTAGGTTACTTTTCTTGCAAGTTACTTAAGCTTGTTACAAAAACAAATATATGTGTTGTTAGCCATCAAGATGTGTGATGATGAGAGAGATTGAAATGAAGATAAAATACTCTATGATGAATCCATATGTGTGAGGCTCCAAACTAAAGTATCCACCTATATAACTTAAAATCTACAAGTACAAGTAGTTCTTGCCTCTTATGTCTATCTGACCTTGATGAAGAAGAAGGTGAACCATCTAACATTGTCGAAAGACATGTTGATTTGATTCTTCTTAAGAAGATTCTTAAACATAGCATTTTCTTTTTAATACCATTGGTTCTCTTCATGTCATGTTTTCTCGTAATATGCACATTTAGGCTTCTACTTCTCATTGACATGGAGTGGATTCGAATTATTTCTTTAGCTTGTTCTTTATCTTCTTTTACTTTTTATTAGGATTCCTCATTTTTTGGTACCTTCAGCACACTTGCCACCAATTCTAGTGACTTAGAGAACTTGATTACACCCATGAAAATTTACTTTGCTTCCTATACGATTAGGAGATTTACAAAATCGTCAAACTCAGGATAAACATATGATGCTCTTGTATAGAATTTGATGGGTATGAAAACAAGAAATAAACATTAAATACTCAAGACCAATATTTCTCGGCACATTTGGAATCAATTGTAAATTATCTTTTTAAATATTGCAACCTTTTAGATGTTTTCTTAATTGCTTGATGTAGAAGATGTAGTCTTGGATGTGGCCAGAAAATTTTGGACTAAAATTCATCAAATCATTGTTAATATAATATCCTCTAATCTTATTAGTTTTACCATACAATTTTTGAAGGGTCTTCCAAGTCTCCTTAGGTGTTTTACATGATTCAATATGAAATTGAAAACCAAATGAGACTAACAAAAATGTCCAAGTGTCTTCTCACAATTAATCTCCCACCTTATCAATTAACTAGGATCAAGAGACTGAGAAATTGTTTCCCTTAGATAGCTAAGATACCCTTTCCCATGACATAGTTCCAAATTGATTTCCTTCATGATATGCAGTTATATGGATTTAAGAGTTCAACTTGATATTTCCTCTTTGTATGAACACACAAACAAGAAAAGAATGAAATCAATGACCACAAGATTACCCCCTCCAAATCACTCAATAGAGAATCCCCCCACCAAAATATGATTTGGCACTTTATGCCCAGTGTGTTTACAGAGCTAGATGCAAAAAAGAAAGTATTAAGTAGACTTGATCTTTGATGCAGGAGCATCCTGGGTGTAAGGGCAATCTTGCATCACCCAAAAATATTTCTGTTTTCTTTTCAATAAGGGCTACCTTGTGTAGAGATGCTATTTATGGAAACTTTCTATTTTTAGTAAGTTGGCCATACGATCTCGGAATGTTCTGATTTTGCATGTGGAGGTTCATCTCAGTCATATCAGCTTGCCAGTAAAGTTTCATGGCTAGATCAGGTCTAGTTTTGAAGATATTAAAAATTTTCGGTATTGAAAACAGGGTACAGAAACTTTGGGCTCAGTTTTGAAGGCTTTAGAGGCCCCGGATGAGGTCAAAACTTGGGCTCGATAATGCCTACATATCAAATTGTTGTAGAGCGCTTCGTGGCATTTCCGAAATGGGGTTATAATAGTCAATCGATTCAACTGGTGATGACTTATGGTCTCCGGAAGTTGGGTCACCTGAAATAGCAGAAAATAATTTTCCTTTAAAATTTTCGGGTTTCAAAAGTTATTTTGAGCCGACTTTGATGTACTAAATTGAAAAAT
>MU222913.1:0-10703 GCA_018584345.1 Thuja plicata
TTGATGATATTGAAGGTATGAGTTACATGATTATTTTTTATGAAGTTAAGAAAGTTTCTTTTTATCTCAGCCCTTACAAAGCTCAAAGCCCAGACAACTTTCTGCCTTTGTTCTTTCAAAAATATTGGGAGATTGTTAGTTATGATATTTTCTTGGCAGCCAAAGAGTTCTTCACCTCAGGGGCTTCTAAAAGAATTAAACATTACTTTCCTTATGTTCATCGCCAAGAGAGAAGGTGATAAGAAAATGCAGGAAATTTATCCCATCAGCCTGTGCAATATGATTTACAAAATTCTTTCTAAATTTCTTGTTAACAAAATTAAATTATTTCTTGATAAGTTAATCCACCCAAGTAGAAGGGATTTTTTCTAGGTAGGGAGATTACCACTTTTTTGGTTATGCTTCATGAAGCTCTTCACTCTATGTCCAAAGAGAAACAAGAAAGCATGCTCCTTAAATTGGATGTCTCCAAAGCTTATGATCTGGTCTCATGGAATTTCCTTACAACAATTCTTAAGAAATTTGGATTTGATGGAAAAATCCTAAAAATGATAGAAGTGTGTGTTCACTCACCCAAGTATTCGGTGCTTTTGAATGACTCCTCCAATGGTTTTTTCTTTGTCTCCAATGGGTTAAGAGAAGGAGATCCTCTATCTCTCTACTGGTTTATTTTGATTGCGGATGTTCTTGGTTGCAATATCTCTCACAATATCACTATGGGATCGCTCAAGGGTGGTAAACCATCCTCTTCATTTGTTGTGGTTCCATACCATCAATTTATGGATGACACAAATCTTCTTGGTATGGCTACTATATCTAAAGCTAAAGAGTGGTTCTGGATCCTTAAGAACTATGCCTTGGTATGTAGTCAAAAAATAAATCTTCAGAATCTAGTGTGTTATATTTTTTCAACACTCCACAAAATCTTCAATTACTCATTTCTTCTATCCTCGACTATAATATTTCTACTCTACCTTTGAATTATTTGGGCATGCCTCTTACTACTGGAAAAGTGGACAATACTATGTGCGTGGCTCTTCTCGAAAGAATCCAAGTTAAGTTGGCCTCTTGGAAGGGGTTTCTACTTAGAATTGATGGTAAAATTCAGATGTTAACTGCGTCTATTCAATGTACTTTCATGTATATCATTTCCCTATTTATAATGCCTTCCATGTGGGTTAAGAAGTTGGATGCTATTCAGTGGAGATTTTTATGGTCCAAAGTAGAAGGCAAAAAGAGGTTATCGCTTGTTGGTTAGGAGAAACTTTTATCTCCCAAAGAAAATAGAGGTCTAAATTTTAAAAATCCTAGTTCTCTAAATCTGGCTCTACTTTCCAAAATAAGTTGGAAACTTATAATTTATTCCATCGAATGGGCCATTTTTTTAAGGTCTAAGTATCTCAGAAATTTGAGTAGTTTGAATCTTTTGGATGATCGACTTCCTCAAAGTTTTATACCATATGGAATAACCTTTCTAAAACCATCCCAACTATCAGGAAAGGCTTCATTTGGAAACTTGGTAATAGACTCAAGGTAAACTTCTAGAGAGACCCTTGGATATCTAATACTCCTTGAATTTCATCCTTTGTTCGTGGCTATTCAAATGGAATTCATAGGAATATCTGGCTCCTGAGTGTGTAACTATTGGGGATCAATCTCATAACTTGGTTACTTGGAAAATTGACCTCCTTTGGTTTCCTAGTCCTTTCAAGATGGTCACCTTTCAACTTCTGCAAGTTCTTAAGTCTTGGCAATTTTACAGACAGGATAAAGAGGACAAGCTCATTTGGAACCACTATGTGGATGGGATCTAATCAGTGAAGTCTGGTTATAAGCTTCTCACTCCCTAGTGGCCTAGATATTTCAAATGGATGAAGGTGTGAAACTCTAAAGTGACCCATAAAATTTATTTCTTTTGGTGGATGACCTGCAATAGGAAAATCCTAACCTTGGATAGTATTCAAAAAAAAGTATTCAACTAGTGAAAAATTGCTCTTAATGTGAGAAGGATTCAGAATCTATAGCTCACCTCTTGTTCTCTTGGTAGATAAGCTATAAAATAATGTCAATGTTTGATAGGCATTAGATTTGGTCCATAGATCCTCTGTCAATTTTCCCTCGCTGGACCCCTCCCACCTTCCACCTCTTGACCCAGGAGCTCTGGTGGAACTCATTGCTATATGTTAGTTGGGCTCTATGGATGAAACCATTGAATAATCATACTTTCAGAGATAAAATTTTAGATTGGGAGGCCTTTCCTTTTTCCACAGTCAACAATATCAAGGAAAACATGGATAATAGTGTTTGTGTTAAATATAAAACCCCCTCATCCCAAGATTGGAAAATTGCTTAAAGGTGGGTTTTGTCCTCTTCTCTTGAAAATTAAATTTCTCCTCTTTTGGAATTCAAAAGCAATATAAAATGGTCTTCCTCGACATTGGTTGGGTCTAACTCAACTTTGATGACTCTTTATCTAGGAACCCTGGTCAAGCGAGTGGGAGTGGTCTCAATAGAGATAGACATGGAAAAATTCTCTTATCTTATTCGATGAATTTGGGTTTGAAAACAACCCAAATGGTTGAGGTGGAAAATTCCTTTCATGGTATTGATTTGGAAATTAATAATGTTTAAAAAAAGGTAATAATTGAAAATGATGCCCTATTTATGTTATAAATAGGCTCAAAAGTACATGCACCCTAGGTTGGGAAACTGAAGATATAATTACAAGATGTGTTGGCCTCATGGACAACTTTGATGATTTCATCTTCCAACACACCTTCTGTGAGGGAAATGGTGCCACAAACAGACTAGCTACGGTGGGAAGATTTACCAAAGATCTTAATAATTGGTTTGAACTTCAAGACATGTCGCAACAAGCTCATATCATGATCAAGCAAGATATGGCCTCTTCAGGTAAATTTCATGCTGCCCCAAATTACATTAAATGATGAAGAATAAGCATTATTTTTGGAAAGTTAATAGATATTTCAAGATTTATTCTCTTTTAATTATTCATGCTATTATGAATGGTCCTTACCTTGCGGTCATTTCTGTAAGTTTTCCCTACAAAACCACCATGGGAAGCGACGTGACCAGCTTGTCTGGCTAGACCTCCTTCTTTTGAGGTCCCTACCCCTATACCCAAGATGAAGAAGAAAAGTTACCCTAATTTCCTTGACATACCTCTCTATGTTTCGCAACCCTACTCTAAAAATCCCATGTCCGAGGAGGATTTTCCTGAGTATTCCATTATTGTGGATAAGGTGGGAAAACTCTGTATTCTCTACAAACAAAAAAATGAAATAATCAAATGGTTCATTGCACAGTTGGACACTGTTAGAAAGAAAATAAACAGGTTGGAAGCTATTGTTGAGGTTGAAGCCAAAGCTAATGATTGGTCCAACACTAACAAAGATACCACTATCTAGGAAATTGGAGAGGAGCCAACCCAAAATTAGACAATTGAGGTTTTATAGATGATCAAATTTGTGAGATAAAATCCCTCATTCCATCAGATGAGGAGAAACATGAAATTTTAAGGGTTCTAAAAAATGTCAAGGCTAATCAAAATCAACAAAACAATAAGCTAGCTGAGGTGCTCCAATGCAATAAGGACATGATGAAAAGGATGACTGCATCTTTTAATACCCTTCAGGAAGAGCTCGACTACCAGAAGAACAAAAGAAGGAAAAAGGAGGAGACCTAGAGAATTATTGGTCATAAAATGACTGCGGGGCTTGGTTTGAAGAGAGAGGGTCCTATGATGGACTCCATGCGCTAGATAATTACTACCCAATAGAAGAAAGAGGGAACTTATATGAAGAATGAGGGACCTATTACATATACTATGTGCTAGACCATGAGCTTCTCCTTTTTGGACACCCTCAAAGAGCTTAATGAGGAATGGAAGGAATTTCAACTTCCTACTATTTAGTTTTTGGGTTTAGTTTCTAGACTTAGTTTATTTAATTGTTGGAGTCATGAATTCCTCTTGAACTGTCATTTTGACTAGATGTTTTTTTGATGGGTTCGGGCCCTTTCCCATTTGAACTTAATTTAGAACAAAAGAAAAGGATGCTAAAAAATTCCATTTAAATTTGTTAACCATTATTAAATTTTTAATGGATTAAGATGTATGGCAAGCTCGATGGGCATAAAATAATCTTTAGAGACCTTGCATCCAAATTATTTTTTTTCATAAAAATGGCTAGGCCACGAAATATTTTATTAATAATAGTAAAAATTTTACAAACCTGGTTCAGGTGGGCATACCAAAAGGAAAGAACCAGGAAGAAAACCTACGGTTGTAACCCATACAGATAAATTGAGATAGTAACATACTAGTCTACCCAAATCGAGGAGCGAAAAAGAGATCCCCACATGGAAATGTACCCAAACCTAACAAAAACCCTAAACAAGAACTCCAAAATAATGCCAAAGAATCCATGAAACCCCTATTAGACCATTACATCCAAGAAAGACCCATCAGAGAGAAAGGGGGGACAAGAAGAAGGGGACCCAAAGGATGCATATGTTGCTACTGAAGAAAGTTGTCTCTCATCCACCTACCAAACGTAAATAGTTGATCCTCCATACATAGTGCAAGAATCTGAAGGGAATTACACACCCAGAGTTGTGCACATGCACAAACAGAAACTTTACCTTTGGCTAAAATCCATATTAGTACCACTGATATAAAAAACTTAAATCCATGAAGCAGGAATATAATCTAAAACACACACATATATATGAGAAGTAAATAATAACAGTTAAGAATATGATAAATCAGCATAGCAAGTTAGCCTCAAATAGTTTTATCAATATTATACCAAATGTGACAAAGAATTCATATCCACTTTCCTGAAGTGAGAATGGGTCATCAACCGCCTTATTTTCCAGAAAATCAGCAACCATATTTGCCTCTGAAACAGTGTTTAAGCTTAAAGAATTGAAAGGATGTTAATATTTTGAGGCCCAAATCCAGTCTATATCGTAGTTTCCATGAGGAAGTCTTTCTAGAGGAGATTATATTATAGGTCACCATTGAGTCCCCCTCAATTATGATATTAGATATCTTCATGGAGATCGCAATAGAAAGACCAAAGAGAAGAGCTTCCATCTCCACTACATTATTGGAGTCGGAGGGAAGATTTTTGCAAGCTGCTCTAATAATGTTACCTTCAGAATTTCTAAAAATAATCCCCACTCCTGAAATGCCTGAATTTCCCCTAGAGGCACCATCATAATTCAGTTTCACAAAACCAGAAGGAGGAGCAAACTAAGAAGCATTAAGATGGGAGGATGAAGATGGGCAAGAAGCTTGACATCCATGAGGTGAAAGGGACTAAAGAAGAGGCCAATTTTCATGAATAAAAAAAATCCCACTCAGTAAAATTCCTTTTTCTCTTGATCAATTTAGCCTAATATGTAATCATCACTTCAAATATAGAATTTTCTATTTTTCCAATGACCTCGATCCATGAAGTAGGTTTTCCTCTAAATACTCTTTCATTTCTCTCAAGGCAAATATTTAAAATGACTATAGAGGGGCTCACCTCCCAAAGAGGTGCAGATGTCAAAGATTTCTACAAAAAAGGCCAAGCTTTGAAGTGATCACAAAGATTAGGGCCAATAGTAATGCACCACCCCAGCCTGTGAATAAGCCAATACCAACAATCAAGAGCAATTGGGAAATGAAGGAATAAATGTTCAAAATTTTCCATAAAGTATCCACATAAAGTATAAGGAAAAACAATGCTAATCCCCCAATCTATCAAGTCTGGCCCTAGTGAGGACCCTATCCTGGATGGCCAACTAGGCAAAGGCCCCCACCTTAGGAACACATGTAGATCCCCATAAAATCTAACGGGCCAAGATTTAGAAGATTGAATATGGAAATTTGAGTTATAACCGGCCTTAACCGTGTATTGGCCAGAAGGGGAACCTAACCAAATAAGTTCATCCTCAAGAGGAGAGAATAAAATAGGTCTAGAGCTAAGTTCCTTATGAAGACCTTGCATCCAATCTTTAAGCTAGTGAAGTTGATATTTTATTTGGGTGTGCCAACCCAAACAAGTATATACATTATTTACTTATGCCATCATTATTTGGTTAGCTATTCTAGATACTACATATTATAAATTATTTGGTTAGTTGTTCTTGATTTGTAAACAAATACTTGTTTGCTTGGTGTATTCTTGAACTTCCTATTATAGAATCCATAATAAAAATAAAGAAATTTTCAACCCTATTAAATGGGGAGAGAAAAAAGATTATATAAAAATATGAATGAAGAAAAAAAACCCCTAAAGAAGAGTCTATTACTTTCAAAGATTCCTCTAAACCTTGCTATACATATCTTAAAAATATAAATTTTTAACCAAATACTACATATCTCAAAATTTACTTTCTTTTTACTTTATTTTAAAAAATTCAAATTAATTTTAATAAAAATAATTATAATAATTTATGAATGAGCCTAAATATTTAAGGAAAATGTAAAAGAAAGAATAAAATCAAGTAAATTTCCATCCAAAGGGGACGATAAAAACTTTATCATCTTGAAAAATGCCTAAAGAAAAAGTAAAATCAGATTCATAAAGAAAAAGTAAAACTTCGTGATGACAAAACAAAAAGTAAAGTAGGGGAAAGGACCGAGTAGCCGCCCAGGCTAACTTCGTGCACCTAGAACTCCTAAACCGTAAAGTGTATTTCCTTGATTTTTTTGATGTGTCTCTGTAGGTGAGTCGAGAGCTTAAAGATAAGGTTTCATCTTTTGGGTATTCATTGATATCTCTGTAGAGATCAGCGAGCACAAAGTGGTCAAAAAGTTCCATTTCAAAAGTGGCACCTAGTACCTGCTCCCAAACCTCCCCAATAGGCGATAATAAAATGTTCAAAACATAATCGGTTCAGACCCAATAACCAATCGCTATTGCACCCATAACCAATATGTTTTTGATATTGGCATGTTTAGAGATGATTATAAAATAATCACTCTAACACTTTAGTTGTTTGTGTCAACATGTTATTATAACCTGCCGATGACCCCGTTTAATCATTCTAACACTTTAATTATTTGTGTTGACATGTTATTATAACCTGTTGATGACCCATAACAAATCAAATTGACACCACTGCTATCCAAGTGATGCCACATAACCGGCATTGGTTTGCCCATTAACTGCCCATCGACTACCCTAAAACCATGTGCTGTTAATTTTTTTTCCTCATTTTGCCACTTTCTTTACTCTATGCGCCTCCTCTCAACTCACAGCGTCCATTTCTCTGTGCGTCTTTTCTACTTCATGTGATTCTCCAATCTCAAGTAACAATGATTTCACTAGTTTCTTATTGTTCAATCCATGTGCATAACTGGTTTTCATGTAATTATTGCAAAATATATGACAGAATTAGGGAACAATGTCAATTTAATCATGAAAAGATGTTATATTTCTTTTTAATACAATGTATTTGTAGTTTGAATCATTTGGATGACTTATTTCTAGGGCTTAATCATTTATCTGTTAAATATTTCAAGTTTAATCATTTCTGGGTGTCGAGGGTTTTTGTCTGTTCTGTTATAATGCGTGTGCATAACTTGTTTTCATGATTTCCTTGTGATGCATAACTTGTTTTCCTAATTTCCTTGTGGTGATTTCCATAGTTCATTAGAGGCTTATGAATGCTACATTATCCACTGTAATTATTGCAATATATGTGACAGAAATAGGGAATATTGTCATTTTAATCATGAGAAGATGTTGTTTAATTACAATATATGTCACAAAAATAGGGAACAATGTCAATTTAATCATGAGAAGATCTTGTATTTCTTTTTAATATAGTTTATTTGTAGTTTGAATCATTTGGCTGACTTATTTCTAGGGATTAATCATTTCTCTTTAACAATTTTGAGTATAATTATTTCTGGGTGTCGAGGGTTTCTGTTAATTATTGGATTATATGTGACTGAAATAGGGAACATTGTCGATTTATTCATGAGAAGATGTTTTATTTCTTTATAACATTGTAATTGTAGTTTGAATCATTTGGCTTACTTATTTCTAGGGCCTCACTACAACATTTGGGGTCAAATTTCGATGCCAATTTGCGATGGCACTACCATTTGTGTGTGATTTTTTTTTCAAGTGCCCCCAACGCTGTTGTAATAGCGACAATGACATCGTAATTGTGACACCCTCTTGAATATAAATAAAAAAAAGAAAAAGAAAGGCTCATTTTTTATCGATTTGTGCATGCGAGCGGAAGTAAACTATACCATTCTACGTGTGAAGAGGGCTCTTGTTGTATTGAATCTAGCTAGCAGTCACAACTAAAGAATCCAACAGCTCGTTCATCACACCCCCGGGCCGGTTTGCAATTCAGCTAGTTTCTTTCATGTTTAGGGTATAACCACCGTGTACTCATCAACAAGACACCGTGTACTCACCATTTGAGGTATGTCTTGTATTTTAGCCTTTGGTTAAGATCATATTACAGATATTAGTCAATATGATGAACATACATTGTAATGAGAACATACGACATAATCTGCAGAAACCCTAGCATAAAGAAAGTGATGCTTTATCATAGGCAGTATGCCACTGTTGTCTCACTGAATCTTTGACCCTATCTATTAAAGGTTAGATGCCAATGAATTTTGCAATGGTTGGTGTCTTTTTAAATGCCTCATTGAGGGATTGAACAAACTATTTGGAACCTAGACATTCACAATCTTATTATCAATTTCAATATATGTCTTGTATTTTAGCCTTTGGTTAAGAGCATATTACATGACTAGAGGTGTATACCCTAAGATGGCCTGTTTGATATTAGTCAATATGAGAACATATGCCGTAATGTGCAGAAACCCTAGCATAAAGAAAGTGATGCTTTGTCACGGGCAGTATGCCACTGTTGTCTCACTGAAGCTTTGACCCTATCTATTGAAGGTCAGATGCCAATAAATTTTGCAATGGTTGGTGTCTTTTTAAATGCCTAATTGAAGGATTGAACAAACTATCTGGAAACTGGACATTCAGGATCTTATTATCAAGTTCAATATATACATTGAATTATATGGTTTTTCACTATAGATTCTTGAGGGTGTTAGTATTGTTTGCTTTAATTTCTCACTGGCCTTCTATCACATTAAAGAATCAGATGTCTTCTCTAGGAGCTGAGGTTGATTCTTTTCTAATGTTTGGGCTTGCATGTCTTATTTTGGTTTTTTACCACAAACTTTCTCTACTTTAACAGATTGAGGATGGTAAAATTTAGTTTATTCCTTGTTGTTTCAAATGCTATACTATTGACTTACTAACGGCATGGATGAATATGGTTTGTTTCCCTATGGTGGAGGAGCTTGTGCTCAATAAGAGCTACACACATGTTGTTGTTCCTATATCCTAGGCTACATTGCTAATTCCACAATCCTGATAGGTTAGAAAGTCCTTATTTTAGGTTATTTTTGTGGTTGGTGATTCTCTCCTTACTAGTGTTTTTTTCTATTCTGGTTTGGTCATTTTTTGATTGTTTGTGTTTATCATGTGTGATTAATTCTTGGATGGTTGCCTTGAGATTCTACCCTTTGACCTTGCTGAGGGATGTGTAATCTAGAAGAGATCCTATGAGTAGTCAATGGTGTGGGATCCCCTACTAGTTGATGGGGTTTGTTCTTGTGTAGCCTTTGTTCCCTGGTTGTTGAGGTTTCCTATTTGTGAGAGTCCGAGTATGGATCTTGGTTTGTTTGATAATTTGTATCTATGGCTAATTGGGACCCCTATTTCTTTGAGGGGTTTCCAAGATTAAATTATCTCTTCTCTTTCTAGTCTTAGGTTGACGGGGCTTTGGACCCTTGAAGTTTCTAGCATGAGAAGCCTTTGTGCTTTTGGTTTTGGTTGTATTGAGTAGATTTTGGAGGTTGATTGTATGCTTTTATTTGTTGTGAGGAGAGGTGTTGTTTGGGTTATTGTTGTTCTTTTTGGTTTCTAATGGGCCTATATCCATCTTGGTGGAGCTAGAAAAGTTATTTCAACTACAAATAGTGTTGGCAGTTGTGGTGATTTTGGTATCTTCTCTTATGCTAATATACAAAGGTACAAATTCTATTAGAGATGATGGTAGAACACGCTCCCTATATGCTCAGGGCACTTTTTCTATAGTGAGATTTGGGGCCATGATTGTGAGAATTGTGGTGGATAGAGATGGAGGTTTTTTCTGCCCCTCCATTGCTGGCAATTGTTTCTTCCTATGTCAGATCCTCCCCTTCTAGGGTTATGTTGGAATTATGTTCCAAGTTGTGGGGGTTCTCTTTGTGTGAAACTGGATCGTGGGTAGATATAATATTTTGTGGTGAAATCTTTGGTGGGTCACGGTGGTGGTGTGTTCTACACAACACCTATTGGGTCCTATTGATGGTTCGTAATGTTGTGATTTAATGATGGCGCCTTCTCTAAATTTTGGTGCTAAGTTTTTAGTTCTTTTTGTCTTTTCATTTGGACTATCCATTTTATCCAGTATGGATGGTGGTCTTGTTTTTTTTTCTAGTGGCCAATCATTTATTGATATTTTATAAGGGTGCATCCTTGTCTTTGGTTGTTTTTAGTTAAGGATTGGTGCAAATTTATGGGTTGTTCTCATCCATGCTAAGTTGGGGTGTGTTGTGATTTTTACAAAGAGGGAGTGGATTTATTGTGGGG
>MU222914.1:6121-22116 GCA_018584345.1 Thuja plicata
CCTGGCAGCATCCTCTATTTGATTGAATTGTTTCAAGGCTTCAGTCCTTGTAACCACCGAGGCCCTATCAAATTGTGGGATGCCCAGGCCTTCTTGGAAAGTGACTGGGTCGAGGGACACCAGTGGAGTGGGGAATCCCGTAGGTTCTGCAGCTGCTAGCATAACGGCCTAGACAGAAGAGTTGTAGTTGGCCGCCAATGCTAAGACAAGTTCCTGGGACTGCATGGAGCATGGAAAGCAAGCTGCCCAGAGGATTCTGTAACCTCCGACGTTGGTTGCGAGTTTGTCTCCAGCCTATCGCTGGATGTGCATTATCTTTACCAGGGCCTGCATTTCTGCCCAGGTCCCGACACTGGCGTTGGTCATCAGTTTTTCCTTGGGCTCAATCTTTGAGCCCACAATCTCATTATCCTGCACAAACTTCATGGTGAGGGGCAGCTTTGCCAGGGCCTTCTCTATTTTTGACTTTGTTGTTGCCCTAGTCTCGGTTGTGGTGGGCAATTCTGGACTTCCGGGAGGAGATGATGCAAATGCCTCAGACATGTTTGTAAGATGAAGTCCGGACCTACGAGACAAAGCGACCGTCAGAACATATTTATCAAGATAAAATAGTTACTCTGGGGTCTAGGAAATCTTACCACCGTGATGTTTGCCTTTCCTGGAAAGTTAGTTTTATGCAAAGATACCCGAAAAGCAAAACACATCATGAACTTCAAGAATCTTTATTACATTTCTGGGTCCGTGGATTTTATCATACTTGGTAAGGACGACGGATGTGTGGTGGTAAAAAGAGGCCTGAAGCCCAGAGAAATGATCGTTAGCAAAGAAGAATGTGAAGGCAGGTCCACGTGGACGCCACGTGCGTTGGCATTGAATAGATGTGATGGCGATGACGGCGGAGCCAACTGTTCAAACGCGCGAAAAGGGAAAGCCACTTGGCTAGAAGTAATTGCGTGCATGGGAAATAAATGAGGCTCTGACAGCCTTAATGGAGGAGAGAGAAAACTGCCTGTCTGAAACCGGCTGAGAGCCGAGTTTTAAACAGGTAGTTTTCTGCCTTGAAGCAAGCTTGGAGGCGAAAAACCAGAAGAAAAGGCAACTCGACCGGCTTGTCGATCCACCCAAAAGGATATACATAGAGCTGAGGGATATATACATGGAAAGGTGGAGATATACAAGGGTTATCTACAGATATACACATATATACATGAATATACACACAAGACGACTCCCGCGGGAAAACCAGACAAGGCAGAAACAAATATATACAGCCATTTACATTATTTACATGCTACTTACAGACTTTATAGACAAACAACCTCTACACAGAAGGCAGACAACCTTCTGACAGAGCTGACCCACCAACGGGCAGCAAAACCAAAAGACAAACAAGCCAAACGCAACAGAGGAACAAAGCAAAACAAAAACAAAACCAGGCAAACCCAAGGAAAAATTAGAAAATGGAAGCAAAAATAGGGAGGAGGAAAGGCGGAACACCAACCTGAAAATGCAGAAGGCAGAGGAAAGAAGGGATTACCGAGAGAACCCTGCAACCACTCGAGCCGTCAAGCTATCAGAATCACCACCACGAAGCACTCACGTATCTCTGAGAACAACAGAAGGTGTTAAGCTTTGATTATCACAAATTCTCTATAAAAGCTCTGCTAATCGCTTTGAAAATGCTCTATTTCTCTCTAAGTGCTTGAAGGTTTTAATTGCGGTAAGCGTGAAAATGACAGGCAAGTCTATTTATACCCGCGATGAAAAGTAATCCTCCTCTTCCAGAGATTTCAGGTCAAGCGCAACCTCCGGACTCCAGGCCCGGGGATTCCTTACGATGATATTCTTAAGACTTAAGAACATCATAGCAAAGAATCCCGGAGTCTGGAATCCGGCTTCCAACAAAACGGCAACCTCTGGGATCCGGGATCCCGGAGGGGAAAACCAAAACAAGAAAATGACACACACCGGGGAAGAAAACCCCAGAGAAAGGAAGCGAAAGGAAAAAGACAAGGCAAAACCCCAGCAAAAAGAAAAACAAAAGAAAAAAAGGGGGACCTAACATTTTGCACACAAAATGTAGGGACGGGGATGCAGGGCATAACAAATGGCGACTATCTGGGACAAATGCCTTAACGCATTTGAGAACCATAGAACCTTTGGTTAGCACAACCGAAACAAATCCATCTCCCGGAGTGTTTGACAAGCAAAGAGCAGCATATTCAAGAGAATCTGACCACACAGGAGTCAGTCCATAGCCTTTCATCAGTGGTGTCATGTGTGCTTTGGAAGGAAATCAAGCCGATGACCTCTGGGAGGAATAGAGAAGCAGTACTAATTACATTGAACCAGTCATCAATTTGATTGCTTCCCCCCCAGAGACCGGAGTTTCATCCCACTTTTCCTCTTATTATTCTATTTGTTTCCAGGTGGGGAAGGCGGTACTTCTTTCACCATTGAGCCTAAGCTTAGCTAAATTCAAATGGCGGTACTCCTTTCACCTATCCACCTATATTCAGATACTTGGAGAGGATAAAACTCTGGACCCGGAAGGAATTTCTTTGGATTTTCAGACGTGGATCAACCAACCAGTACAGCTGATCTACCCTCGACGTGTCTGATTACTTGTTCCTTATATTATTATTGTTCACTGATTGCCAGACTCCCAGAGACAACACCCAATAGAGATTACTCGAAAATGTGCCATAACCTACAAACAATCCCGAAGACCGGGTTGATTCCACTGTGATAAAGATAGATTCTAAAGTTTACCATGCCGGAGGCATTGCACCAGAGGCCAAAGTTATGCGAAGCATTCTAGTTCCTATAGGATGGAACAAAACGCCGGGACCAAAAGAAAGCCGAAAGCGAAAACAAAGACAACAAAAGAAAAAAAAAAGGGGGAGACTGCCCTGGAGGACAGCCGACAAGACTATTTACACATAATACAATTTCAGACAAACTTACCCTTATTCGAAGTAATGTTTGAGGAACTGCCCATTAACAGGCAATGCGACAGGTTCTCCAGTCAAGGTGTTAAGGCGATAAGTATTTTCCCCGCAGACTTCTAAAATTAAGTATGGTCCGAGCCAAAGCCGTTGGAACTTTGTATGCTTTCCTTTCTTCTCCCGGGCCTTATCCCACAATAGGACCAGATCTGAAATCTGAAAAGCCTTGTATTGGGCTCTTCTGTCAAACCATCATTTTACCACTGCTTAATGACACGCAAAGTGTTCAAGGGCCACGTCTCGCTGTTCTTCCATTCGCACCAGATTCAAAAGTCGAACCTCCACAATGTTGTCCCTGTTGTTAAATTCCTGCATAAACTGTAAAACCAGGATTTATAAGTTGACTGGGAATACAGGGTTCTGGCCATAAACCAGGTGGAACAGGGATATTCCCAGGGCGGCTTTGATACGAATGCGGTCCGCCCAGAGGGCAAATCTCAACTTTTGGTGCCAATCCCAGGGATTTTGTTCTAACAAATGTTTGATCACCTCAAGTAGATTCTTGTTTGTTGATTCAGCAACGCCATTTTCCTGGGGGTAATAGTTGCTGGAGAACTTCAGCGTGATCTTTCGATTGTAGGTCCATTCGAGTAATTATGCAGAAGAAAACGCCGGACCATTGTCACATACTAAAGCAAAGGGCATTCCAAACCTTGTGACGATGTTTTCTTCCAGAAACTTGATAACTACGTCCGCCGTGTTGTTTTTGCAAGGTATAGCTTCAGACCACCGAGTACAGTAATCAGTCGCAGTAAGGATATATCGGTGGTTGGCAGACGAGTTGGGGTTGATCTCCCCGATAAAGTCAAATGCCCACTGGGCAAAGGGTCTAGCCTCGTAGACTGGTTGCAGAGGGATGGCTGGGTTATGCTCACGATGTGCTGCAGTTTGGCAAGTATGTTATTTTCTGACATGAGCGTAAATATCCTTGAAGATACAGAGCCAATAGTATCCAGCCCGGAGGATCTGATGGGCAGTGGCGTCGGCTGAACCATGCCCAGTTCCAAACTGTCCATGGAATTCATCAATTATTTTCACAGCTTGGTTTCTGTCGATGCACCGGAGGTACACTCCCTCATAATTTCTACAGTAAAGCGCAGAGTTTTTGATCATGAAATGGGCGCTTTTCATCCGTAGGGCGCGGCGTTTGTGGGGAGGTAATCCCTCTAAGCATTTGTTGTTTAGCAGCAAGTATACCAGTTCGGTATACCACGGGTCTTGGGTAATGGACTCCACCGTATAAGTTTGACATTCTATGTGGGGAGTCTCTTCTGTCATTGTTCAACTTAGTCCCTGGCCTCGGACTATTTTCATGGGCTGCATCTCTAAGTCATATTCCTGAAGGATGGCCATCCATTTCCCCCGCCTCTCGCCCAAGTCACTCTGCATCAGCAGAGATTTGACAGCCTGGTCCGGGATGATAGCATGCACTTTGCTGTGGAGAATATAATGCCGGAATTTCTTCATGGCGCGAACCAAAGCGAAGGCCTATTTTTCTAGTGATGAATACCGGACTTCGGCGTTCTTAAAGGGGGAACTCATGAAAGCGATTGGTCATTCCTCCCCTTTAACCTTTTGGGTCAGTACTGTCGCGGCAGAATGCAGTGAAGCAAACAAGTAGATGTAAAATGGAAGGGAATAGTCTAAACTAGCCAGGACAGGTGCCTCCGTTATGGTCTGTTTGATCTGGGCGAATGCACACTTTGCTTCAGGACTCCACTCAATTTTGGTATACTTTTTCATCATTTCATTGAGTGGTTTGACTATTTCTACGAATCCCGTGATGAATCGTCGCACGAAGTTGATTTTTTCAAAGAAGGATCGCATTTCTTTCTTGCTGCCAGGCATTTGTAAGTTTAGAAATGCTTCAACTCTATCCGGGTCTATGGATATACCCTTCTCAGAGACAATATTCCCGAGCAACTTTCCCTCGGTGACCCTGAATATGCATTTCTTAGGGTTGAGGGATATTCCATACCGGCGACATATTTCGCAGATCTGAGCGAGTGGGCGGCGTGATCACGCCTGTCCTGGGAGAAGACGGTCAAATCATCCATGTAGATGATTATGCACCGATTCACAAGGCCTTCGAAGGCAATGTCCATGGCCTTTTGAAATGTAGCCCCTGCATTAATCAAACCGAAGGGCATTCTTCTATACGCAAACGTTCCCCACTTGGTGGTAAACGTTGTTTTCTCTCTATCCTCATACTTGACCATGACCTAGTTGTATCCTGAATATCCATCCAAGAACGACATCATCTGAGATCTGTTTACTATCTGCAGCACCTCATCCAAGGAGGGGAGAGGGTGATTATCTTTTTTAGATGCCTTGTTCAAATTTTAGAAATCCACGCAAAGGCAGATCTCATCATTCTTCTTCCTGACTGCGACCAGGTTGGCAACCCATGTAGTATGCCGGATTGGAAAGATTATCCAGGCTGACAATAGTTTTTCTACCTCTTGACGGATCAGAGGCTCTATCAGGGGGTTGACCGGTCTTTACTTTTGCCGAAAGGGCTTAGCATCTGACTTCAGGGGAATAGTGTGGGTCATGATGGATGTGTCATACGTCTTTAAATCTTCATATCCCCAGGCAATTACATCATTGTATTCTCGGAGAATCGCGAGAATCTTCTCCTTTTCCTCAGGGGAGCAGGAGGTACCAATGTGGATGATCTTTTCTTCACCGGGCTGGCCGTTGTTAACCTTTTCAAACTCTCCTCCCTCAAGGGAGGATGACACCTTCTCACGGGCCCGAGGGTCCGAGTCGAAGATTCATTCTAATGCAACCATCCCCTTAGGGATAGTGTTGGTGGGCAAGTCCATGATCCCATCGTCTTCGTTACCTTGCCCCGTATCATCGTGGTCTCGTTCCTCCACTATCTGGTCCTCAAAGACACCAACATTTTCCATGAAGGCCAGGATATGTTGATCATCCTCAAAAACCTAAAAATGGGTAACATTATCTGGAATGGAGGGGGTGGGGACCATCTCAACTGAAAATCTTCGGAGTCGTGAACCGGCCATCGGCTCAAGTGTGCTGGCAGAAATAGCTAGGGCATCCGGGACATAGTTCCGTCACCGAGGAATGAGGTCAATGCCAAAGGCATCGAAATCTTCGATAAGGCTCCAAGCCCGGTTGCGGTATGCGGCCAGCCTTTTGTCATGACATGTATATTGACTCCGGACTTGTTTAACAACCAACTCTGAATCACCCAGAGCCCGGAGGCGGGTGATACATTTCCTTAGTGCGAATAGGAGTCTGAGGACCAAGGCCTCGTACTCCATGACATTGTTTGTACAGTTAAACTATAGCCTGTAGGACGCGAGGAAGGATTTCCCCCGTGGGTTGATTAATTCTACCCCGGCCCCGCAGCCCTGTTTGGATCGGGACCCATCAAACTTAAGGGTCCATAAGTCATTGTTTGTAATCTGGGGCTGGGGACAGGGAGTTCCCTTTGGATTATTGCTGGGAGACTTGGGGATTTTCTCCTGGACTACCGACGTGAGAGTAGATTTTATCCCCAGAGGCGTTTCGATTTGTGATTCCCCGAGGGATGGCACCAAAGGAGTGCATCCCGTAGAAGTACAAGGTCCCGGGGAATTGGTTGTATGTTCATTCTGGGAGATATCGAGTTGCTAGGTAGCGATTGAGAGACATGGTTCACACTCATGCTCTGAATGTTTTTGGTAATGCACTCGGCACCACGTGCCAGATAGGAGTGTGGCAAGGGTCGCTGAGGGGCCCTGAGAGTTAACTTCAACTCTCACCTTTTCTTCTAAGTCTTGTGCTCTTTGCAATACTACGGGATCCTCTCCAGGGATGAAATCAAATGTTAAGATTTCAAGAGGTCGGTACACCCCCAGAGAAGATTCAGAGAAAAGGACTTCATTGACCCTTCCAACTTCGGTAAGGGTCTGTTTCATCCGAGGTTCGCTTTCAACCCGGATCTGATTGGATTCTCCTTTCCATGGAAGCCACAAGTGGGTGAAGTCGGTCGAGAAGTATCCATTCAAGGACTTAGACCAATTCTAACTCAATAACATCCCGTAAGTCTCTGGGATGTCCACCACTTGGATGTCAATGATACTGGCTATCTTGGGGTCCTGGATAAGATGTATCCGGATGTTCTTCAATTCCCACACCATTTTTACAGCATTCTTATCCAGTTGGATCACTGTGCCATTAGACAGGGTGGGGTGGAGTCCGAGCTTCTGACAAATGGACAAGGGCATGATGTTACCCGAAGCTTCAGAATCTACTAGGAAATTGTGTATATTTTTTCCATAAATGTTCAGGCCTAGCAGGAAGGGAGGATCCTCATTATTTCCCCGAAAGACAACCGCATTAGCATCTTCGAATGAGACAGTCTTGGGTGGGCGGCTAACTACTTTAGGGTTCCCTAAGAGCTTCAGAAGGGACTTCTTCTACTTGGGACAATTTAACAAAACCTCCATCAAGGTCATGGAGGTGGTGGTTTGCTCTAACGCCTTTGTGATGTCGAATCTTCCTCCCGGGAACTGGTGATTTTCCTCCGTGAGATATTTTGCTTGGTTAGAGCTAGGACCTTTTGGAGGGACAGGTCGATCATTCACATTACTCCAGGGAGGAGTATCTTTGGTAGGAGGTATAGGCGTGTAAGCTGGTCCTTTACCCACCTGGCTCCAGGTGTTGTATGGAGCCCGTGGGTTAGTAAAGGCATTGGCCTCAAAGGGCGGAATGGATTCATCAAAGAATCCTTGTAGTTCGGATTCTTCTTCATCTTCCCCGAAAGTACCGAAGAAGATGGTGTCACAGGTGAAGGCACTGTGGGTTTGCTCTTGGACAAGGGGCTCCGGGGGAGCGGTATCGTGCGATTGCTGCCTGTCCAGCTGGGAGATCATTATGACTTTCTCCAAAGTGGCACAATTCACCTCATTGTGCGAACCTATGTCGTGTAGTCTACACCAGTTAGTCATGGGCTGGAAGTCTGCGACTGGCATAAAATGGGATGGTCCAGCACCATTTTGGTTGGTGTTTTGGTTCGGAGGTGGGCCTCCGGTGTTAGCGTTATTATTCCACTGCTGTTGGTTTGGCCTAGGCCCGTTGTTGAAATTTCTTCCCCCGCCATTGTTGTTTTGTTGGCCGGAGAAGATGTTCCCCCTATAGGAATTTGAGTTCTGGGGTGCGTAGGACCCCGCCTTCAGTTGACCCATGTCCATGGTCAAGGTGGACAGCATTCGCCGGAGGGATTCAACCTCGGCGGTCAACTAAGTGTTAGCATCACAATGGGATGGTTGTGGCGGTTGTTGGCTTCCCGGGAAGGCAGCAGGATTAACCAAAGTCGAGGGCGGCAATCCTCTGAATCTATTGTGTCTGCTGTGGCTGATTCTAAGGAAAGACTTTCGGACCTGGTGTCATCTGGGTCTGGGAGGGGTAAACATATCGTGCCTGTTGGTCTATCAAAGGTGGCAGGGGATTCATCGCCATCGAGGGGGCACCTATTGACAGATTGGGATTGTAACCCCTGGCATAAGTAGTTCCATCGGGGATCATATTGAAAGGCGTGTTCTGTCCAATCCCGCCCAGGGATTTGTTGAGACCGCGGGACAACTCTAAGGCCAGGTTGTAGACTTTTGCCAAAGTATCTCGGTCGCCCGGGGTGGTTGTTCTCCAAAGGAGGGTGGCAATGAAAGGTTCCATTGCGTTGAGATATGTCTGTATGGTTACGTCTGGAGATGGGACAAAAGGGCCCGTGCACCGTTTTAGGGCACGCTGGAACCTATGGTTGAATGCTGCAAGAGGTTTATTGGGTTCCTTTCTGATGGAGATGAACTAGCTATGGGACCAGGCTGGGTCCACATGCACGCGAAAGGTAGCCAAGAAGGCATCCTCCATATCCTGCCAAGTGTTGATGGAGTTGGCAGGTAATTTCAGGTACCAGTTCAACTCGCTTTGTCTTAAGGACAGGGGAAACATGCAGGTCACAACATCCTCATGCTGGATCCGGTGTCGATTCATGGCATCTTTGTATGCCTGTAAATGTTCTTCTGCGGTTCGTGAGCCTAAGTGCTCATATCACGGGCAAATCTTCTCCGGGTGGGAGGGTAAGTCGTTGATTGCGCCCGGAAAAGTGCCCATTGGGGACCCAGTGTTTCCAAAATATGCAGCCATTGGGGGAACTATATGTTGGGTAGTTTGGGTACTGGTTCCCAGGACTGTCTGGGGAATTTGAGTATTCAGGGGTATGGTAGACCCCCAAACAACAGTGGCTGGTAGGACTTTCGACGTCCGTTTCTTTCGAGCAGGAGGCTCAAGTTTGACAAACCTTCTGGGATTCACGGCAGACCTAAGGACTCTTTCAAATTTAGCTGGGGAAAAGGACCCAATCCCACTAAAGGCTTGTCTCCTAAAAATACAACTCGGGGAACCCTCAGGAGGTGTAAAATCAGAATCTCTAGGAGGGGATGAGTTCATGCCCTCCTTCTAGCGCCAGTTTCTGTTGATGGGGTTTTGCTGACCGGGTCCGCCAATAGTCATAAGTTGTCACTGGGTTCCGGGGAAATCAGCCAACTTTGCCTGCAAAGGTTTTCCGGGGGAAATAAATCCTCCGGGCCTTCAAGCACCTGGGTGTCGGGTCACGACGGTGCGGGGCTCGGTTGGGAGAGGTGACTATTTTTGAGGGGGATAGCTGGTTACTTCAACTCATTCTTCCAGAGATTCCATACAGTAAGGGTTTCCCATAGCATTCTACACTTAGCAAATAAAATGAAAAAGATCCCACAGGGTTAGAAACGTTTACCTAACTATAGTCATGCTGAAATGTCCAGAACATCAACAATACTCTGAAAGACTACACTAAATACCAAAGAAATACACAACCATCAGTTAGCATTTTATCAGTAGCGGAAATAAAGAGGTCGTTAATCTACTTTAACATATCAGAGTGAAGGACATATAAAACATTAAAATATGAAATACCATTAACTCGGAAGTGGAGACGCTAACAACATCATTGCCAAGAATCCTTCCTTCTTCATTAATATTTAGTCCAGCAAGCACTGGTGCGTGATACAATGGTTGCTCCAGGGGAGCATATAACTATCAAGAATAGAATAATGGAGCATTGAGCTCTGCAACTTAAAACTCAGGAATTACTTTTGCTATTTCTTATGGATAACAAAATCATCAATTTTGCCGACCCTTGGAAATGGGCCGATTTGCCTATTTTTACAACTCTCTAACCCTAACCCTATTTCACTGTGTTTTAATAAAATACAATATCTGGGGGCCGGTACTACCTGCATCACCCTACAAAGGACCTGGAGATGGAATAGGTCTGCCATGTCAGAAGAATAAGATAAGAATATACATCGAAAGAATCGATCTCGAGAAGAGAGCTAGAGAGGAGAAAGAAGAAAGTAGGTCCCCAGGGGACCGAGGCTACATGCCTCATAAATGGGAAATGTGCCACCCTGTCTCCAATGTGCCAAGTGTACCTTTGAACGGTGCCTCAAGAAGACCACCCTATCATAAACCAACTGCCGAGCCAATGCCTCTTGATGCGCCCAACTACCTTCTGACAGTCTTTATTAACCGCCTCTGAAAGTGACCGGTCGGCCTCGGCGACCGGGACACGGATCACTTTAAAGAATACAAAATTTTGGATCCGGGACTCCAGGATCTAGGAACTTACGTCCCCAAAAGAATAAAGAATACTTAATGCCCAAGTTTCCCCGGTTCCCGGAGAACGCTCAAGGCTGCTTATTATCGTTGAAGGCCTGAAGGAGGCAGAAAATGCCATCCCCGTCAATCTTTTTTAGGCTGGCCCTTCTGTGCCTGGCCACATCAACTAGTTCCCCCAGGTCCAGAACATTATTTCTAAACTTATCTGCCATCCTTGCGGCGTCATGGCCTTTAAGCACCATTTCGGTAAGTTTTGTCATTTGGGCCCCATCTATCCCCTCCGGGGATTGATACCGAGATGCCGTCATTTCATCAAAATTCCCCAAAACTGACTCCTCAGGGGTATAAGTATTTGTACTAAGGGGATCAACCCCAGAGGCTTTTATTACAAATGACTTGTATAAATTGGAAGAATACTTCACTGTGTTTACCTTTTCCTGTAAGGACTCTACCAGTTGCTTGGTTACCTCCAATGTGAGGTCCAGTCTGGAGTGCTGAGCCCTTACGAAATCAAATGATTCCTCACCCAGAATTCTGGATTCAGAAATTATGTCTTCCCCCAGGGTGAGGAGCTCTTCGAGCTCTGCCTTCCACACCTGGTAATTCTCAGCGTCACTCTCCCATTGCTCAATCAGTGCTTCTGCCTGGTGAATAACCGGCTAGGCCGTATATAAATCTGGGAGAGTGGACACTATGAAATGTCAGGTGTTTCCTATCTGTAGAGCGACCCATTCATCTACTGCTTGGGCCTTCTTTTTCATTACTCGCAGGGATTCTATGTCGCTCTGCGGTAATTCCTCTGATGTGGAGGTCTGTGGAGGGGCGGCGTTGATGGGTCTGGCCAGATCAGTAAGCAACCCTATAAGGTTTGCATTCTTCTCTTTCTCCGCTTTGAGCCTCTGGGCCTCCTTTTCATATCGGGCCTCCACTGCCCTTGTTGCCTCCTTCAGCAGGTCTACTTTGCCCTGCTTTCCCCTTTTTCCCAAGGATACCTCTGCGATATTGAAATCTATGGTATCCGCAGTTGCTTCATCGACGTCTAGGGGAGGCGTTGCCACTACTGCAACTATTTCTCTGCCCGGCCCAGTCTGAAGGGTATGAACTATCTGGGCCTTCTTTACTTTTGGCGGGGCCTGAGCTAAGGTCATCATTTCGGCCAGGGAGAGAGGGACTGCCGGAGCAGATTGGGATTTTCTTTTCCTGTTTTCCACCAACCATGGAGGTGGGAGAGGTGGCCTTCCTACCAGAGTTTGTTCTCCAGATTCTCTCCCGGTGTCCGGTGGTGGATGCTCCTTTTCAACATATATCTCATCTGTTCCTCTCCCTGCCGGAACCTCTTCTGCAGCAATATTCTTTTCAATTTCTATCTCCTCAGCCTGGTCCCGGATGTCAATTGATGGGCCTGGACCCTGGTCGGCTTCTTCAAAAATTTCTTCTTCATGCTGCTCTTCTTCTTCTTCCTCATCTTTTGGCAGTAGGGGAGGTATCGGGCTGAGATTCAGAGTTTGGGCTGCTGTGATCACCTGCCTAAAGGTTGCCCCCGGGAGTGGCCTTGGGAACGCGGCGGCTGGGTATACGGTTGATCCCGAAGGTTCGGGTTCGGGTTCCCCAGCAGATGCCATCTTTTCACTTGGTGGTTGTTGGTCCACTCCTGGACCTTGTGTTTCTGGGGCCCCAGAGATAACCTCCAGTTCTGGCCTCTTTTCTTTTGTTTGCTGCTCTTCTTGTTATGCAGCTTCTAGTTCCAGGTCTTCTGAGTCCACAGCCCCTTGTTCTTTTTCTGGGACTTCTATTTCTGCTTGTGTGTCGTCCCCTTGCAGATTTCCAAACTCATCAGCTGCAAATACGTCGAACTCCTCCTCTGGAGGGGGACTAGCTGGGACCTCCGTTTGTTCTTCCTCTTTCTCCGGTTCTAGGGAAATTAAAGAAAGGATTTCCACTTCTTTTAGGAGGGATGCCTTCGGCGTTGGTTCTGCCTTCGGCTGTGCAATATGCTTTCTCTTCCTCCAGGTGATTAAGGGCGGCCCCACATCGGCAATTTCTGCCGCTTCCATGGGATCTACCCCGGTGGCCTTCACCATCAAGGCTGCCAGCGATGGGGAGGAAGGGGGACGAATAGGTCCCGCCATGAGTGGGGAAGTGGCAAGCCTCGTTATCAACTGCTCCCTCATTTTCTGGGAGGCTGCTACAGATTGCTTAATCTATTCTTGAATGGGGACTTGCTGCGCGGGGGGAGTTGTATCTATCCCCTTTCCTTTGTCTACACCTTGTGCAGAAGTCCCGGCCCCCGGAGTCAATTTCAGCACCGACAATTCAAAATTTCTCCGTGCCAGATAGAATTCCTGCAAGTTATAACATTTTAACTCATTGTCTGCCTCGTTCACAGTGGCCAGACTGCAGGTGTAGTTCCCACAGGAGATTGGGAATGAAATGTTGGGGACCTTCTTATGGGCCAAGAAGGTATGTAGCTCCATCATCTGCCGGCAATATTCCAGCAGCACGATCTTGTCCCCACAATGCTTGGGAAATAAGTAGGGTTTCTCGGAGAAGCCGGCGACCCTAATGTATGTGTGCTGCTGGAATTGAATGTAGTAGTGCCCATAACTAATAACCAATTTCATCACCTCAGTGGATAGGCGGTATCCAGCATCCCGGGTGGGCGTGAGCAGGTGGTAGTAAACGAAGGAGTCATTTACCCGGCAGTAACTGGGGAAGCTGGCCTCCCATTGAATCTGTGGGAAATGGTCCCACAGTGCCTTTTGTCCTGGGCCAATCCTGAGAACGCCATCTATAAGAAGGCCATTGGAGTGGGGCCTCTATTGGGCCAAAGCCCAGAAAACATAGGAAGTCATGTAGAACTTCTTCTTCTAGTTCAATTGCAGGAACTGGGAGTCGACATGATTGGAGATTATTGTCGCCCAGTCGAAGAATTCTCCCTTAGTGGAGATGCCCAGGAGGAAATAATACATCCATTTTGCAAATTCCTTGGTGGAGGGTTGCCCAAATACCCGGGCCAATGCTATCATCCCCATTTGGATGCTCTCCTTGAATTTAGAGCGGGGGATATCTATCTTCATTCTCCTTGGGTCCCTCTTTGGGACCTTGAGCCAGTTGGTGTTCATGTACACCCGGGCAGCATCCTCCAGTTGATAGAATTATTTCAAGGCTTCAGTCGTTGTAACCACTGAGGCCCTATCAAATTATGGAATGCCCAGGCCTGCTTGGAAAGTGACTGGGTCGAGGGACACCAGTGGAGTGGGGAATCCCGTAGGTTCTGTAGTTGCTAGCATAACAGCCCGGACAGAGGAGTTGTAGTTGGCCGCCAATGCTAAGACAAGTTTCGGGGACTGGACGGAGCATGGAAAGTAAGCTGCCCGGAGGATTCTGAAACCTCCGACGTTGGTTGCGAGTTTGTCTCTAGCCTGTCGCTGGATGTGCATTATCTTTACCAGGGCCTGCATTTCTGCCCAGGTCCTGGCACTGGCGTCGGTCATCAGTTTTACCTTGGACTCAATCTTTGAGCCCACAATCTCATTATCCTGCACAAACTTCATGGTGAGGGGCAGCTTTGCCAGGGCCTTCTCTATTTTTGACTTTGCTGCTGCCCTGGTCTCAGTTGTGGTGGGCAATTCCAGACTTCCGGGAGGAGATGATGTAGATGCCTCAGACATGTTTGTAAGATGAAGTCTGGACCTACGAGACAAAGCGACCGTTAGAACATATTTTTCAAGATAAAATAGTTACTCCGGGGTCCGGGAAATCTTACCGCCGTGATGTTTGCCTTTCCTGGAAAGTTAGTTTTATGCAAAGATACCCGAAAAGAAAAACACATCATGAACTTCAAGAATCTTTATTACACGTCCGGGTCTGGGGATTTTATCATACTTGGTAAGGACGACGGATGTGTGGTGGTAAAAAGAGGCCCGAAGCCTGGAGAAATGATCGTTAGCGAAGAAGAATGTGAAGGCAGGTCCACATGGATGCCACGTGTGTTGGCATTGAATAGATGTGATGGCGATGACGGCGGAGCCAACTGTTCAAACGCGCGAAAAGGGAAAGCCACTTGGCTAGAAGTAATTGCGCGCATGGGAAATAAATGAGGCTCTAACAGCCTTGATGGAAGAGAGAGAAAACTGCCTGTCTGAAACCGGCCGAGAGCCGAGTTTCAAACAGGTGGTTTTCTGCCTCGAAGAAAGCTTGGAGGCGAAAAACCAGAAGCAAAGGCGACTCGACCAGCTTGTCGAGCCACCCGAAATGATATACATAGAGCCAAGGGATATATACATAGAAAGGAGGAGATATACAAGGGTTATCTATAGATATACACATATATACATGAATATACACACAGGATGACTCCCGCGGGAAAACCAGACAAGGAAGAAACAAATATATACAGCCATTTACATTATTTACATGCTACTTACAGACTTTACAGACAAACAACCTCTGCACAGAAGGCGGACAACCTTCTGACAGAGCCGACCCACCAACGGGAGGCAAAACCAAAAGACAAACAAGCCAAACGCGACAGAGGAACAAAGCAAAACGAAAACAAAACCAGGCAAACCCAAGGAAAAACTTGAAAATAGAAGCAAAAATAGGGAGGAGGAAAGGCGGAACACCAACCTGAAAATGTAGAAGGCGGAGGAAAGAAGGGATTACCGAGAGAACCCTGCAACCACTCGAGCCGTCAAGCTATCAGAATCACCACCACGAAGCACTTGCGTATCTTTGAGAAGAACATAAGGTGTTAAGCTTTGATTATCACAAATTCTCTGTAAATGCTCTTCTAATCGCTTTGAAAACGCTCTATTTCGCTCTAAGTGCTTGAAGGTTTTAATCGCGGCAAGCGTGAAAATGACAGGCAAGTCTATTTATACCCGCGGTGAAAAGTAATCCTCCTCCTTCCGGAGATTTCAGGTCAGGCGCAACCTTCGAACTCCGCGCCCAGGGATTCCTTACGATGATATTCTTAAGACTTAAGAACATCATAGCAAAGAATCCCGGAGTCCGGAATCCAGCTTCCAACAAAAAGGAAACCTTCGGGATCTGGGATCCCGGAGGGGAAAACCAAAACAAGAAAATGACACACACCGGGGAAGAAAACCCCGGAGAAAGGAAGCGAAAGGAAAAAGACAAGGCAAAGCCCCAGAAAAAAGCAAAACAAAAGAGAAAAAGGGGGACCAAACATTTTGCACACAAAATGTAGGGACGGGGATGCAGGGCATAACATTTCCCTCACCACTTAACTCTTCCCTCTTTCCACTTATCACTGGGTAAAATCATGAATTTGTGTCGCATTTTGGGCTAACCAAG
>MU222915.1:0-44789 GCA_018584345.1 Thuja plicata
CTGAGAGCAATTTTACAAATCTTGCAACTCCATACATAGAGAGCTATGGATCGATTTGTGAGGGCTCATTCTTGAGTTTCCTTGCATGTAAGGATTCATAGAAGTGCACTATTTTGTGTGTACATTTACAATGTTGGTCTTCTTTTTCCCAAAAAAGCAAATCTCTTTTCTGAAAAAGCACAAATTGTTTTTGGCCCTTTGAGCTGGCCTCCGGTTCGGGGCTACCGCCCCTCACCTCCAACAACTACTAGACATGTCACTGTAATATCAACACCTACTACATGATCAGTCGCCATAATATCAACACTGTAAGGCCCATAAAACCTTGGTTTGAGTTTCTCTACTCCATTTTTCTCCAAATAATTTTTCTTATAAGTCTTCAATCTAACAAAAAATATGTCTCCAACCTTGAAAAATATCTCTATTATCTTATTCTTTGCATATATATTTTGTTGATTCTAAGTATGGTGCAAATTATCTTTGAGTGACCTCAAAACCTCTTAACTTTGTTTGAAAAAATTACTAGCTACAAGAACTCTACTATTGAAAAATAATAGATCAAGAAAATAAAGTGAAACATAACCATAGAGAGATTATAAAGGAGGCATACCAATATAGATATTATGGGAGGTAGTATAGCAATACTCCCCTGGATGCTACCATTTTATCCAAGTGATTTGCTGATTTGAAACATAATTTCTCAAGCATCCTTCTATCCATTTTTTAACTATCTATGTTTTCCCATTTGTTTGAGGATGGTAGCTTGTATTTGGTGTATTCTTTGTACCTATAAACTAAAATATTTCCTTTCAAAAATAACTAAGTAACCTACTATCTCTATCACTTACAATATTCTTGGGCAAAAATCTCCCTGAAAAAAAAATGCTACTTGGGATGCCTTAAAATTAGACGTGATAGGAAAAAAATGTGTATATTTTTTCAAACTATCTACTAAAACATATATGAAATATCTACATTGACCCCTTGGAAAACTAGTGATAAAGTCCATGGAGATGATTTCTCACTTCTATTCAGGAATTGTAATTGGTTGTAACAATCATGTGGGGAAAATTTTCTCACTCTTGTTTTGTTGGAAAGCTATACACTCTTTGATATTTTTTAGGACATCCTCCTTCATCACTTTCCAATAAAGTCTCTCTCGGATTCTTATATGTTTTTAAATACCCTCGGTGACTAGCCAAGGGTGTATAATGAAAATATCTCAATATCTTCTCCTTAACCTTAGATCCTAGTACCAAAAAGACTCTATTCTTATAGTAGATCAACTCATCAATAACTTTTTACCTATCACTCTCTACCAACTCAACCAATACATTAGAGTTAATATATTACTTGGCATATTATGAAATTATGGATACTTTGAAATTAGTAGAAATGGAATATAGAGAACATGGAGTAGGCTTCCTAGAAAGAGTGTCATCAACTACATTTTTCTTCCCTTTCATATATTCAATCTCAGAATCATAAGCTTGCAATTCACTCACCCACTTTTTCTAATGAATATTTGATTC
The DNA here is from genome assembly GCA_018584345.1 of Thuja plicata. NCBI lineage: Eukaryota > Viridiplantae > Streptophyta > Pinopsida > Cupressales > Cupressaceae > Thuja > Thuja plicata. The sequence continues at coordinate 1,533 of MU222915.1, forward strand.
TCTTTGGTTTAAGAATAACTTGAGACTATTATGATCTATTTTAACCACAAACTTTCCAAATGCCAAATATTGTCTAAACTTATCAAGAGAATGCATGATTACTAGAATTTATTTGTCATAAATAGAATATCCTCTCTCTATTTGGATCAATTTTATTCTCTCAAAATCTATTTGATGGCCCTTTTGAGTTAGGTTATCCCCTACACCTTCTCCAAATGCATCACATTCAATAATAATAGGTAGAAAAACTGAGAATCACAAGTGCTAGGCATGAGCTCATTACTTCTTTAAACTTGTCAAATGTTACTTTTTCTTCTTTTATCTAAGAAAAGGATCCTTTCTTATTTAAATCATTCAAAGAGATAGACATATGAGAAAAAAAAATTGACAAATGTTTTTTAATAACTACATAAACCAAAGAACCCTCTTAACAGAGAAATATTTATTGGAGGTGGTCAATCCAATATTGTCTAAATCTTATGTTGGTCAACTTGTACTCACTTAAAACTTATCAAATGTCGCAAGTATAAAATCTCAATCAAATAAAAGTCATATTTACAAAACTTAGCATAGAAATATTGCTGCTCCAAAATACCCAAAATTATATCTAGATGTTCTAGGTGCACCTTCCATCTTTTACTATAAATTAAAGTATCATCAAAGAATATCAAAACAAATTTTATCAGATGATTACTAAATACCTTATTTCTGCAATATTGAAATTTTGATGGATAATTAGTGAGACCAAATGTCATGAAAATAAATTCAAAGTTCCTACAGTGACATCAAAAATTTATCTTCTCCACATCTTCCTCCCTTAGACGAATTTGGTGATACGCTAATATTAGATCAATTTTAGAGAAGCACACTGCACCATGTAACTCATAAATGATTTCATCTATCTTGGGTATAGGATATATATTTTTTATTATATTCTTATTTAAATTTATATAGTATATTCACATTATCATTGTGTCATCTTTCTTCTTCACAAGCACAAATAAGGAAGCAAATGGACTAGAGCTAGGCCTTATAAATCCAATTTTGAGGAGTTCCTTAATGGTTTTATCTATCTCTTCTTTATAAACCCTTGGATGATGATATGGAGAAGTTATAATAGGTTTTACACCTTTATATAACTCAATAACATGTTTGAATACCCTATGCAAAGGTAATCCCATAGGCATATCATTAAAAATTAAACTATGCTTATCAAGAATGTTTTGAATCTCAATATTGAAATTAACTTGTTTCTTGGAATAAATGTTTGGATGGATTATGACTCCCACTACCAAAGTTACTTTTCCTCTTCAAAAAGTCATCTCCATCCTTTTTAGAGTGACTACTCGAGGTGATCCATTCAATAAGCCTCTTAATATAACCTATTTCCCATCAGATTGGAACTTGAACTCCATGGCTTGATGATTCATATAGTAACCTCGAATAGAGTGCACCAATTAGACCCCTAAATTAATGAAAGTCTCTCCAATACCCACTGCATAGAAGTGATCACATAGCTCATAATCACCCAAATTCATCCTAAGTTGTCTAACCACCCGGGTACAAGGCATAGTGAACCCATCTTCAATAGTGACAATGAAGCCTTAAAATTCATCTACTTTAAGTCCTCTATTTACAAAAATTCCTTCAACTATAAACTTGTGGGTAGCCCCACTATCAAGTATAACAATCATCATTTTTCCAACTAGCACTCCGCAAATCCTAAAAGGATCACACCTTGGATCTCTTGATAAGGTTGTAGAAGTACTTCCTATGCTGATTTTTTTTCTCCTTCTTGTTCTTCTTTACCATCAAAACCAAAATCTAAAACACCTTCAATAAGTGTACTTGTCCTTTACCCAAGCATCTATGTAGTGGTGCCCATGGTTCTCTACAAGTAAAACAAAGTTTATTTCTTTGAAACTCACTCCTTGTTTCATCATCCACCATCTTATTTGCTGCATTTCAAACATTATTTGATGGTATAGGTGGTAATTTTTTTCTTCTGAAAATTCCCCTTATGTTGACAAGGATTAGGAAGCTTTTGACCAATCACCGATTTCTTAGGCATTAAAGTTTCAAGATGCAAACTTATTTTTGTAATGACCTGAAAATGGTCATCTAAACTTGAGACCCCTAATCTCAATCTCATATCAAGAAACCCCAATCTTGATTATTCTAAGTCCTAAACCAAACAGACAATTTATCAATTTTAAGTTGATTGGCCTAAATCCTAGGTTCCAATTAATCATCATACTTGATTAATTAATTAATTCATAAAAATACGTTACATTGGAAAATAAACCTTAATTTAAATATTTAATTGCTATTCTACTATATTAATTAAATAAAATTTCTAAATTGTCAATAAAATCCAAAAAGGAATTAAATTAATTAATAAAAATAAAATGTGCATTTAAAATCATTTAAATCTTTAAAAATGCATATGATGTCATCAATTTCAGTTAACTGATTATCAAATTGGAAACAAATCTATTTTATTCAGTTAACTCATTCTTGTCTTTTTCTCATTTTGGAAACAAAGTTGTTAACTGAAAAACTGATTTTGGAAGTTTCCAAAACAACTGATCAGTTAGTTTAGTCAACTGACTCTCTCAACCAATCATCTTCTTTGCATGTGGATTGTGATTCCTCAGATCAAATCTTGTCCACTCTTTGGCTTTCAATCTCGACCGTCGATTCGAGAGAGATTTCTATAAAAGAGAACCTCTTTTCCTTCACAAAGGACCTAGATTTTGATTATCGTTATTATAGAGTTATTGCATTCTAGAATTCTTAATCATTTAGCATTGTTAATTGTTTAGTTTGATTTCAAGCATTCAAATCTTTATAATTTAGAGTACATTTGCTTTGGGCTTTAAAAAGAATCAATCACATCTCATTTGGTGCTCTAAAATATACTCTTAATTAGTATTGGATTTACAAAAAATCTTGCATTCTCATATCATTTAGATCATCATATATCTCTTTAAATCATTCATTTAGAATAGGTGTAGTCACTGAGTTTGTGATGATTTGAGATAAAACTCATACTACTACTTACTAGAAGGCAATAGATCGATTTAGATTAGTCTTTATTTATTGCATTTAGTTTTGACTGACCATGTAATGATCTATTAAAGTGTGTGTTATAGCTTGCAGGTACCCAAGACAAATTCACACGCACATTTTTGGTGCCCACCGTGGGGCAGCAACTTCTATTATGTCTCATTTCTCTTTCATTTTCTGCACTTTTTTAGATTTCGGACATTCTGATGCAGGAGCATCCGAGGGTCATAACTTTTGACTCGGATGTGGGTTTTGGCTAAAATTTTACAGGTAGTTGTGTGAGGAGTTATTAGGATTGCTAATAAATCTTAAATCAATTTGTGGCCATTTTGACTTTTTTTTGGGAGCCAAAAATATCATCTCGGCCTCCGAAATTGGCTTTTTGTGTTTTTTTCTAGTTTTTAGAAAGTTGTCTTTTGTAATAAATCTGAAATCATGTTTTTGATTTTGTGGGTTACTTGGCAATTCATCTGCCTTAGCTCGGGGATTTTCTTCAGAAAAATTGGGATTCATAGGATGGGTTTTGAAAATTACCAAAAATGGAAAAATCTGATTTTCCCAAAACCTGCCAAATACGGTAATTTTTGGAATTGTAATAAGTAGCAATTTTCTTTCATTGTAGAGGTAGAGTAAGTTGGAGAAGATTGTACTACTATGTAACTCATACGAGCTCAGGCATTTTTACATTAAAAACAACATGCTTTTCTTGGTTTTTTTTTATATTAACGAGTTTCAAGATTGTTGTTTTGTGGCTATTTTTTCAACTTGTAGCATAACTGTGGTTTGTAGGATGCTTTGAAAGAAGATAATAAAAAACTACTAACGCTCTGTCCTGCAGGTTTCCGTGATCAATATCCAACCGAACCTATTTTTTTGTGTCTATTTTATCGCTTTATTAATTAGGAATGCACATGCAAGACTTTTTAAAATGAACTTATGTTTTCAGTTTTAGGAATGGCAGTAGTGTTAGGAGATTATGCTCTCTCCCTTTTAGGGATGAACATAAATCCAAAAATATTGTTGTCATTTTCCATTTGAGACTTGCAACTTTAGAGGGCCTATCCAAGTGGAAAAAAGTACTCACCCTTGGAGAATGACCCAAGTGAGAACGAGCTAACGCCAAGCTTCTTCGGCTCACTATAATCAAATGCTTCCTTGAGACCAAACCCTCAGAAGGTAAGTGTTATTTGAGCTTATTCTCGACTCTTTCCTAACACATAGCAGGGCCTATGAGTCTCAATCACGTATTGTGACTGTTGGTGCTAAGGTGCTTTGTGGGGTTAGCAGCCTCAATTGCGCTTGCGCAGACATAGAGGATACACTTAAACAAAGACCCTTACTAAAACCATTTTTTAGATTAGAGGCCAAAATACTTTCTACTTTTTGATACAAGTGTTGTGAGACACACATGCCTAAGAAACCTCTCATGTACCCCTCTTATTGAGACAATAAATTTATGAGGATCTATGGATCTTGCAAACTTCGAAGCTTGGTAGGCCAGAGAAGTGTGTGTCATAGAGGGGAGCCAGTGCTGCCAAGCTTCTAACTCTTTGACTTGAATGGGTATTTTATTGTAAGAGGATTCAAACAAGTATTGTCCATTTCTTGCCACCTAGGAATAGGGTTTGATTGATGTGCTTGGCTCTGTGGTATCTCCATGATGTGTCTTGTGTGAGTGAAACATCAAAATAGATACCAAAACAACAAACAAACAACAAAATGATCAAACGCTTCAAAAATTGCACTTTTAGGTGTTAAACTGTTAACTCTCGTACGAGTTTCTGCATTTAGTGTCAAAATTTTGGAAATCTGTCAATTTTCTGTCCAATTCTATCTTCTATCACGCTGGTTCTATCTAGATTTTCTCAAATATGTGATTTCACAACGTTACTACTAGTTTGTCTTTGACTCCAATCTGTTGACAATCTGACTAGTTGTTGTCTCGAGGTCTAATTTTTCTATGCTAGTCCAAGTGACCCATTATCTATTTCAATTTAATCATCTTTGTCTACGCTATCCTTATCCTGAGTTGCGAGAGCAGGTTCTTTAACCTTGACTCAAGATCGAAGTCATTTCTATCTCTCTCTCAGTTGGACATTATCTCTTTTGTCTTTCAGTCTTAGACTTAGTCAACAATTTAGATATCACTTCAACACATGTCAGGCAATCAATTGATTCATCATACCTTCTCTTCAATTTTCTAAGAAAGTGCATCAAGACAATCTTACAATGTCTAAAAACAAATGGGCTAAACCTTATGGTCCTAATAATGAGAAAGAAGAGATTCTTATGGAAGCTATATCAAAATAGATTCAAAATTTGAAATCTGAAATCCAAGAATTAAGGGGAAAAATGATACACCATCCAACAAGTCCTCAATAAGATCAATCTTTCCTTTTCTCTATGATCATGATCCATCCATACTTCCCTTTCTTTAAATAAAGAGGCATCTAAGCACAACAAACCCATCTTTGATTAGGAACAACTTCATGACCATCCTATTTGATCAAGAGAGTGGCTCCAAAGACCTAAAAGTTGCTGAAAACACCATGAAGTCTCCCTCCAAAAGGGTTAGTAACCTCATGAAATAAAAACCTTGGGCTAAACACAAGAGGGACTTCACTCCTTTGGGACAATCTTATGAATCAACATTGGAAGAACTTCTTGAGCATGATCTCATCACATTACCTTAAGTCACATCACGTGGATTGAAATTTTTGCATACCTATTGTGCATATCATCAAAAAAATGAGCATAAAACTTCATCTTGAATGGAGTTGAGACATAAAATCCAAGATCTCATTGTTGATGGCATAATCAAAGTTGAAAATCCTATTGATTCATCTAATCTCAAGCATGATCAATATTAGGAATCCATGTCTAGAAATGGTTCACATATCACATCTACTTCTTCCACCATTCCTCCATCTCCTAAAGCTTCAAAACCGACCACACCATCTCTATCAAAGAATGATCCTAATGATAACTATGTCTACCCTCAAGGACTACCTCTAAAACAAATCCAAGCTAATCAACATACAACTACAAGTCTTTCTCAGGCTTCAAAGATCATAGACCCAAAGCACCCATGTGCTTCAACGCTTATCATGCCTACTCAAAATGATACTCCATTAGCCTTTCAAGAATCCCTCATGCAGATAAAAACTCATACCTCGTCCTTATAAGTGGCTCCATGTCAAGAGGGAAATCCAAAGTGTGAAGAAACAAATATTAGTAATGATCAAGATCAAGACACCATCCATCCTCATCCAATGGTTGAACAAAGTCATATATCTCAAGAGTCTCATGATGATTTTATCATCCCCTTCCATTTCTTCCAAGAATATAGCCCTCCATCTCCCAAGCAAGATCAAGATATCCTTTCCACCATCTCTAATGAGCATATTGAAAATCAAGAGCAAAGTACCCTTTATATACCAGCTAAAGATCCTTGTCAAGATCAGAGTATCCCATCATCCCCTTGTCATAATCTTCGATATCTACCTAAGAAAACCATCATTCCTCTAAATCCCTTGCATAAAAATAAATCCCCTCAAGCTTCAGTTTCTCCTATCAAAGCTACTCATGTGCCTATTGATATAAACATGAATTCTAAAGAGAAGAGCCTTGGTCATGCATATCACTCTCCAGATGTTGGTATCCCTTCCACACCTTATCTCCCTCCATTTTCACATAGGCATAAACCTTCTCCATCCTCCAAACCCATCCTTGGTCCATATATCCCAAAGCTGAAGCCTTCAAACCTTCCATCTATATTGGGTCCTTATATCCCTCCATCCAACATGCCTATAACTACTATTTTGTCATTCACTTACCCTATCCCCTATCAATATCAACAAATACATGCATCCTTGAATTCTCCTAATAAACCCATTCATATGTACCATCCATATCGGCCCTATTCATTCACAGTCCCCAAGTCTTTTGGAAGCAATTTGGATGCGCAACAAAGAAATAAAAAATTTAAGAATCCATTTATATATGAATATCACTATGTCCATTCTAATCGACATGTCATTACAAAGAAAATGAAATTTTCAAGAGACAATAAGGGTCCACTAAGAAAATAATAAAATCAAAGAAAATATGGGTTCCTAAATCCATCATGGAAGAATTGCATTCTAAATCATCCAAAAGCAAAGGAAAATAATAATTTATGTGGATTCCCAAGTCTCTCTTAAAAGATTTGAACATAAAGGAAATATTAGAGTTTGCATCGAAGCTTCCAAAGTCTTCCACTTCATCTCCATCTAAACATATCTCATCTTCTAACTCTATTTTGGGTCCTCATGTCCCAAAATCCATTACCTTGAATACTTCACTCCCTTCTCCATCCATCTTTGGTCCTTGTATACCAAGATCCATATCCACTCATACATCAAAGCCTCAAGCTCTTCCATCCATTTTTCCTCCATTCATCCACTACCCTTTAAGGTGTATGTTAGTATTGATCTTAGCACCATTTCCATCTACCTCTACAAAAACCTTTCAATACCCTATCCAATATCCCACACCTACCTACTACCCATCCATCCCATATCCTTCCATTCCTCTTATCTAATCCATCGCATAAATCCTTGGCTACCATCTTTCTTATCCTCCATATCATTATTCTCTACCATCACCCTTTCAATACCTTTGAGAATACTTTTAGTGGCATTGGCCTATCATAGCATATCCTTCAAAGGAGCACTATCCAAAGGAAAGAGACTTAAAGTTCCCCCATAAAATTATAAGTACAAAAAAAAACAAAAAAAGTGCCTTGGTGAAAACCTGGTAAACAGGTGCCTTGGTAGCAAAAGTAAAGAGAAATAAATTTTTCCTATGGCTAAAACCACTTCTTGTGGTGCCTTGGATAAGTACCATGATGATAACCTGGAAAACATGCGTCATGTGTAATTCCTCATGCTTGCACTCTTCACTTGGGGGCAAGTTCCTTCCATGTCATCTTATCTATCATATCTTACATCCAGCTAGCCCATGAGCATCTATGTTCCTTCCGGTGATCTTGACAAGGTTGATCCTATCCATGAACACACATGTATCCTGATACTCATTATCCTTTCCATCATCCTATTCACTTTCTCTCATCCATGGTACCCTATCATGATCTTTCTTATCCCAAGTCAATACTCACTATCCATAAACATCCTTTGCACTAATCCCAAAACATTCACTTATACCTCCACCACCCCTTATCTCGATTGCGCTATCATATCTATATCCTATCCAAAATTAACCCCTTGGTCTTGATCAAAGCGAAGAAAAAAAAAGCTAAAATAGTTTCTCAAAAAAAAAATTCCTTGACATGTCCATTCTTTTGGACCACATGCTTTTCATGACATCAGGTCATTATCCTATATGCTATCCAACACCACTCCATGAGCCTACATTATGGTATTCTTTTTCCCTAGCTTGGGTAATCTTGAGGAGACTGTCCTTGAGGGTTGCATTCACCCTCTTCATCCATCATTGTCTATTTTCCTCATCCATCAAATTTCTAATCCATCTGTAATGTCCTACACCTTTCTAGACATTGGGGGTGAGCCAATGTGATCTTGCTTGAGAATGAGTAATCTTTAAAAAGACAAAAAAAGTGAAAAATATTCTGAAGAAAAATCTAAAATTTGGAAAAAGTCCTAAAAAAATGATCATCCTAGTGAAAACCTAGCAATAGGCACCTTGATAAATCAACAAAAAAAAGGAAAAATACAAAAAAACTTGAATAAGAAGAAAAAGTGCCTTGGTGAAAACTTGGTAAACAACCACCTAGGTAGCAAAAATAGAATCTCTACCAGGTAGGTGAAAACCTGGTAAACAGGTGCCTCTTGTATGCAGTGCTCCATCAATCAATGCTCAGTCTTGGAAAAAATCCTTTGCTTCAGCTTGCGCATAGCTTTCAGTCACTTTCGTGACATATTGGTTCTCCTGAGAACCCTCCTGGCTTGAAACCAATCCATAGTCATAGTCTGGGGGCAATTGAATAAGCTTTGTCCCAGCAGTATGAGTCAATTTAGTTATCTTCAATTGATGTTTGTTACCAGGGAGCATAGGGCCCCACTTTGATCACATTTTGCACCAAATTAGAGTCAGTAATATTGTCATTTCTAAAGGACATCTCGCTACTGACACAACAAGTGTTTCTCAACACCCTAATCAAAAGTGTTTCTTAACACTATCCTTGGACGCATCTATTTTTATTAACACACATTAGATAATGCAAACATAAACAACATGTTGATAACAATCAAACACATCACACTCACAAGCACGACAGTGTTTCTCAGCACCTCATACATGTACACATCCGAAAACTTTGAAACTGGCTGAAGTATGCTAAACTTCTCTTTGTATGTTGTTTGTCTCATTGATTTTCATCAATATTTTCTTTGTCTACTACTTGTTGGTGTGGTCCCAATGATCCTACAACATCAAATAAACTGGTTGTATGTGATAAGAGCTCCTACATTAAGGTGAAAAAGCCTCACATCCCTCGATCATGTTTACTTGCATGCCAAGGTGAGGTCGGAACTATCTCCTTGACTATTATTGCTTTGCTTGTTTATGCAAGATCACACTCATGGTTATCTTGGCTTTGAATGCCTCAATATTGGCGTACTCTTGCAACATCAACTAGAAACAACGTTCAAGTCATCTCGGCTTTTGTGCCCTGATGCTTATATTAGTTTACCATATCTTATCCAATGAAAGTCATATTCATATCCTTATTGTCGTAGTGGCACCAGTAAAGATTGTATCGAATCCGATGTTCCAAAATGCTCGATGATGAAAATTTTCAAAGCTAAAAGTTTAGTGACTACACCTTAGGTTGCATTCATGCATCGACTTGGTGTTGAATCTGCATAATATCGATATCTCTCTCCAATGTGAAGGATATGAGGCTCCCACTAGTTGATCTTCCTTTTTCCAAGTGGTTAGTTGTGGGTTGGTTGACGTGAAAATGACACCCCTAGCTAATTCGACTGTCCTGATTCCATTTTTGCGATTGAAATCAAAATATGAGATCATTTACTTGTCATTTTTTATGTTTGACTTTTTTTGTCAACTATAGTTGACTGCTTGCACAATCAGTCTTTTGGACTCCAACAATTGGAAATCTCTCGTGCTTTTCTTCTAAGAAATCCATGTATTATACTTTTGGTCAACCTTGGTCAACAAGACCTCCCATCAAGTGCAGATTCTGTCCTAACTTCTTGGGACCTCTTTCTAATCAGATCAGCTTCTTCTTGCATCATGTTATCAATCAAATTGCTTCTAATCACTAGGGCACCTAGCCATATTTTGATTTTGCTCCTGAGGGGGCATGATCAGGACATCAACATTCTAGTGATCACATCATCAATCAAGACCTCATCACTTGGGGCATCTCATCTTCATCACATCAAATCAAGTTGAGATCATCTTAAATCAAAGATAACCTAATCAATGGTCTTATACAATGGTGAATACACTCAAAACTAGACAAGATCAGTCTTATACGAGCTATTCATTATTGAAACCAAATATAATGATCAAATTGGCTTCATCGCTTCAAATCAAGTTAATTTTCTTGATAATCAAATCTCTTAATGGTAATTAGTTTCATCACTTCAAATCAAACTGGTTATTCGTTCAAACCAATCAAAAGGTTTAAGAGTTCTTGACAGATGTCTAGTTTCATCGATTCAAATCAAGCTGAGCATTGTGTCTTATATCGTTTGATCAATCTTCATCCAATCAAGCTCAGAGTCGGTCTTTCTCAACAAGAATGGTTTCATCGCTTCAAATCAAACTATTTTTTGTCTCATCGCTAACAAGTCTTTGAATCAATGTGTTGATCGCACTTCAATTCAAAGAGGGGAAAATGTAATGACCTAAAAATGGTCATCTAAACCCAAGACCCCTAATCTCAATGTCATATCAAGAAACCCTACATCTTGATTATTCCAAGTCCTAAACCAAACATGCAATTTATCAATTTCAAGTTGATCTGACCTAAATCCTAGGTCCTAATTAATTATTGTACTTGATTAATTAATTAATTCCTAAAAATACATTACATTGGAAAATAAACCTTAAGTTAATTATTTAATTGATATTCTAATATATTAATTAAATAAAATTGCTAAATTGTAAATAAAATCCAAAAAGGAATTAAATTAATTAATAAAAAAAATGTGCATTTAAAATCATTTAAATCTTTAAAAATGCATATGATGTCATCAATTTCAGTTAATTGATTATCAAATTTGAAACAAATCTATTTTATTCAGTTAACTCAGTCTTGTCTTTTTCTCATTTTGGAAACAAAGCTATTAACTGAAAACTGATTTTGGAGGTTTCCAAAATAACTGATCAGCTAGTTTAGTCAACTGACTCTCTCGACCAATCATCTTCTTTGCACATGGATTGTGCTTCCTCAGATCAAATCTTGTCCACTCTTTGGCTTTCAATCTCAACCGTTGATTCGAGAGAGATTTTTATAAAAAAGAACCTCTTTTCCTTCACAAAGGAACTAGATTTTGATTATCGTTATTATAGAGTTTTTGCATTTTAGCATTCTTAATCATTTAGCATTGTTAATTGTTTAGTTTGATTTCAAGCATCCAAATCTTTATAATTTAGAGTACATTTTCTTTGGGCTTTAAAAAGAATCAATCACATCTCATTTGATGCTCTAAAATATACTCTTAATTAGTATCAAATTTATAACAAATCTTGCATTCTCATATCATTTAGATCAACATATAGCTCTTTAAATCCTTCATTTAGAACAAGTGTAGTCACTGGTTTGTGATGACCTGAGAGCAAACTCATACTCCTGCCTACTAGAAGGAAATAGATCGATTTAAATTAGTCTTTGTTTATTGCATTTAGTTTTGAATAACCATTTAATTATCTATTGAAGTGTGTGTTGCAGCTTGCAGGTACCCAACACGATTTCACACACATAATTTTCATAAATTCCTTCAAGGTTGAAGGTAAAAAGGCTTAAACCAAACCCTAAACGAGTTCTTCAAGGCCCTCAAGAAAGAGAGAAATAATTCTCTTTTTAGTCATGTTAGGTACCATAATAATTTTTTTTTGGAAATCCTCTACATACTCATTGAAAAACTGATTAGTTTTCCTCAACTTTGACAACTCCTTGAAATACTCTTCCTTGCATTTGAGTTCATATCTATCTATTAATCTTTCACTAAAATCATCAAAAGTATTCACTTGATTATGACCTTGATTATTCATACCGTGATACCACCAATCATAATCTATATTTTTGAGGTGTAGATTTTCATATTGAACAACATCCTTCTCCCTCATGGCATTGAGAGTGAAGAAAGTTTGCAACTTCTATATCCAAGCTCTCACTAAAATATTGTTTAACCCATCAAAGGTAGGTGCTGAAAGTTTGCCAAAGTTATTTATGATATTTTTCCCACTATTATCATTTTACTTCTTATAACACTTTCTTAGCAACAAGGTATTCATCATGTCTACATTATATCTAAATAAAAATGAACTCTTGGATTCTTTATCTAGATTGTTATAGGTTACCCTCATTGCAACCAATCCCTTGCAGTTTCTTCCATAGGGTTAGAAAGTGGGTTTTTATTGAGTGCTTCATCTATAGCTAAGAAAATACTCTGTGAATATTTTGAAGAGGATGACTTTGAATATTTTTAGCTTTTGATGAATTTCTCTTCTCATGTATAGACACAAAACTCTAGAATTTCTCTGTGAAAAACCTCATCACCTCTCTAGTTTCAACTAGGATTTCTGTAGTTTTCCTTTGACCATTTTAGTTTTCTTGAAGAAAATTCCTATGAAATTCATCAATATTACCCATGCTTACTTTCTTGGACACTTTTATTTCGGTTTCTTCTAAGGAAGAACTATTCAAAAACTCTTTAATCTTCTCTTGTTGTAAATACCTTCTTTCTCTTTCACTAGGATGCACAAATTGTATTGAACCATCAAGCTAGAAATATCATAGCTCTGATACCATTTTAATGTCCCTTGCTGAAATTTTATATCATATATAAAAACTAAACTTAATTTCAACTCAAATTTGCAAAATACACACAAACGATGAAATTGGGTATACCTAAAATATTTCCAATTTATTTAATTAAATAGATCTGAAACTCAATGAAACCAACGTAGAATATATTTTACTATTTTTGAAAAAAAAATTAAGTCATATTTTATATTAAATACCTTAGATAACATAAGTATATTTCTTCTGCTAAAAAAACATTGAATGATACCCAAAATATGGATCTCAAACATAGAGATAAACCACTATGATTCCGAGATAAACTCCCAAATATTTAAAAAAAATTAAAATATAAACCCACGTGACAAAAATATCAATTTACATTAACACTCGTGGCCTCAAGGCTTCCAAGGGTTTACTCACACTCAGAAATACAAATCACACAAATACTTGCAAGTTATAGAGCTACCTAGTGCAGGGCACCTAGGTTACCTCCATGGACCTAAGAAAGGGACACATAGGATATGAGTGAATGTGGATCCATTTGGGTCAAGAAATGTAGTAAGGAGACCATTTGTAAGGTCAATTGGATCTAAGGTATTGTTATAAGCCTAGATACCAAATTGAACCAAGGGTCTCAGTTAGGTAGAATAAGTGATTTATAAGGGAATTAGTTGATTTTGGTCTTAACATTTATATATTTGATCTATTTTTTCATTAGATTGGCCTAATAGATGCATTTGAGCAAAAATGCAAATGTTGTCATGTAAAATGCAAAAGTTGTCATGCAACATTGAAAAGTTGCTCAACAACTTTTTCAAAAGTTGCTCAAAAGTGCAAAATGGTTGATAACCATTTGAAAATTGGTTATAGCTATTGGGATGAGTCTATTTAGACACAAGGAGGTAATACATCCAAGGGGGATGTCAGATTGCATGGAGATTTGAAGAAAACTAATTGCAAACCCTGAATTTATGGAAATTTCTCTATTTCTATGCATGGTATGAACTCGTACGGTCATAGTATGATCTGGAATTATAAGTTTTGGATAGAGGAATTTGTCTTCTGTCAAATTCATTTGGTTTGAAGTGTTTTAGTTTCCATTTGTGCTAGATATTTGAATTTTGGTGCAGACTGGTCTGAATAGCCTTGAATTTGAGGGGCTTTGAGAAATGGCCCTCTAACTTGCAATCCCACAGTGGGATTCACATGGCCCTCTGGTAAATGCAAGTTAGGGGAGCTCTCTTAAGGATTCCAGAGACTTGGGGCAAGGGGAGTTGGTTGGTCATTTTTCAAAGCCAATCCTAGGCTAAACATCTCTATGTGTTTAGCCAGGAAAATAGAGAATGAGTGGAGACAATCAATCAATTGGATTGAAATGACTTGGTGAGTGAGTGATTTTGATCATTTTTTGGATAATACAAGAGTTCCATAGCCTTGGGAATTTTCTAGGAACCCATCCTTGCACATTTTCTTTGTTATCCATGCCTAGTCAGGCGAATTAGGCATGTGAACCTAGTAAGTGTTTTGGGGTGCAGGATTAGAATCAAACCAAGCCCCTTCAAAATCCTTTAGGGGTTGCAAAAGGGTATCCAAATATGTGGATAATTCATCAAGTTGTTTAGGAGTTTTGGTATTTAATCACCAAAAACCAGTAGGGTGCCTCAAGAGTTAGGGCTAGTAGAGATTCTAGTCTGAATTGAGAAGGTGTTGTGGATGTTGGAGGACTCAATAGGGAGTTGAATCTCAATGTTTGGGGTCCCTATAGACTGTTTCCACCATTGACTTGAAGATCCAAACAGTGTGGGGGTAGTTTTCACTACTTTGGGCTCATTTAGGGATTTGATCCCTAAAACAAGTTTTTGGTCCAAATACAAAGGAGTTCCTAGGTGTTAAGGAGGATCATTGGAGATTGATCATCCACTTGGAGGAGGCTTAGGATCCCTAAGAAGAGGCATTGGACAAAATCAGAACCTTATAATAAGGTTAAGATGTCTAAAGGAGAAGTTAGACCCTAAGGTGTGGTAGTGGTCGTGCAATCTTGCATCAAGTGGTATCAAAGCCACTAAGAACCTGATTGGAAGGCAGGAGTAAGACACGATGTCTGATATTGAAGGTAATGATAGGGATGGATTCCCTGCAAATGTGACCAACAAGGAGTTGGCCAAGATGCTCAAGGAGAATATGACAAGAAGCAAGAAGATGGAAGATGAACTAGCAAGGTTGAAGGATCAACAAGGAGGAAAGAGGTATGTTGATGACGAATCAGAAGAAGAAGATGATGTTGAAGAGGTACCAGCGCCAAGAAGACCAGGGGTACCTGATGACTAGAGATTGTTCATAGAGGCCCTTGAAAGGGTAGGGAGAAAAGACTCAAAGACATATCTACCCATGTTCACAAGGAAGATGGATGTAGATGAATGCTTGGACTAGTTGGAAGCACTGGATAATCACTTCGAGTGTGAAGACACTCCAGAACATCAAAGGGTGAAAATAGTAAAATCAAAGATGAAAGGAACTGCATTAAGTTGGTGGAACTTCTTGCAGATTGAAAGGTTTGAAAATGAGAGGAACTCTATTACATCTTGGAAAAGGATGAGAGCAACAAACAACACTTTGTTTGTTTATATTAAAAGCAAGAAAAGGAGGGTGCAAACCCTTTACACTAACACTAAGGCAATTTTAGCAAGCTTGTTATTTTTAGAAACCTACTTGCTTTATTTCATCACGAGTTGAACAAAAAATAAAATTTATTTAGAATAGATCTTTAAAATAATGTGGGCTTTATTCAACATATTTTTAAAATTTGGGCCTTTATCTCTCTCAATTCCAAGTAATGCTAAAGACGAATGTAGAGATTGCCTATTAGATGGAGCAAATCAAGTTGCAAATCAATCAACACCAAATTAATTAACAAATATATGCACAAATTATGCTTTTTTTTCCATTAAAAAATATTAATCAACAAATTCAAAGCACAACATTCTTGACTTTATAACCACAAAGATTGATAGATCATATAAAATAAATTCACTAACAAATAATCAATAAATTATATCTAATTCTACCCTCCTAATACTTGTATAATGTTTTTTTTTTTTAATAATGATTCTCATATTCATGTAATCCTCTACATATGATTTTATTTCTCTCATACTTATCTTGTCTACTATTTTAATATTGGAAAATAAAAATTCAATTCTTTACAACCTTTTTTTTAACTATTTTCGATTATAATAAAAAACATAGTTAACCCCAATAAACAAATGTTTGAAAGAGTAAAATTCGCTCTTGGATCATAAAGTTCAAATTACATTTTGATGTTGAACCTTACTATGATGTGCCAATAAAATTGTAATTAAATTCTCGCACAAGTCTTTTTATCCATTCAATAAATTTAAGAGAGCAGATACACATATAAATATAGAAATGAACGCAGCAATCAGACCTCAAAAATATCCTCTGAATATAGTGTGTAAAAAAATAATTTGACTTTGCATTTTCCAGTTCAATGCCGCACAACAGTCTGCAAATGACGATCAGCGCAAAATTAAATATTGGTTTTGAAGGCCACCTTAATTGACACGGCTGTTCGTCACACCGGACGCGCATTACTTGTTTTCAATCCGTACCGTTTGATTTATCAACCGTAATTTTTGTCGAGCTCACAATTATTACAAATTAATGTCTGCTTCAATCAATCAAAACAGGCAGCGCTGCATACAGTCAAACTCTTCGCAATCCGCGTTATACCGACGTATGCGGCAAGAAGCCAAAGAGTTTTTACCCATTTTAAACTTATTCTCAGAAAGTCCATTCAAACTGCTCTGCCCAGAAAATTCTCGTTTTTATCTCGAAGACCGAAATTGCGCCAAAGCTTCCTCAAAACCAGTTCTGAATCATGTATAAATGAGAGCAACCATGAGATAGCTGTATGCCTCTGAAATAAACAAGATAAATCTTTCGAGGAAGTGCAAGCGCCTTAAGAATTGGGGTAATTGCGCATTCAATTGGAAAATTACTTTGCTCATAGTACGATTTAGGTGCATATTCTTTTCGATTTTTGCAAGTTAAATTCTTGTTAAATCCAGCAGAATATAATTTTGGTGTTTTCTCTTGCCATTTTTGAGAGTTTGCATGATTTGTGTGCTTATGCATTCAGGTCACCCGAAATGAATTTGTAGTTTTGGGTAATTTGATCATGGTTTTTGTGGTTCTACATTTAACTTTTCGTCAAATACAGACTTGGGGAATAGCTATTTAGTGCATTAGTAATTCAAATTTTTGGGGATTTTTTTTGGCGGATCACTAAGTCTTGAATATAGAACCTTCGATTTTGCATTCAAGGTGTTGAGGTTACTTATCTGTTGCTTCCTTTGGATTGTTCTTCTAATACTCCTCAAGTCATATTTTTTAGCAGGGCTCTTAGTCTGAGCTCTGCACTTGGTATTCAGATCCAAACCCTCCTGTGTTAGGGTAAAGTATTCAGATTTTGGGGATAGCGCACAGTCCGTTGTGAATGGGAAATGGTGTTTGTTTATTTCACACTAGTTGACTTCTACGAATTATATTTGTAGTCAAATATGTCAGTTTTATAAACGGTAAAATAAACGTTCCTGGCTATATCTTTCTAATGGATAGTCAATTCTCGATTGGAATGGATCTGATTTGCTTTCATTAACTTGCGACTTTTGAAATAATACTTGCAGTTAGAGGCTCATCACGTACAAACAATTATAAAATGAAATTTGTTAAAGCTTTAAACTTATTCTGGTTGTGGTTTCTATTTCTTTTTTCTTCATTGGAAATTAAAGAGGAGTCAACCTGTAAATTCTATATGCAGACTTCTATGGTGCGCATATCTTCCCAACCCCTTACATAAGAGCTCAAAGCTTTCGAAGAAACTGAAATAAAGGTCTTAGTAATGCAGTTCATATACAGACAAAAATATTGTCAGCGCAAAATGATTAGATTGTTTTTTAACCTGGTTCGGCTCAAGCACTAGGGGTAACTAAGGCTTCTGCGTTGAGGTTTATGGGACTTAAAAAATGAGTAGATAAGTCTATGTTACAAACAAACCAAATTCTGAGTGAGTAATAACTCTGTAGGTGTTCCCTATTTATTTCCTAGTCTTTTTGTCCTGGGAGTATCCCTTTGCATTGTGTATCTCATCTGACAAAGTCCCGCAGGACTTGCACCTATGTTTATCTTGTGGGTAGGATTTGAACCCTGGTCATCAATACTACAATTATTTCATCTTACTGTTCGAGCATGGTGAGCTGGATGGTTGCCATTTTAAAGTTTTGCTTTTTTCCATTGAGATTTCTTCTTAAATTTCAAAAATAGAAGAACCCTTTTAGGCCTTTCTTTTGAGATTGCACCTAATGCGTAATTTCTCTGCCCGGGTATGTAGAGTTGAGATTACGGGGTTTTTAATATTGACTTTCACTGACTTTCTCTGCAACTAGGTGAGAAGCCCAGTCACCGGGAACACCTGCCTTCTGGTGGTTGGTGCATACTCCCTTGTAATTTCTCTCCAGAGGAGTTTTGAATTAGAGCAGTATGATACTTATGAGTTAACTTTTCAGCCCTGGGCCTCATTATTCAATCCCAGTTTACAAGTTTTAGCTTGCTTCTCATTATGGGCCTTTAGATCACTGCCTGCTGGATATAAAGTATATGATCTTAATTTCTTGATGGTGAGGCAAGAATCTGGCAACTTTGTGTTCTCAAACATTGAAGCTTTTTTTTCCCTGTTGTTGATTAGATTTATTGATATTTGTTCAGCTGTCATGATATGGATTTTGTGTCCAATGTTCCACCAATGATTTGGGGTTGATGTGAAACGTATTTTTCACAATCTGACACTGGTTTACTTGTGTCAGTTATACTTTAGATGCTAAACTGGGAGGGTATGTGCAGACTTGGTTCCTGTTAGTCACGTTATAAAGGGCTAAAATGTGTTTTGAAGTCTCAGCCTATTTGCTGATTTAGTACACTAGGTTTGGCATTTGAGGCACCCTACATAGGGGCACACCCTCTTACCTACCCTCTTGGTTTCAACCTTCTGATCAATCTTGAGATCAAACTGAAGCTTGCCAATGCTTCTGCATCTCATGGTTTTTTCACAAAGATTGGTGGCAAAATATCTCAATTTTAAACTATGTTGAATTTGAGATATATTATGTAAGAGTTGGAGCCTGAGCATAGAGTTTAAAGTTGAATCAATTTACCTACCAGCCAATGCTGGGTTGAAAGTGTGCAAATAAGCTGCCAGCATAAACATTAACATAACCAATAACCTCAACTGTTGAAATATTTATTTTTTCTGAGATCCTATGTCCTTGTGATCTTGGCATGTCAAGGTTGTAGGATGCTTGAAGTTTTTGTCTGACACATCTCTGCTACAAAAAACCGAAAAAACGTTATTTGTTCCTATACATATTCATAATTCAACAAATCAGTGCCTTATTTTGATGGAGAATAAAAAGTTACATTCATTGTAACATGATCCAGATGGGCATGCATCTAATAACTTGTTCTTTTTTGATGTTGCAGGGAACTTGCTCATCCAACCTTCAAACAGCTGCTAATCCAGAGATTTAGGATCATCTCATTAAAGAACGAGGAGTTTGTTGAGAAAATTCATATCATCTCATACGGGAATTGTTGCTTCCTTGCTGAAGGAAGCTGTCAAAATTTTAGTTGGGCATAGGATATTTTTATTTGTAATAAATATATTTACAAAGGAAAATTTAGAAACATCTGCAGTCAGATCAATAAGCTCAAAAGATATGGTATCACAAGCAGAAATGCTAAGACCATTAAGTTTCAAACACAGCAACTCAAGATCTGATGCTGAAATCTTTAACAGTTTCAATCAGAAGGATTCTGATGTAGACATCTCACACAGCCTTAAGCCAACCGGTTCTGATGCAGGCATCTCAGAAAATCTCAAGCAGAAAGCTTCTGATGTGTCTTCTGTAGGATCGGAAATCAAGAAAGAAAAGGATGTGGATGCAGCTGCAGTGAAACTACAGAAAGTGTATAGAAGTTACCGAACAAGACGAAACCTTGCTGACTGTGCTGTTGTGGCTGAGGAGCTCTGGTCTGTTTCAATCTCTATCCTTTATATTTGTTTTCTTTCTGGTTATTTCAAGGATGGCTTTCATCATGTCTTTGTATGCCTAAACTATTTTTTTCCCCCCTGCTCACTTTATAATAGCTTGACTCATAAAAAAGATGTAAGGATAGCTAAATTGCAATGGCATAGTATTGCCTATCTTTAACATTAATCTATGAACTAACAAAACAAATTTGCACTGATCGAACAGGTGGCAAGCCATAGACTTTGTGACACTCAAGCGAAATACCGTCTCCTTCTTTGATATTGGAAAACCAGAAACTGCTGTTTCCCGTTGGTCGCGTGCTGGAGTAAAAGCTGCCAAGGTGTGATAAATAATATTTGACTGCATCTCTGTATTTTACTAGAAGTTTTGTCATTGGATTTAAGCTGTGACTATACTCGATGCTACTGCTCTCTGTGTTTGTTGGATCATTAGTAATTCCACAGAGTCTTGTTTGTTTTATGGCTGTGGTTGCAGTGTTGAGATAGGCTTTGTCTATAACATCTTGAAATTAATTGGTTTGACTTCTGAAGTAGTGTTTATGATCTTGTTCATAGGTGGGCAAGGGATTGTCAAAAGATGAAAATGCTCGTAAACTAGCTTTTCAGCACTGGATGGAGGCTGTGAGTTCTTTATCAATTCTCATTTTAAGTTTTAACCATCTGACAAACAAATTTAGTGTAATATTACATCCAACTGAACTGAGTAGAAAAAAATTGGTATATCTGTGTCATGTCTTCACAATAGACTCCATTAAGGCTAGTCTTATAGAACAAAGGTGCAGTGAGAATGAGATATAGGAGCAAAGCGGGAAATAAGATGGCTTTTTATATGCTTACTTAAGATGGTATTGAATGATTGAAGCCACATGATGTCTTCCATTGATTGATTGTTTGGTACATGCAGATTGATCCACGACATCGGTATGGGCACAATCTACATTTTTATTATGATGCTTGGTTCGAAAGTGACACAATGGAACCATTTTTCTATTGGTGAGTCTGCTTTTAATAGCCATTTTTATCATAATCAGATACTTTATGCAATAAAGTATAAACACTCCAGGTATTGTACATTGTTATGAATAAATCAAAAGAAACAAAAAAAATGAACTCTTTCTATGCAAAGTGATATTTAATAATAAAATCTGGGGAAGCTCTACTCAATGACCTTTAATATTGTTTTCTAAAAATTAAAGTGAAACACCAATTTTTTCTAAAATATGAGGCAATATTTTATTTATGTCTGAAAATTAAACTAATTATGTCTAGTTGGCAATACTAAATAGCAAATAGTGTAATTGTTTAATGGTATTTTTGTACTCAGATTTCTCACTTAAAGCTGAAAGATAACCATCTATTGCAATATGATTTTTTGTTATATAAAGTTGTCTTTGATTTTCTTAGATGTTCTGTTCCCCTTACCCTGTCAGTTTATTTGGTTAATGCTCCTTCCCCCGACTCGATGCATTCATAATAATTGAGTCAGGGGGAAGGAGCGCAATTAGTTTGTTGTATTTTCTGAAGTCCTTGTGCTTTTATATTCTATACAAATAAGCCTCCATAAGCTTTATGCCAATGACTTGCAATGCATTTCATTCATAATACGTTTTGTGAATGAATCTGGTTTAACAAAACTTACCATATTTCGGCATGTTTGGTGAGCATTGGAACTGAGTAAACTTTTTGTTAATACAGGTTGGATATTGGAGATGGAAAGTCTTTGGATCTCCAGAATGTCTGCCCCAGGTCAAAACTACAAAAGGAACGCATTAAATATCTTGGTCCGGTAAGATTTTAACCTTTTCTTGTTTTACTTTTTGTAACGTACTCATACCAATAAGTTAAATGGGAACTGCTAGGCAGGTGATTATATTGGCTTTGCAAGTCAGATGATAAACTCCTTCTGTGCAGCCTGTTGATATGCATTTGCAACTCAAAATTGTGCTGATGTACGAATATTCTTTAAAGTAATTGAATCTATGCTTACCTCTCTAGCTAGGGGATTGCCCTGAAGGATTCTTAGATACATAGTCTGAAAATGGTTCCACTAGATATTATTTAAATTTTTCTGAGTTTAGTAGACAAATGTGAAAGAAAAACAGTACCGTTTAAGCTTAAGTTCTTGTCAAAAAAATCAAAATTGTATCCTAGCTAGAATGTTGGAGTTATGAGAAAAGGTTTCCTACATCAGGTAGGTGTTTATTTTGGCACAATGTTGTGTTATCTTGTAGGTGGTATCTGAGTTGCTTACCATCTTAAGTAAAGGATTCTGATTTTTGGGTTGCATAAATTATAGGTTTACTGCTCAGTTTCCTGTATTTAAATTACATTTCTTTTCTCTCTCAACAACTGAAAACTGATTGATCCTTGCTTTTTATCCTTGAACGCATTATTGAAATATGAAATTATAGAAATGCAAGCTTGCCCTATTCCCATGCCATATCAGGAGCTCTGATATTTGGCAATGTGTTAGCTTTCTCCGCATCTGTCTTTGCGGGATCAACTTTCACTCAGTATATTGGCATAGTTAATCTTCAAAAATATACATAGCACAGTAAACTAGCATAGCTTATTTGTCTAACACATCTGATAGTCATCTACTTCTTGCATTACAGAAAGAGAGGGAGCAGTATGAGTTCATTCCCCAAGATGGGAAACTTGTATACAAGCAAACTAGGCAATTGCTTGACACAAGGAGTGACTCTGAAAGATTAAAGTGGATATTTGTAATGAGCACATCGAAGAAGCTGTATGTTGGCCAGGTATGGAAACTTGTGATTCAAATTAAAGTTTGGGGCTTTTTCGGATTTATTTTCTCAAACATTGATGTCCTCTCATCTTTGGATATGTGCATATGAAGTCTTTATTTCTGAATTAGGGTTGGGCTTTATTTTTTTTGACAGTCCTTATATTACTGCCTTTTCAGAAAAAGAAGGGGACATTTCAACATTCTAGCTTTCTAGCTGGAGGGGCTACATCTGCTGCTGGGAGATTCAGAGTAGAAGATGGAATTCTTAAGGTAGTCTATAGGATTCTTAAAACATATCTATAATGAGTGGGAAGTATAAATGTTATGCTTTTTCAATGTTCTGGAAGTGTTGTTGTATGAAGGTTTTATTGAATTTCAAGATAATATTTTGTGTTGTGTAACTGGATATATTACTTCTGATCCAATTTGGTATTTTATTTGCTTGTTTCTGCAGGCCATTTGGCCACATAGTGGACATTATCTACCAACTGAACAAAATTTCACAGAGCTTCTCAATTTTCTGGAGGGAAATGGGATTGACCTTTCTAATGTTGAGGTGTGTATTTTTGTTGATGAAATATAACTCTATGCAAGTTTAACTTCTATCTGATCAATATATACTTAAATTCAAACTTTTTTGTACAGTGTGTTTTGCTTTCATCTTCTTTCAAAGATTTAGTTATTTGTACCATTGTTTGCAATTTGAGATTATCAAAGTTTCCATTTCCATTTTATTTAATATCAGAAGTTAAAAGTTTGAAGCAGAAAATGAGAGTTTTAGAAGCAAATACAGAAAATATTTTTGGGTTTTTTTTTGCAAAGTGGCATACTTTAGCTGTATGCATATGGACTGCCCATTTTGGAAATGTTGAGCCAATAAAATTTGCTTTGATTTTCCTGGATGTTGGTCTTCTTTCTTATGGACCTTATTGTATTGTACAGCGCTGCATTTTTTATTGACAGTGACCTGCATCAGGCTCTGTTGTAATCTACAGTAGATTTAGTTTGTTCACATAGAGTATAATAGACTTTTATTTGAAATGATAGTTGATCGTGAATAATCCTTCTATAAGTTTTCTGAAGCTGTATTGGTGTTCATTTTACAGAAGGGTACATATGAAGTTGACAGTCCAGAGTTGGAGAGAGAGAAAAGCCGTCATAATGATAAACTGGAAGAAAACATTCAATCTGAGGTATCCATTGAAAGCAAGACTACCATTTGTGATCATGAACAAAATGGAAGTGACGACAAATCTGGGGATAGTTTTATGTTCTCTAAGCTGGCAAATCAAAGTGAAATATCCAATTCTAACGCCTCGGCTCAACAAACTATTCCTCAAGAAAGTTCCATGATAGAGCAAAGCACTTTGGGTGGAGAAACAATAACTGTTGAACAGAAAGAAAGTCAAGGGTCTGTGTCCTCTGATATAAGTATCTCAGGAGATCTTGAGATTGAAAAGCCGGAAGTTCCTCATACAGAGTTGCTCAAGAGGTTTAACTCCAAAAGGTCAATTCAATCATATCAGCTGGGGAAGCAATTGTCTTTGAAATGGTCTTCAGGAGCTGGTCCCCGCATTGGATGTGTTGCAGATTACCCAGCTGAACTTCGCGCCATGGCTTTAGAGCGGGTGAACCTATCACCAAGATGTGCATCTCCTTCAAACTATAAATTGCCTGAGTGTATGACTCCCTCTAGTAACCGAACACCTAAACCCACTTCTCCATCAAATTATAAATTACCTAAGTGTTTGACTCCCTCTACTAACCAATCGCCCAAATGTAAATCCCCCTTATTAATTCCTTCCCCAAGATTCAAATCTCCCTTGCAAATTCCTTCACCTATGTGTAGATCTCCATTGCTAATTCCCTCACCCCTGTGCAAATCTCCCATGAATTTTCAAGGTGATAAAATTTTGGATATCCCAACACAGCCTATATCCACCATATAATCCTAAAGTTGAAAGAGCTACCATTTTTCTATGTCGCAATCATTCATCACTTTTGCTTGTATATCTTATTTCTTTATGCACAGGTTCAGAATTTTTTTATACAACAGCTTCAGTGTATTCTTTATACACAGCTTCAGAGCAGAAGTCTTGTGTTTATGTAATTTTTTTATTTTTTTGACAATAAAAGCTTGAGCCCTAATTGGGCCAGTTGATTTTCTACAATGAATTTGCAAATCTCCCATATTTTTTATCAGTGATTAAATTTGTGGATATCCCAACACTGCCTATGTCCACCACATCATCTCGAAGTAGGGAAAACTACTATTTTTCAATGTTGTAACTTGCAGTTGTCACTGTTGCTTGGATATGTTACTTTTTATGCACAGCTTTGGAACAAAAGTATTACGTTTATGCAGCTTTTCAAAATTCTGACAATAAAAGCTCGAGCCCTAACTGGGCCATTTATTTTTCTACAGTGAGTACAAGAGCATATTGTGATTATATTCAGAAAGAACAGACTTATAATTTGTCTCACAACTTTATGATAATTCAGAGAGTAGAGGATAACACTCCTATACTATGCCTGCCTGAAAGAAGGATGATCATTTATGAAAAATTGTTTTGCCCAAACAGCTAGATCTAGCTCTTACATACCAAATCCTAGGCCAATGGGTGTTTGTTGTTACTAACCATTAACTTTAAGTCGACTGTCCAACAACTTTGATCAAGATCAAGTGCTATTTCATAATTTAGATTTGGGATGACATAGAAAACAGTTACTTATTTTCTCAACAGGTGGGACAGCACAATTGTCAGACTTGAACTACACTATGCTTGGGGATTATTTGAAATTCTGAATCCTGATCTTAGGTGACAATCAAATCATTTAAAGAAATGAATAAGAAAGTGGGGGTCTGTTATCACCAATACATCAAGATTCACAATTCATTTCTTATATCAAGCAAATTTTTTGCATTTCCATGTTTTCCTTTAATTTTGCTCAAAGTCTCGCTTTTCTCTATATTTTCTTCTGCAACTCAGTTTTCATCTGTAGACTATGGAGTAGGTGCTGTTTTACAGTCTATATTATGTGATATTTTTTGAGGAATCAACTACACAGTTTTTTAGTCAATCTCATTGACCAGATGTCATGACTAGGGATTCATGAGAAATCTTCTCTTATGAGCCTGAATGGTTAAGTGATCTTGAGTCAAGAGTAGTATTGGGATGGGTGACCTCCAAGGAAGTCGTAATGGTTCACCCTTGTGAGCAAGACTAGACACAATGAGTGCTAATTGGACCATTCATGCTCATGAAATGCATGTTCTTGTGAATCTATGTGAGAATGACTCAAAAAACTATGCTGTTAATTCCTTATAAAACATCACATCCTTGGACTAATTTTCTGTTTGTTTATGTGCTGTGTTCTTAGTCTTCTTTATAATTCAAAGTTTATTTCAAAGATTTTGATTACAATTCTTTGAAAAAGTGTCCTCATCACACGCCCTTTTCATTACCACACTTGATTTGATGT
The DNA here is from genome assembly GCA_018584345.1 of Thuja plicata. Taxonomy (NCBI): domain Eukaryota; kingdom Viridiplantae; phylum Streptophyta; class Pinopsida; order Cupressales; family Cupressaceae; genus Thuja; species Thuja plicata. The sequence continues at coordinate 27,978 of MU222915.1, forward strand.
TATCACAAATAAGAATAACACTGTAGGCAGTAAACTCTATCAAGACATGAGATGGACACAAATATCTCCATAACATATACCCCTTCAAATCAGTAAAACCAGAACGTTTAATTGATTTTAATCAGTGATTAAAAAGGCAGTAAACTGTGAAGTGCAAATTTTTAATTGACTGCAATCAGTGGTTAAAATAAACTCTCTTGTATTACATTGCATTGTCACTTTTCACAAATCTGACACTTGCATCATGGTAAAGTCTTAAAAACAAAACTAATAACTAACTCTGCTTTCAATTCATGAGGTCGTTCTGAAATGAGATTCCATCACATTTTGCTTGTTCTGTTTTTAAAATTGTGTGTTTTCTCTGAAGCTTACGAGTCAATGAATAATGTTGATCAGAATGCAATTATTGGAATTTGTTCTATCCTTTTAAATTTCTTCATGCTCTCATTGTTACCATGCATTGCATCCAATACTGAAACTCCATTTTCAACATTAATCGATGCATTTGAAGATCCCCAAAGATTTGCCTAGCTATCATACTCTATATGCTACTCTGAGCCTATGTTGCCAAAAACGCAACGGATGAACGTCGTTTCGTGTTTCAACAGGCGAAACGTGTTTTCCGTTGCTGACGCCTGTTTCTAGAAGTCTAAAATGTTTCCAGTGCGTTGTCACTCGTCAGTCAAAATGGTCACCGGAAATTTGAAAAGGTAAAGGGTCAGTTCGAATGCATGGCAACTGCAGCCGATAATTACTGTTATTGTTCACATTTAAGAACAGAGAGTGACCTTTCCCTTTGATTACATAGCAGCCACAGCCAATAATTACTTTTCACTGATTTTACTCAGTGTATGTGCAGTTTAACCGAGCATGAACCAGTTTTTTATTGGTAGACTGACACTGACGCTGACAGTAGTTTGCCTGCAACATTTCAATTTAAACATAAGTTTCTGCATTCAAACATTACATCTCCCAATCATTATGGTGAGTTTTTGGGTCAGTATTAACTTGTTTTTAATAGTAGTTTTGACGAGGCTCCCAAAACCTTAGAGAAACATTGACTCGAAAAAAAGTTTTTCAAAAGAGGACCATAGGGTTTTGAAGGCTCCCCAAACCATAGCTTCCAGTCTCAGAAGATAAAACAATGAGATACCTGCTGAAAATAAGGGGTTTTGAAAGGCTCCCCAAACCTCCATGGGTTTTAACTTGGCTCTCACAACCAAGATGCTGCCAGTAGCAGAAGCCTCCCAACCATTACTCCACAACTCTCCTTATAAACTCCTTTCCACCTCAATAGGAAAGGAACCCACTTCTAAAGCATCAGCAAAGAAAGGAAAGCCTAGGGAGGAAGTGACACAGAGAAGCCCCACCTCAATAGGGGTGTGTTCCGCCTCAATAGGAACCTTCCTGAGCCACAACCAGCCACTACCATTGCCAGCACCAGCCCAATAGATATAAGAGCAATGAAGAACTTGGGCACCAACGTGGCCATGCATAGCCCTCACACCGCAATCCCTTAACCAAAAACAAAAGACAGCCAAGCTGTGCCCTTGAAAACTGCCAGCAACCACCTGGCCAACAAACAAAATAGAGCCTCTAAAAGTCTCAACATCAACTAAAAATAGAGGTCCACCAAGGGGCACCACAAAAGAAACACTCTGCTCGAAAGAAAAAACAGAAAAATCACTGCGAAAGAACGAACAAAGCCTCCCCCAACACCAATAAGCCAAAAGACCACAATTAAGGCTAACATCAATAAAGAGGACCACCCAAAGTGAATGGTCGCCAAGAGCCCTTTCAACAACCTTGCTTTGCTCGTAAAATAAAACAGAAAAATTATGAAGATAGAGCCAACAGAGCCTCCATAAGAGTCGTAACTCCCAAAGACCACAAAAGGAACATGAAGCATCACACGGAAGATCACACCTTGCAGCACCAAGGTAAACTCCATTAAGGAGGAGGCCGAAACTCCAAGAAACTGTCTCTACTCTCACACCAATAATGCTTAAGTCCACATAGATGCCAAGACATAGAAGCCAAGACATAGAATACCAACAATCCTTTTGCCAGAGGACAAAAGAGCACCACCAAAAGCCTCAATGACCCCCAAGAATAGGTAGTCGCCAAGGGCCATGAAGAAGTTGTCACTGCAAACACCCTAGGAACAAAGAAGCTTGTAGAAATAGCAAGCAAACCTCCCCCAAAATAAAAAAATGAAGGGCCATAGCAGCAAACAAACCCAAACACAACACCAATCCTCCCAACCGCAGACTGCAACACTGCCTCAGCAATACAGGAGCTTCCAAAGCCGTCGCAGAAAAGGAAGGGATTTGAAACCTAAGGTGGGCTCTCCAAACACTCACCCAAAGCCACCCGAAAAGAGCAGAGAAGGCCACTTTGGCAGGGAATAAGAGGAGACAAGAAGCCCAAAGGTCGGTAGTCCGGAGACCCCAACCACTGAACGTCGCATCTAAAACAGACAAACCCCAAGAAAACCCTCCTCAAACAGGGACAGGTCGAGGGAGGAGGAGAAATAAAGTCGCACATAGATAGCCCTATGCCTGTCCATGCCCAACAAAAGCACAAAAGCCACCTGCTCTAGCACCAACAACACAAAACAAGGGAGCTCCAACACATGGGTAGAATGGAAGTCGTCTCCGCCACGAATCCAGTAGCCCACGACATTGAAGCTCCATCATCGTCCTTAGATGCTTCTCCCTTCTCATCGCATGCAGAAGCCCTAGAATGAGCTCCCGCCCTTTGCCATAAGAACGGATGTCGCGTCCACCACGAAATCTAGTAGCCCACGAGACTGAAGCTCTATCGTCGTCCTCAAATGCTTCTCCCTCCTCAAATACTTCTCCCTAGGACAAGCTCCCGTCCTTCGCCATTTTTCATTATGTTGTCGTTGCCTTGCCGTTTGGTTTCTGGTAACATAGCTCTGAACTGAATGGGATGAACCATAGTTTTAATAATTAAGATTTCACCAAGTTGGTAAAACACCCTTATTACGTACAAGATTCAAATAGCCCCTCTACTATGCCAAAGTTGTATTCTATAAGCTTTAGTAACATTTGTTTTTTAAATATTTTTCTTTAGTATTTTGTTAGCTACAGAGGAACAAACACGAGAGCACATGAAAGGGTGGAGGCACGAAACGCTGTCATTTAATGATTGAATCCAATTCACAATCTTTTGAATATTTGAAGGAATGACACCATTCAACAAATGTCCAAATAATGTTGAGATGTCCAAATAATTCGTGACCATCATGGGGAGATGTCTATTGCCTATTCGGTAAATCTGGGTAAGGCCTCCAATAATGTTGCTAAGATTTTGGCCTTATTTTGGGGAATTAAAATTGTTGTTACGGTGGGTATTAACAGACTTATTATCAAGGGGACTCGAAAATTGTGATTGAAATGGTTAAAGGAAACTACAGGGCCAACTGGAAGATGTCAAGTTTGTTGTATGATATTTGGGTGCTCCTCCCGAGGCTTGATGAATTTGATTTACAACACATTTACAGGGAGGGTAATGTGGTGGCGGATGTGCTGGCTGCCCCAGGGCTTATCACCAACGGGAACAAGTGTTGGAGAAACTTGGGGTCTCTCTTGGCGCATACGCAAGCTCTCATTGTGAGGGAACAAAATTACCATCCCTAAATATGCGGTACAAATTGTAGAATTGTCTATTCGTTGGGTAAGGTGGCTACTAGGATAACGGGAGACTACAAGATTTCAAATTAAAAAAAAAGGGTTGTTAGCAGAATGAATAATATTAATTATTGGTTAAGAAGGGTCATTATTAACAGATATGGTGGCTGTACGGTGAAGTTTAAGAGAAAAGATCGCATGGGGATTTGCACTAGCTTTGTGGCAAGTCAAAACGCTACCAACCTTTATGATCCTATCATGCCCGAGGTTCGTAATCATTCTAATTTGAGGGATTTTATTATTTTTATAAAGGTTTTACATGTGAGCAATACGCACATTTGCTCGAGTTGGCGTCGTTTCAAAAAAAAGAAGGGCAGCGTGAGTTTATTTCCTTTTGTTACTGTTTGTGTGACTGTATTTTTGTAACAGAGGTCTGAGCTAGAGAAAGAACTGGACTGAGCTGTTTAGAGTTGGGAACTGGGTTGGGATGTCTATGAATAAACAAGAAGAGGTACAAAATTTGGGCTCCAGCGCTGAAATGAGAGGTGACATGGTTAGGGTGGAGCCGTCGAAGATTGAGGATGGGTTCCTCAAGAACCCTTGTGCTGTTATGTGTTGGAAATGAGTTGAGTAACTGAGAGGGGAGGGGTGAATCAGTTACCACAAAAACAAATCCAAGTCCCTTAGATGTCTTAACAAATCAGTCACTCTTGCTCGGTTAACATAGATATTTCATTGTCACTCGGTTAACATAGCAAATCTTAAGATATTAACTATGATTATCTTTAGTAATTAATTGCAGAAACATAAACCATAAAGCAAATGAAATGTACACAGAGAACACCAAGATTTAACGTGGAAACCCAATATGGGAAAAACCACCAATAACAACTAGTCACTGTTTTTCATTCTTCTGAAGTGAGCCCTGTTAGGAGCCAACCCCGTTAAAGGTTACACTAACACACTGTTAGGTGTGACCTGGTTAGAGGATTTAATCACCTTGTAAGGAGTGGCCTTGTGAAAGGTCTTCAAACACTTCAATGTTGAAATGTCACCTTGTTAGAGGATTTACAAAAGACTGTTAAGTCTACTCTGTAAAGAGATTTTATCACTGCTACAATTGTTAGAGAGTAACAATGAATTGACCTGTTTTGACAAGCAACTGTCTTTGCTAATTCAGATCTTTGTTCTGGATTAAGTACTTGATCCTCACTGATCATATATTCTATTGCAGTCCTCTGTATTCTGTCTTCAATCAGAATCACATCTGATTTCGCCTTCACTCTTCATATCACACTTCACATGCAATTCCACATCGTTACAATTATCTCACATGATTCAATCCAAACTTGACCTTACATATATATATGTTAAGCCTTGTCAAGTCGGCCTTGATATCCTTCCAAATAAATAATAAAACTCATGTTTGTTGGCTGCATATAACTAATTATCCATAAAATATAATCCTCTATTAGTCCGCTGACACTAACAATTTTGCTCGGTCAATACTGAAATCCTTCAATGCCTGACCAACACTGTAATGCCCGAGTGAACTCGGCTGGAACTAAAAAACACTTTGGTCATCTTCAATGCCCGAGAGAGCTTGGCAAACACTGACTGTGCTCGTATAGGATTAGACATTTGTGTAAACATCACTATACTTGTGTAAACATCAATGACAATACACAATTGAATAATTGTCATCAACAGTTATGTACCTTAAAGAAGGTGGATTTTTTCCTTATATGAAAGCCATGGAAGGTAGTGATGAGATCATTTCTATGCAGCTGGTGGACACTTGGGAGGAGCGTAAGGTAACCATTAATGACATTACCTTCAAAATCAACGAAGAAGTTATTGCTCAAGCCATGGGGCTATCTATGGAGGGAAGGAAGTGGAAGAAGGTGACGAAATACAGGGATGACACTAGTGTGAACCAGTTCTTTAAGAAGACGAAGAATCATGTCCGTTTTCTTGGGGATTTCAAACGTGATGAACTGTCGGAACTTTGGAATGAGGTATGCCTTATTATTATGAAATATCTGATGCTCGAGGGTAGATATGGTACCTGTTACAATTATCATTTCCCTTTGTTAAATCACTTCCGGTATAGTGAAGAAATTTTTATCCCCTTTTTCCTGCTTCATTCTCTTGAAGCATTTGTGGTGGATGTGCGTGCTAAGAAGGAAGCACATAAGAACTACTGTATTATACATCAAAGGTTAATTCTCTGCCAGTACAATTTCCACCGTGCTTTATGCCCTCCCAGATTTGCCTCCTTGCACAAAACCATCACTAACCCACTGGTAACCCTAGGGAAAATGAGGAGATCCCTTCTCCTCCGGCTTCATCCTCGAAGACCCCCACTTCCTCAGGAAAATGAATTAAAACCCTACTTTGGGGCCGATTGTGATTAAAAGGGAAGAACACATTAACATTGATGATTCTGCAGAAGAAGATAACGAAAGTTGTAGAAGGTCCCACATAATCAATTCCAACTCCCATTTGAAGCAAAAAGCAGTTAGAAAGAGATACATTATGGAAGAAGATGAGGATTTGGAGTTAGGGGAAGGTGAAGGGATGATGGAAGAGAAACAAAAAGAGTCAGAGGAAAAAGGATAGAGAAGAGGATATCTCGGACACGGGAAAGGGAAATAGCACCTCAGCTATGGAAGGAGGAGAAAGGAGCAAGGTCTCGACCCATGTTTCAACCAGTTTCAAGCTGAATTCGGTGGATTTGTCGGTTAAAAAGGACTCTGGGGAGGATAGGAAGGGCTCTCCTCTTACTACTACTTTGCCTCTTGGATTTAGTAGCAAGGAGACTAAAATGGATGACAATGAGGGCTGCATTAAGGGGAAAGAGGAGGACATGACTGGTGTCTCAGAAATGAGGAAGGATGACCACAATGTGGAGTTGCAATAGATGAAGGAGGATATGCAGACACTGAATGGTAAGGTCAATGACCTTAATTTGAGCTTCACAATGTTGGTGGACTTTGCTATGAAGGTCATGCACTTGGCTGCCATGACTCTCCATTTACTGCACCAAGAGAACCATAAGGATTCAGCGAAGGCGAAGGATGAGGGGAAGTTGTTTCAGTTCTTGGCTAAGGACTAGTTCAAGTTACTGATTAATTCAGGGGGAAATAAGCCCAAGTGATCTTGGTTTTTTTTTTTTTTTTTTTTCTGATGCTAGTTTTAAAATTTTCGTGGTGGTTGGCCCCTAAGGGCCAGGTTAATACTTTCTGCCATTTTGCTGGTTACTTAGAAACCAATACTGGTTGTAGTAGATGGTTTAGCTTCAAGTTTTTTGGATAGTCTGGGATCTATTAACTTTACTAGTAGGATCATGTTTTTTGGTTTTCACTATTTGATTTTCGACTATGCTGTTAAGGGTGGGTGTTTCAATACCTTTACTTTGGGGTGGTTTAGTTTGGTTGGTTGGTTTTTAATGTTAAAGAAGGGTATTGGCTGATAATGTGTTGTGAATGTTTGTGTGTTGTAAGTGGATGCACGTCTTGTGCTATATTTTCTTCTTTGTAATGGGTTAGCCCCCTTGCTTAGGCTGCTTTAATATCAAAAACAAATGTCCAAATATAATAATTATTCTTAACAATTTTCACCGAAAAAACACTCGACTGACTGAAGATTACTACCCAAGGGATTTCATGATAATAGAGATGGTTTTGTGTTTGGAGAATCTATGTTTCAAAGAGCAGCTGCAAGGGGTGAAGTTTTACGATTTGTACAAATTCTCTAATATATTCTTGTATACACTAAAAAATGGCTCCACTAATTAATTAATTAAATATCTATTATTTAATTAATATTGACTTGATAAATTAATTAAATATTTACTATATAACTAATATTTATTTCTTCTATTTATTAAGTAAATTATTTAAATTTATTTAATACATTCACTATAGTCTATTCTTCTTATCCTAAGTCTTCTAAATTAATCTCATTAAAGTGATTAATTACACAGTCACTAAATATGATTAAGCTTCCTAGTCCACCTCATAGACCTAGTCACTTGACACATCACCTTGGCTAAAATAATTCATTATTATTAATTATTAATAAATCATTATTCTCACCCACACATGTCCTATTCCTAAGGGCTATGTGGCCTCATAAGACTTGGTCTCATGACCACATGTCTTCTCCTACTCGAAGTCAAGAAGAAATCCCTATTCCTAAGGAGCTTCTCAAGCCACCTCAAAAAGTCCAAGATGACTCATGGGACACTTGTACCAAGAGTCCTCGCGAGGAAAAAGTCCTTCCTCTTTCCTCTCCATGGTCTTTGTGAGACACTTGACATGTGTCTTTCCCTTCCACCTTCTTCTCCTCTATGTCAATGTAGGAGGAACATCCTCCCTATTCTTCCTCTCACATTCTAACTACATCCCCCTTTCTCTCAACCCCTTCAACCAAGTCAATAGAAACCCTAGGATCTTCCACCTCTCAATCTCCACCCTAGGATCGTGCCACCTAGGCTTGGGTCCTCCAAAATCCTATAAAAGGAGCCTCATTCTCCCTTTGTGAGCTAATAGTGATCTAATAGGAAATCAAGCATTCAAGCAATCACATTCAAGCAATCAAACAATCAAGCATTCAAGCCATCAAGCATCCAAATTTTTTTACACCATTCCATCATCCATTAGTTGCATTTTGCATACATTCACTCAAATCTCCACACTTTGGTGACATCTTGGACAAGGAGCTTCATTGGAAATCTGAGAGCTCAACATCCAAGAAATCAAACCTAGGAGGACAATGGAGACGAGCTATGATGGGTGAGTGAAGGTAAACTTATTTTCACTTCATTTAATCATTTGTATTCTTCATTGAGTTGCATTTAGATAGATTTACTAGCTTTTTAATAGTAGTATTTCATTTATCATAGTAGACCTCTATTTTGCATACATTTTTGGCGCCCACTGTGGGGCCATCCCCACGAAATTAACATTTTGTTTTTAGTTTTTCCGTGTGAAGGATTCTACAGGCCTTTCTGCGCATTCATCCCCGATACCTGCGCATACATTCATTTCTGCTGTGTTTTTGTTCAAACTACGCATTCATTCCATTAAGCTGCGCGTTCATTCACTGTTGCTGCGCATTGGTTCTTTGTTCCTGCGCATTCATCTGCTGTTTCTGCGCATACATCTTTTGCACTATCAGAAACCTATTTTCTTATCGTTCTATTTTGGGCTAACTATCCTGACAGGTTTTTTTTTGTTCTTGTAGTTTTTAGGCTATTTTGCAGTTCGTAAATCTGAAGACCCCAATTTTAAAATATTGATAGTTTACTTGCAAGTTCCTAGTGGTTTGCAAAATAAACTATAACCTTCGTTTGGGCTTTAAAATATGACATATTTTTCAAATTCGTGTGTCTTCTTTAGTTTAGCAAACTGTCTGTCGTGTCTTGCTTTTATAACTCAATTGTAATCCCAGATTATAACAACATATCCTCTCCCCTCCCCATTCGTGGACCTTGTGTGTGAGAGAAACTGTTATAATCTTTAGAGGTGGTCTTTGGTGGGAAAAGAGGTACTCACCCCAAGGAATGACCCAATCGGTAACAGGCTAAAGCCAAGCCCCTCCAAACCGGTATATAAAAAATGCTATTGTGATTAATCTCATAGTGGACAGGTGTGAATTCGTTGTGGCAACCAAAATCTCCTTTAGTACCCACGTGGTGCGTTAAAGTCCCTACATTGTTAAGGTGAAAATCTTACTTTGAAAGGATTGGGAGAGCCCCCTTAATTGGGAAAATGACATGATCATAACCACCTGAACGGACATCCTTACTAAAATATTTTGTTTAGTGGCCAAAAACCTTCTATTTTCTAGTTCAACGGGTTGCCCAACCTGTGAAGACACCCCACATTACTCACGGTTCATAGTAGAGATAGCGGTTCTTTGGGAAGTAATGACCCATTGAATTTGGAACTTGGTGTGCCAGAGAAGTGAGTGCATTGTAAGGAGGAGCCCGTGCCTCCAAGTTCCTAGGCTGTCTGCTATGAATTTGCGTGGCTGGATTTTATTATCCAAGTGGGGATTCATCAAATACTGTCCTTGCCAACCTTAGGAATTGTAAGCGTGTTTGTGCATACATACTAGATTAAATTAGATTAGATCATTTTTGTCTTTCATGTGTGTGTGTTTATGCATTTTCATTTTGTCAAAGATCATCTGAAAACTACAATTTTTTCCAAAAAAACATCCATAAAACCATCAAAAAACCAAAAAAATAGAACCTGCGCATTTATCACTTTCTCCTGCGCATACATAACAACGAGCCTTTGTACGAATCCTCTAGATTCCAAAAACACTTTTTTTAGATACCCATTTTTGTCCTCGGTACAATTCTGGAAGCACATCAGACCTTTGATCTTCAGTTTGACCATCTTCATCATTTTTCATTATCTTTTTTTTCATCCAAAATTCACCAAATCATTCCTCAATCTTCAAAATCTACATTTGAGTATTGAACCATTACCCTAATTATCAGATTTTGGCTTTTGTGAGTTTTTATCATATCAAGATCTATCATCCTTAATCAAAACTTACCTAGGTCACTATCTCTTGGTTTTTCTTTGTCATATCATAGTGACATCCATACCTCCTATTGACTTAGATTATAAAGTTACCCTATCTACATCAACACTTTTGAATCTATTTCTCCCATCTTTTCTATCATTACATCTTCATCTATTTCATCTTCCACCTTTTATGGTTCAAACTCGATCTCAGAAACTCAAACAAACCGTTAATTCAGAATCTATAGACAAGATGGAAGGAGGCAATACCAATGAGGAAAACCCTTGGTCTAAGAAAACTTCAATTTTTACATCCGATCATGAACCCACAGATCAAGAGTTAAGAGATGCCATGCAAGATGCTAGATTCTACAATGTCATGGAAATAATTTTAGACACGGATAAAGAGATGTATTTTCTTATGCTTTCTCAACAAGGAGCAAAACTACCCAATGATTTTGATGTCTCTACTCTTACAAAACCACCTATCGCAAATGATCAAGAAAACCCTGGTGGTTCTCAAGAGACACATGCTCATGGATCAAAGGAAGACAAGAAAAATAGTGCTTTCCAAAACACCCAAGGACCTCCACCACCTTTGGATCCCATCTTACAACAACTCCAAATGCTTCAACAATAGATCCATGACATACAAACTAGGTCATCAACCAAGAAATACTCCTTGGAAGATATATGTCCCTATCCTTTTGATAAGCAATTGGCTATGATTCCATTCCCTCCTCATTTTGAGGTACCAAAATTTGATAAATATAAAGGGAATTCAGATCCACAAGACCACATTCGTGAGTTTTGTGATGCTTGTATTGAAGTTGCCACAATGACACATATCTTATGCGACTATTTCCATGAAGTTTAGGAGGACAAACCATGGAATGGTTCTCCAAACTATCCCCTGGTATCAAGTCTTTCAATGAACTTATTGACAAGTTTGTGACTCACTATTCCTATAATATCAAACATGAAGTCACTATGCTTGATCTTTGCAATGCACAACAAAATAATGGAGAACCCTTCCTTACCTTTTTGCAAAGATGGCGTCAATTGTTTGCCAAGTATCCATGAACAATTCCTGAACAAGAAAAGATGGATATCTTTGTGCATAACCTTACACAAGAAATGAGCTATAGGTTACAATTGCAATGTCCTCCAAAATTTAACAAGCTCATTGAAAATGGAGTCAAAATTGAGGAAGCTATGGTTAGAAAGGGTGAGATTAAGCTTTACTCCAAAGACAATGTTGGATCTTCAAATTCAGATTCCAACAATAACAATAATGACAAGTCCAAATTTTGGAACAAAAACAAGAACATTGTCAATGATGGGATTGTGGACAATCAACATGTTAAACCAACACAACCTATCTTGAATCTCACAAGAAAATACAATGCTACTCAACCTACTCATAGTAATCAAAGTGCAAATCAGAATACCAACAAAAAGTTCTCAAGATTACCCTTTATGCCACGTAGAAGAACTTTTACTCGTTTGGGTGAATCTCTTGAATCTGCATTAAAGGAGTTGATCACAAAGAAACTCATTGCACTTCCTGAAACTAGAGATTTTGAACCTAGGGTGAAGCCTTCTTGGTGGAATGATAATGATTATTGTAAATTTCATAGAGGGAAAGGTCACAAAACCAATGATTGTCAAAGACTCAAACATGCGATACAAGATTTGATTGAAAGCGAAGAAATTAGTGTTGATGGACATACCTCAAACGAGTCACATACGACTTTTAAAGATACACTTCCCAAACATTAGAAAGGAAGTTATTCCAATGCTAAGGGTGATAACCAAGCCAACTACAATACCACATCTTATAACTATATAAATCACATTTATGAATGCCATCCTTCCCAGTACTATGTCAATGTGATTTCTATCAAAGAAAAGAGTCAACCAGCTAATGTTACTACTCAAGCCCAATCCAAGGTTACTCTTCAAGGTGTCTCATCCAAACCTAGCACCTCTCAGAACAAGTCTTCCTGTGTTCCAAAGTCCACGCCAAATGTTTCCAATTAATACAATCTTTTGGATCAATTGAAGAAAACACCAACCCATATATCTATACTAGAGCTTTTACGTTTGTCACCTTCTCATAAGGATATTCTTGAGAAAGCTCTCCTAGAAACCAATGTTCCTACAAATCTAGATCAAGTACAATTCCAAGCTATGGTGGGACATTTGACAACTCCATATTACATATCCTTCACTGAGCATCATGATCTAGAAATTAATCAACCGCATAATGCTCCACTCCATATAGAAGGCCTTGTACAATATCATAAAATCAAACGAGTACTAATAGATGGAGCTGGCTTGAATATATGCACTTTAAAACTAGTCCTTGCATTGGGATTTTCTGAAAATGCTATAGATCCAAAGAAGAAAATCACAATTAAAGCTTATGACGAGGAAGAGAGGTCATCCAAGGGATCTGTTGTTCTTCTTATCAGAGTCGGTCTTGTAGTCAAAGATGTACTTTTCTAAGTCCTTGATATGAATTTAGCATATAACATTCTTTTGGGGAGACCTTGGATTCATTCTATGCAAGCTGTGCCATCAACTTATCATCAATGTATAAAGTTTCCACATAATGGTCAAGAAATAACTATCAAAGGAGATCCGAATCCTTTTCAGTATTGCAACACTGCGAAGACAACACTTGAATCCTTGGTACCCTATAATCGTATTGGATCTTCTATACCAAAACCCATTGATCCCAGTAATGAAGCATCAACCTCTAAATCTAAAGGGATCAAAATAGACATAAAAGAACAAAGTATGGGAGAATACACTTTGGGTCAAACTTTGTGTATCACAGAGTTACCCTTATCTATTAAGTCATATGGAAAATCTTTGATTACCAAACAACAATCAGAAGCTCCTTCTACACTTGTTTATGGCACATTTATAAGTGGGGGCACTATATCAAAAGAGGCAACTGAGCGTAATGCTAATCATTTGCTAAAACACCACAAAGATCAAGAAGATGAAAAACATGAGCATATATCACCGAATGTATATGGTAAGGGATATACTTTGTTGCAAAAGATGAGATATCAAGGCAGTGGACCCATAGGGTTGCAAAGAGAGGGTGTCATAAAACCAATTCTAAAAAATCCAAATTATCAAGGAGACACCACCGGATTAGGATACAAAGGAGAAGGACCAAAGGAATCTAAAGGTAAGGAAAAGATTACACCTTTTTACAAGAATTATAAAGCTCCTGCATTACAGTTCCGAAGACATGGCATGTATGTAGATCCAGAAAAGCAAAATATAGCAACAAAAACCATTAACAAACTTAGGAATGATGATGATGATGATGATTCTAATGCTTACGAATGGGATTCATTATCTGACTATACCAAAGAGATAGAGGTTGATGTTGTCCATACCTATAGTAACAATTCTCATGAGTGGGAGAGTTCAAGGACAAAACCACTAGGATTAGATTCACATGATATTACTCTTGGTGATTGTGAGGAGAGTGAGAGTTATCTTGAGATATGCGATTCAAATGAGAGTATGGAAATAGACCTTGCCAATACAATCATAAACTTTGAGAACTTTTCCATCAATACCATCTCAACCTTTGAAATTGACCCAAATGATCCAATACCCCTTATCCACCTTGAGCTTATAGCCTGGGATTCCCCCAATAATCCAGAACTTGATGTTTCCATAATGATGACGCAATTATCGACTACCTTGGAATCATAGATCATCTACCACCAGGGGATCATAAATCAGGATTTCCAATAGAACTCAAAGACATGGCTTATTTTGGAGAGGGTGCCAATCCTTTCAGTCATAAAAATGTGAAAATAATCAATAGATCTAACGGTGAAAACCACTCAGTGGTAGTGTTAGATCCTAAAAAAGTAAAAAGAAAAGACGTATCTGAGGGTGAAAACCTCTCTGAGGCGCTTGAAGATAGAAGGATTGACACTCTCCCCAATTATATGTATGAGAGCAATCTGCAATACTTATTGAACCAACGTTGCCTCTCAACATTGGAACAGAAGAGTCCCCACGTATTCTGAAGATAACAACATCCTTAATAGAATCAGAGAAAGAAGCCTTTTCACAGTTTTTCAAAGAGAGACAAGTCAACTTTGCTTGGTCTTATGCTGATATGCCTGGGCTTGATCCTAATCTTATTATGCATCATTTGTCTATTACACTAGGAATCAAGCCAGTAAAGAAAAAACTCAGAAAATGCATCCCCATATTGCACTTATGGTCAAAGAAGAATTGAAGAAATTACTGGATGTTGGATTCATTTGAGCCATTGATTATGTTGAATGGATTTCCAATATTGTACTAGTATCCAAGCCAGACAAGTCTATCAGGATTTGTATAGATTTTTGAGATCTCCATAAGGCTTGTCCTAAAGATGACTTTCCACTACCCAACATGATATTATAGTTGATTTGACGGTGGGGCATGAGATGTTATCCTTAATGGACAGGTTTTCTGGCTATAAATAGATCAAGATTGCCCCAGAAGACCAATAAAAGACTGCTTTTACATGTCCTTGGGGCACATACTATTGGAATGTGATGCCTTTTGGGCTCAAAAATGCTGGTGCGACTTATCAGAGGGCTATGACCACAATCTTTCATGACATGATGCATACCATAATGGAAGATTATGTTGATGATATCCTAGCAAAATCCAAGAACATAGTATTGGAGATTTGTTTCTATGCAATTGATTGATTGTATGTTTGTCTTTGATGACAACATATAATACACAATAGAGATTCTGTATGTACTTATCAGAATAATGATATCAAGCCTTGCGTGGTTAGACACATGTTGTAGACATGTTTATTATGTTATGTTCATACACGCAGATCCAGATATGATGTTTCAGTCAAGCTGTGTAATTCTGTTATTGGCAGTTACAGTTTTGGAAGAGTATCTGTTTAGAGCCGATGTATTTAACGTGTTTCTTGAGTTGCGCCTATCTTTAGGATATGCATGTGTATAGTCATGATTAGTTATGAGTTGATAATAGTTATCTAAAGGCACCTAACGTGTTTCAAGAAGATTGCAAAGATAGAGTTGATTTGGTGAGGCCGACTTAGTGAAGCATCTCGTCTGTTCAGTTTGTGTTGTGTGGACTTAATTTTGTTTGCATGCTTAGTAAAGTTGACAAGGATGTTATGAAGAGTTTTCTTACAGGTCTCATGATCTCATACTTTGAGGAAGATACTTATAACAAGTCATTTGTGATACGCTAAGTGTGAATGATACGGAAAGAGAAAGAAAATATACAGAGCAAAATATCAGTTGTGGTTCATTCATCAAGAGTCTATGTGAAGAAGAAGTAGAAGATTAAAATACATTGGAACTGATCAAGACAACAGGTCTACTCTACAGTTCATCATTAGATATAGTGCATATCTGTTCTACAGAAGGTTGTAGCCTTCACTATTGAAGCATTGAAATTTTGGACAGTGAGTCCTCACCCCTAACAGGGCTATTTGTAAAAGACTCCTAACAGGGCCAGAACTAACCAAGTCACTATACTTATTGCTTTGTAAAGAACAACTCCTAATAGGGTTGCAAGATCTTCTAACAGGGATTACTATAAACAAGTATAGTTCATTGTGGGTACTAATTCCCACCGGGGTTTTTACCATTTGGTTTCCCCGCAATCAAATTGTGTGTTGTGTACTGTGTTATCCAAATGTGCATTTACTTTATTGTATTCTAAAGTTAAAGAAGAAAAAGAAGTAAAGTTACTGATAAATGATTCAGCCCCCCCTCTCAGTTATCCTTTGGGACTATTCTAACAATTGGTATCAGAGCCAAGTGCCTTGGAGAAGAATCCTAACAACTTAAGGTAGATTAGATGTCTTACTTTAGAAAAGAGAGCCCTAAGTTTGATGGAGAAAATTATCTAGAGTGGAAAAACAAAATGATAACCCATCTATAGTGTATTGGCTTTGAGATCTTTGAAATAGCTACACAAGAAGTTGTTATTCCATCTCTGAAAGACCTTGCAAAGGATGATGCTACCAGTAGACAAAAGGATACATTTACCAATAATGCAATCGCTAAAGAAGCCCTAATCAGTGCCCTATCTGACAGTGAATTTTTTGAGATCAAGAAAATTGACAGAGCATACACCATATGGAAGTATTTAGAAGATATGTTTGAAGGAGATATTCAAGCAAAGAATGCGCGTAGGAAGACATGGAAAAAGAAATACAATAGTCTTGAGATGTTACCTGAAGAGAACATTAGAGCTTACAATCAAAGGATAAATGAAGCAGTCTCTGGAATCAGAAACAATGGTCGAGAAATATCAGAAGAAGATATAAGGACAAGCTGTTAACTACCTTAATATCAGACTATGAAAACAAGATAAGTATTCTAGAGGAAACCATGCAATTCTCACAAGAATTCAAGAGAGAGACTTTGATCAGTAAAATCTCTGCATTTGGGATATCAAGATTGAAGGCTGAACCTAAAAGTGAAACAACTTTCAAAGCCTCAGTCCATGGTAAGAAATCCTTACACATCTCTAGCCATAATGAGAAAGAAGAAGTTGATGAAGAACTAGAAGATATC
>MU222915.1:77264-95423 GCA_018584345.1 Thuja plicata
CTCATAGATAATGGCTTTTCTCATTTTCTTGCACTCTTAAATCCTCCATGTTAGCAATGGTCAGGTTGTTGGCTCTTGTTCTGAGGGTAAACTTCAACATCCACATCTAATTAGGAGGCAACAGGTCACTTCAATCGCATTTGCAGAGTAAACAATTCATGTTTGTCTTTGTGAATTTAGCGATTGTGTAAGGACTATGTTGTGTTTGTGTTGAATTTAGAGGTCCATATTCAGCATACAATAGGTATTTGTGCCTATGCCTATACTAGTGCCTGTCTCTGGGAAGCTGCTGGTCTCTGTACCAGTGGCTAGCGTCCCTCCTGTCTGGCTGGAGGTGGCATCAAGTCTTGTGGTCTCCCTCTATCCCCCTCCCTCTACTTGGACCATCACCTCCATCACCTCCTTCATCATCATCATCATCACCTCCCCCTTGGCCTCTCCTATCCCAGCCTCATCGCCTACCTCGACATCTATGCTCTGGATCTCTTTGTGGAGGTCTCTTTGTTGGGTCTGTTAGTCTAGTAAATGAATGCTCCCTCAAGTATCTCTCATACTCTGCTGTCATGCCTGGGTCTACAACCCCCTATCTCATCAACCATGCCTAAAATGGCATGTCCATGAACTCCTGCATAGCAATCTCATATGATGCCATCAGCCCCCAGTCATGTTTCTCCTGGTGGGTGCGTACAAACTTTTTCACCCCCTGAGGCATCCCCTAAATCCTGCCAAACTGTCGCAGGATCCTTCTCACTATCTACCACTCTATGATAAAGGGAGTCCTCCCTATCAGCCACCGAGACTCAAAGTAGTATCTGAGATGATGCTTGTCCTCCCATGGCTCACACCCTAGGTAGGGTATCCAAATCACAACATCTATAGTATCAAAAGTGTACCTCCAAAACTCTAATCGTCCTAGCTTACGTTGAGACTGGATTGATGCATACAAAAATATATATGGCTGCCCCACACCCTGGAATCCCAAAGCTATCGGTCATGTGATAACAATGTGCTCCCATGCCCACACATGGAGCAATGTGACACCTACTAATAAAGAGGCTCCCCTATGATATATAACTTGATGAAGGTCATGATATAGATGCGCTAACAAGCACACCCCCCAAGAAAAATGGGTCCCCTTGTCCATCATTCTCTGTAACGTCTGGCCCTACCCAACTGCGAAGCCGTGCAATCTCTGATCAGGGAAAACATATCCCCCGATCCCTCTAGAAAATAAAACCGGTAGTGGCTCATATAACTCCACCATATCCTTCCTAGATGATCTCTAGCTTTTCGATGTCCTCATCCCCCAAAAATCCTCTACACTTCGTCAAACCACCATGTCGGTCATACTGCACCAACTCTCCTGTGATAGGCAGTCATAGGATGTGATACACATCCTCTGATGTCACAGTCATCTCTCCTGTCAGAAGATGAAATGCACTCGTCTCTGAGTGTCATCTCTCTGCCAACGCAGTTAACATACCTAGATTTGCCTGAATCTTGGGCGTGTATATCACATGATATAGGCTTGTCACCCCAATCAAAATTCTGTCAGTCTTCGACAGCACTGATCTCAGACTCTGTGTCACGGGATACCTCTCCCGCAACATCAAGATGTTAGTAATGTCCTCCTATAATTGACAATCAACAAAATCAAACTATCAGAGATCAATCAAACTAATCTATATATCTATCCTATCTGTCAATTGAACACATGTATCAACAGATAATTCTATCAATTATCTACTCTCAGGAAGGTTTACTAGCAACCATGCTACAATTTTTCTTATCTTGACACCAATTGATCACAAATACAACGCTGATAGATCAACTTAGCCTAGCAATATGATGTTTGACCTAATTGACCTCCTCATTTGCCCAAATTCCACCATTTTAATGAACGCACAACATAACATCATGTATGCGCATAGCCCCCTATCATTTGTGTAGATATCACAAATGCGCAACAATCCCAAATAAATATGCAACATAAAACTTCAAATCCTACAAATGTGCAGAAACCCTAAATGTATGTGCACTATTTGCGTAAACATGCCTATTTGTTGTGCATACATGCGCCACAACTGTGCATCCATTTTTCACCCCAAAAACATCAAAATTCCTATCCTAAACTATGATTCAATCTATCCTAAACATGCTACAAATCCTATCAAACATAAAAAATTGCATCAAATTGACGAAGCAAGATGAATCACCTATCGACTCTCCAGAATCTGGCGACCTCTAAAAGTGTCTGACCCTCTCGAAGCAGTGATTTGAAAGTGGGAACAACATCTTCTCAGCTTTTGTCTTCTGTCTCTCCAAGCTCCAATCTCCAAATGACAAGTGTGCATAATGATCATCTAGTGGACCCTTTGACCCTATATATAGCCTATGGACCCATTTTGCTGGATGTGTGGACCCTACCCATCGATATCATTCCATTTCACTCTATTTTCCCTCGCATTTTCTTCTAATTCTTTTCGTGAGATTGATTGAACATTCCAAAAACAAAAAAAAAAAACAAAAAAAAACAACACAACACAAACAAAATTTTTGCATTATTTCAAAGAGGGGCAAAATGTATACACTAAAAAATGGCTTCACTAATTAATTAATTAAATATCTATTATTTAATTAATATTGACTTGATGAATTATTTAAATATTTATTATTTAATTAATATTTATTTCTTCTATTTATTAAGTAAATTATTTAAATGTATTTAATACATTCACTATAGTCTATTATTCTTATCCTAAGTCTTCTAAATTAATCTCATTAAAGTGATTAATTACACAGCCACTAAATATGACTAAGCCTCCTAGTCCACCTCATAGACCTAGTCACTTGACACATCACCTTGGCTAAAATAATTAATTATTATTAATTATTAATAAATCATTATCCTCACCCACACATGTCCTATTCCTAAGGGCTATGTGGCCTCATAAGACTTGGTCTCATGACCACATGTCTTCTCCTACATTAATTCAAGAAGCAATCCCTATTCCTAAGGAGCTTCTCAAGACACCTCAAAGAGTCCAAGATGAATCATGGGACACTTGTACCAAGAGTCCTCATGAGGAAAAAGTCCTTCCTCTTTTCTTTCCATGGTCTTTGTGAGGAACTTGACATGTGTCTTTCCCTTCCACCTTCTTCTCCTCTATGTCAATGTAGGAGGAAAATCCTCCCTATCCTTCCTCTCACATTCTAACTACATACCCCTTTCTCTTAACCCCTTCAACCAAGTCAATAGAAACCATAGGATCTTACACCTTTCAATCTCCACCCTAGGATCATGTCACCTAGGCTTGGGTCCTCCAAAATCCTATAAAAGGAGCCTCATTCTCCCTTTCTAAGCTAATAGTGATCTAATAGGAAATCAAGCATTCAAGCATTCAAGAAATCACATTCACGCATTCAAGCCATCAAGCATTCTATCAAGCATCCAAGCATTTTTACACCATTCCATCATCCATTAGTTGCATTTTTCATACATTCACTCAAATCTCCACACTTTGGTGACATCTCGGACAAGGAGCTTCATTGGAAATCTGAGAGCTCAACATCCAAGAAATCAAACCTAGGAGGACAATGGAGACGAGCTACGATAGGTGAGTGAAGGTAAACTTATTTTTACTTCATTTAATCATTTGTATTCTTCATTGAGTTGCATTTAGATAGATTTATTAGCTTTTTAATAGTAGTATTTTATTTATCATAGTAGACATCTATTTTGCATACAATTCTAAATGAATGTGAGGTTCAAGATAGGGAGACTTATTCATTTTGAGGAAGCTGGTTGCAAATATCTGAGTGAGTCTTTATAGGAAATCCATAAATTCCCTTGTTAGAAAACATACATGTCATAATGGATTGAAAATGGGTCACTAAAAATGACATTGAAGAAAGCCTGGGTGATTGGTATGGTGCTTGTTGCCTCCCCCTAAAGGCTTGGTTTCAAGAGGTCGATGTGATGTCCATGTAGAACAACTTAAATTCTTACATAGCAATGATGGTGTTCTATACAAGACAATTGCCAAGATTGGATGGTCAAATCCCAATCTATCTAATGGCTAAGGACAAAGGCAGGTCCACATGATGCAGGTTAGCTAATTTTACTTAGCAACCATACTCAATTTTCTAAGTAGCAATTTGTGGAGCCTCTAGTCTCATGAGTATTAAATTTGGGAACTCAATTTTAAGGAGTCATCTTAAATTATATTTTTAAATGAAATCTTTAATAACAAATTCTTAGATAAAATTTAGAGAAAAAATTATAGAGAAATAAAAATGAGGGGAAAAATTTGTGAAGTAATGTCATTCTTCTCAATATGCAGTTGTTTCTTATTTCTAGTTGTAGTACCCTAAATTGTAGACCTATACAATTTTAGGATCAGTTAGGCCTTATTTTAGTATTTTTGGCCTTCCATGCTTGATTATGTTTGATTTTGTTTGCATCAACTCAAATCTGGTAGACTTTAGCAACTTATTGGTCACTTTTCCTTGACTTATTCCTGATTGATTCGTCAACGACGTTTGGGGTGCTCTTGACCTAGGTCAAAGTTGCTTGGGGTGCCCTTGATCTACTAAAAAGGACCCAATTTTGGACCCTCCAATGGTTAGATTGTCGAGGTGAGAATTTCTATGTGTCGCCCTACTTAGAAAATTTGAATATGTTTCATGAGGAGAGGTATAAAAGTAAGCCTTACCCTCTCAGTTGAGACATCTCATATCAAGAAGTAAGATATAAATTATCAATCAAGAATCATCAAGGCATTGAAGAAAGAAGTAAAGTTCAAATCTTAAGCATTCAAAATGGCATTCATGATTTACCTATTATAAAGTCAATTCTACAAGTCAATATCAACCTTTTCATGAATATTTCAATACATGAGAGGCTTGTGAGGATATAACATTTCACTCAAAAATTTCAATTTAAGATCTAGCCTCTGCTCCATTACATCAAGCTCCTAATTTAATTCAATTTCATGGTTAATTCCATAACTAGGGTTTGACCTAGGCAAATCTCCATCAACCAAACATTCTCTCTTATTTGCATGTGCAACCAAAAAGAACAGAAAACATGAATTTGGAATTAGATAGATTAGACAAAGATCTACATATTGAGATTCCACAGATTCAAAAAAGAAAGGTCGACATTGCTCCACACAACATTGACCTTAAATTTTCAAACAATTTTTTTGAGGAAGGTTGTGAGCAGTATTATAGTCCTAGAAATAGAGTTTATGTTCACATCTAAAATTACTGAGTCAAGGTTGCCCCAAGAGAAATTGAACTTTTGATTTCTACCCAAAATTTAGACACATGTTCCTTTTGTCTCTTTTTTCCAAATCTATAAATTTTTTCTGGATATATGTTTTGTGGTTTACTATGTATGTCAAAAACCTTCAATTTCTCATTTTTGGACCTAGATCTAGCAGCCCACTCACATATTTTGCATGGTCCTTTTAAACTCAAACAAGGGTTGTTGGATCTACATTATGCTCAATCCTTTTTGATAAAATTTGAGGTTGAATCAATTATATCCACTCTCCTTAATGTAATTGAGAAGAGGGAAATATGTTACTTCATAGTTTGCATAAACTAGTGATCATACACTGTGTTCCTCTTTCAACAACATCACACTAACCTCCACCTTTTTAATGCTTATTTTCAAGTTTTAAACAATAGTTGCTCCACTAAAGTTGAGAAAGATTCCAAATTTTTCTTTTCCCATATTTATAAATTTACATGGGAACACTTCGACTCCTTAAATTCAAGTAGAAATTGTATATAAGCAGTTGCATGGGGATTTGGGGTAAGCTAAGAGTTGTTAAGCAATGATTAATAAATCATAGCATAAAAATTAACATAGATAAGGACGTACATAATACAATGATAAAAACAAGTCAATGGCCACTTGGAACAATTACTTGCATTCTGTTGAATTTTAGATCAGAATATATGGCTTTTAATTTTTCTTATATAACCTCAATATATGTAATATATTTAATCACAATATATATATATATATATATATATATATATATATATATATATATATATATATATATGTTAATATTAATATTCTGCAGATTGGATAAGTGAGACTTGCAATGTTTGTTCTATATGCTTGCCTTCAATCAAATGATCATTGAATATAAATATAGAAGATATGATGATATAGAGGCATGTCTCTTTGAAGAGACATGACTCTATGTAATTATTTCTTTTCAATATACAAATGAATTACTTGAAACTGATAATATTAATCGGTGTTATCAAACCACAACCGATACCTTTGATAAATCATGACCGGTTTATAATTTACGATCAGTGATATACTATCGCTGAGAGTAATAATACATAATTGGTGATAGTAAGTAATATACAATCGGTGTTGTCTGATCACCCGATCGATATTAATACCAAACTGATATCAATCGATATTTTATATGAAGTGACCGATATTAATCAGTATTGTTAACTAAACCGATATCAATGTGAATTGACCGATACTCATTGGTATCGCATAGTATTATGAAATATTATAAATAATCAAATATAATATACATTTGAATATGTACATTAATATATATAATAATATCATTAATATTATATATATTAATATGCATATATAATATAGAATAATATTATCTCATATTGTTTAACCAATACAAATTGGTATTAATAAAGTTGAACATTATTATTTATATTAACCGATACAAATCGGTAATATTAATTTGTGATGTTTATTTAATCCAATAGTTAAGTATGTATATAAATATATAATAATAATAATAATAATAATAATAATAATAATATCTATCATTACATATATATTAATATATTGCTTATTTATATTCTCATAATACTAGGATCATTTTATCTGATCAAAGCTATAAACATCAACACTCCCTCTTAGCTAGGGAAGATAAAATGCACATCACAATAAGTTCATAAATTGTGAAGTTTTGTTCATCAAAAATCAATTCTCATAATGTAATTAATTTAAACATATTCCCAATATGTGGATTGCCTCCATCGACGATTCTATCCACAAGTTTTAGGTGGATTGCCTCCATCGGTGATTCGATCCACAAGCTCTTGTATGGATTGCCTCCATCGACAATTCTATCCACAAATTCACAATCTTTAGTATGGATTGCCTCTATCGGTGATTATATCCACAATGCAGGAAATCATCTATTATGATCTATTTCAGCCATCACATGATGTCTATCACAATAGAAGGTCAATGGTCTATTTAAGGAACTTAATCCACCATGCAGGAAATCATCTATTGTGATCTGTTTCAGCCATCACACGATGTCTATCACAATAGAAGGTCAATGGTCTATTTAAGAAACTTAATCCACCATGCAGGAAATCATCTATTGTGATCTGTTTCAGCCATCACACGATGTCTATCACAATACAAGGTCAATGGTCTGTTTAAGGAACTGAATCCACCATGTAAGAAATCATCTATTGTGATCTACTTCAACCATCACACGATGTCTATCAGAATAGAAGGTCAATGGACTGTTTAAGGAACTGAATCCACCACGCAAGAAATAATCTATTGTGATCTGTTTCAACCATCACACAATGTCTATCACAATAGAAGGTCAAGTTATTATAAGGTCGTCACCTTCCAATAAATTTTACAAATACAAGTGATAATCATTTGGAATTTGTCACTTCCTCATGATTTACATAGGGCCCATATAGTTATAAAATAACATTAGTATAATAATCAATAATCATGTCAACTTTACCTCAGAAGTGTTCAGTGAACTCCCTCTAAATCATAAGGTGTCTACTCTTTTGAATTCCATGATTCCTTTATACTCTTCTTGAATGCAGTTGATCAAATTTGGAGAGTTTGGTGTGAGCACTTACTCCTTGTCTAAAGTTTTCCCATTAACTCTTCTCACCAATTTCCATTAGATTTACAAGGATTTTCATTATTGTCTTTATCTCATTCTTCCTTAATACCAACATCATTCAAAGTTTCTACGATTCAAAATCAGAGGCACCTTCAAGTCTGTCTTCGAGTCTTATTCTATTTTCCATTCTGTAGGTACAAAATTTCCAAAAATCTGATCTTGATCTTCCTTCAATCTATTTGGATCTTCCTTCAAGCGGTTAGGCTTTAACGAAGGAACCTAGATCTGATACCATGTTGAATTTTAGATCAGGATATATGGCTTTTAATTTTTCTTACATAACCTCAATATATGTAATATATTTAATCACAATATATATATATATATATATATATATATATATATATATATATGATAATATTAATATTCTGGAGATTGGATAAGTGAGACTTGCATTGTTTGTTCTATATGATTGCCTTCAATCAAATGATCATTGAATATAAATATAGAAGACATGATGATATAGAGGCATGTCTCTTTGAAGAAACATGACTCTATATAATCATGTGTTTTCAATATACAAATGAATTACTTGAAACCAATAATATTAATCAGTGTTATCAAACCACAACCGATACCTTTGATAATCATGACCAGTTTATAATTTACGATCGGTGATATACTATCGCTGAGAGTAATAATACATAATTGGTGATAGTAAGTAATATACAATCGGTGATGTCCGATCACCCGATCGGTATTAATACCAAACCAATATCAATCGATATTTTATATGAAGTGACCGATATTAATCAGCATTGTTAACTAAACCAATATCAATGTGAATTGACCGATACTCATCGGTATCGCATAGTATTATGAAATATTATAAATAATCAAATATAATATAAATTTGAATATGTACATTAATATATATAATAATATCATTAATATTATATATATTAATATGCATATATAATATAGAATAATATTATCTCATATTGTTTAATATAATCAATACAAATTAGTTTTAGTTTAACCAATACAAATTGGTATTAATAAAGTTGAACATTATTATTTATATTAACTGATACAAATCGGTAATATTAATTTGTGATGTTTATTTAATCCAATTGTTAAGTATGTATATTAATATATATATATATATATATATATATATATCCATCATTAAATATATATTTATATATTGCTTATTTATATTATCATAATACTAGGATCATTTTATCTAATCGAAGCTATAAACATCAACACATTCTATATTTTCATGAATTTTTACATATGTGAACACACATATGTTTTAGAAATGAGCTTAGGAGAAATGACTCAATAGTTGAGCATGTTTCAATAATTGTCATGGTGTTTGTTGATTTGATGCCCAAAATTATTTTACCAATATTGCACCAACCGTTGTGAATTTAAATTTGTTAGTGTTGACGATGACTACTCATAATTGTATCAAATGTAGCCCTTAGATCTAAAAAGAAACAAATCAAGTGAAGTCACATTAGGCATTGATTAAACATGATAGTTTGTACAACTATCGGTCTCACTTTTTTGGGAGGCCTTTTTGGACACCTTGGCAAAAAGCATGTTGATGTGGGATCATATTTGATTATGTGGTCTTGAAACCTTAGTATAAGCAAGGACTTACCAAGTAAGTTGTTGTAAAACTTTGGGGCTGATTTGGAATTTTCATGTAAGAATTTTGGGAAGCACGAAGTAGTTAGGGTGCTCAACTACTAGGTTCTCTCCCCTAGAAGCTTCCTTATATGATAGAAAGGAGGAAACACATGCCACTTGTTTCAAGTTCAAAATTTTACTTGAATGTTTTTTTACCCTAGGTAAAAATTAACACATTAAGATCAAAATCTCAACTACATAAAATTATCTTCTTGTAGGGTAAGTGCACCAAGATGGTG
Source organism: Thuja plicata (assembly GCA_018584345.1). Lineage (NCBI taxonomy): Eukaryota > Viridiplantae > Streptophyta > Pinopsida > Cupressales > Cupressaceae > Thuja > Thuja plicata. Next base: position 87,103 of record MU222915.1, read on the forward strand.
TGCAAAAAATGGCTATCGACCCAATAAAAACCCCAAAACACCCTAACATGATTGGGTTACTTTAAATTCAAATAACTTGATCAGGCTTAGGTTTGGTAAATTTCCAAGCCTAAATTCAAATAACCTATACATGGGTTTTTATTAAAACAAAAGTCGGTCGTGTTTTATTGATAATAAAAAAAATAACTATTAAATGCCCAATGTTCATAGTGTTAGAAACTTGTACGGGTTTTAATCTTGTAAAAATTGTTCATGTTATTTTTCCCTAAAAAAAGTCCTAAAAAAATAAGGGAAGGGAGGGAGGGAGAGGGGAGGGAGATGAGGTAGATAGACAAAAGGGGTGGAGAGAGAAAGAGGGTAATTAAGGGGGAACAAATGGATATATGGGGAAGGAAGAGGAGAGAAGAGAGAAAGAGAGGGGAAGGGATGGGATGGTGAGATGAGGGAGGGGAGAGAGAGAGAGAGAGAGAGAGAGAGAGAGAGAGAGAGAGAGAGAGNGGGGAGAGAGAGAGAGAGAGAGAGAGAGAGAGAGAGAGAGAGAGAGAGATGAAGATGGTCCTAGGATTTATTAAGGGGTCCTAGGTTCCTTGAGTGGTCATAAGGGGTTTTCATATGTATTAATGAGTCGTGAAATATATTAATGGGTCGAAGGGGAATTAATGGGTGTGAATGAGCCCTAAGACACATTGATGGGTCAAAAGGTATCATAGGATACATTAAGGGGTCCTAGGATGTCTTAAGGGGTTCTGGACATCTTAAGTGGTCACAAGTAGTCCTAAGATATAATAATGGGTCCTAAAATGTCATTAAGGGGTCCTAGGTGTCATAAGTGGTCCTAAGGGGTCCTAGGATGTTTTAAGGGATCCTAGGTAAGTGATCATAAGGGGTCCTAAGATACACTAATGGACCCTAGGTTGTCTTAAGAAGTCCTAGGTGTCTTAAATGGTCCAAAGGGTCATAGGATACATTAATGGGTCCTAGGATGTCTTAAGGGGTCCTAGATGTCATAAGTGGTCCTAAAGGGGCCTAAAGTACATTAATGGGTCCTAATATTATGTGGGAGAGATGGATGCCACTGATTTTCTAATTGCCTATTCTTCTATGGTTGATTCCAAACTACTGGAACTATCAGTACAATGAAGAGGTAAAAAATTCAAGATGAGACAAATCGGCAAAGAATCAAGGGTTCTATTGGAATCCACTTGTGAAGACTTTAGGATAGAAAAGAGTCGGTGACTTCAAGATTCAGGGAAGCTTGAGTGTACTTCTCCAATGAATCAAAGTGTGTATCTAGAGTATTCAAAATACCTTCAAGTTGACCTTATGAATCATTCTGATTAGTAGGATAGGCTAGCATGATCTTTTTCAACACATTCAATGCAAGTTCCAAAATTTCATTGTCCTTTGTGTTTGTTTTCAATATTTGTTTTCTAGATTTAGCCTGGAATACCAAAGCTAGCCTCATCATCTTTATAGGGCTCATTATATCTAACTAAATTAGAACTTTAATTAACTAAATGTAATCAAAATTTGTGCCCTCTTCATCAAGAAATTATTTTTCTACTTCGCAGTGTATCTTGCTTCTAATTTATGTTCAACTTTTGTATCCAAGGCTTTCTCCTCTTCCTTATCTGTCTATTCTACAAGCTTGTCTTCTTCTTTATCTTCCTAATTAATAGTAGCTTCTTTCTCATTTTCAACCTTTACAAACTCAATATTTGTCTGATTTGCATGATTTCCTTCTTCATATCCTTTATGGCCCTCATCAACAATCTAAACATCATCATCAATAGTTTCTATATTTTCCTTCTCCTTATCTCCCATAACATAATTAACTTCTGATAAAGTCATTGGTATATAATTTACTTCATCTTTCCCTTCAACAGATAAGATGAATGATATGACTGATATGAATACAACAGGTGCATCATTAACATCTTCAAGGTTTTCTATTGGTTCACTATCATGGACAGTGGTATCATCATGTTTCCCTTCATCAACATCATACCATTTTTTTAGTAATATTTTCTTAAAAACTTCCTTTGTATCTTTAATAACTTCTTCCATTTTAGTGATCATTAGATTTTTGATTCTTGTCTTGCTCATGAAATATTTCTTTGCTCCATCAAGAATGTTATCTTTCTCATCTTTTGCAATCAAAAAATAGAGTTTTATCAAAATTCTCTCTCTAATCCTCTTTTCCTCTTCTAGTGCTATTAATCTCCTTCCTTCTAGGATATCATACTATTCATCAGGTATATCACCTTTAATCTCTACTAAGGCTCTGTTGTATTTGTTCAAATATAAAATAACTCCTTCCTCAAGTGTTCTTCTCTATTTCTCATCATATTTATTATAATACTTCTTCAACTAAACCAAAATAACATGAGATGTCATATTCTTAAGCACATTATTAGCTGTGAAATGTGGCTTACCAATAATGATAGTTTTAGGCTTCTTACTTGTTGATTCTTCTCCTGATGATTGTCCACTTCCTACTCTTATGACCAAACCTCCCTCTTCTTTTAATTCCTTGTTAGCATCATTTGAGTCCATCTCATCACCCTTTTCATCTTTTTTTTCTCCTTTGTATACCCTTTTTCTATTTTATTTCACTCTTTTTCTTGTAGGGTCTGATTTTTCCTTCAATTTGGCTGATTGTAACTGAGTGCCCTTTGGTGTGAGTATTATTTATGTAGATGATTTCTTTGTAGGGGTAGGCTTCTTCTCTACAGGACTTACCGATGTTTTCACTAAACTCATTATTTTATGGCCTTTGATGAAGATGCAATTAAAGTGGAGTTTCTAGTTGCATAAACATCAATATCCATATCCATTAGATTGCCTTCCTCTGTTGCATTATTTTTTGTTCCTCTTCATCCTTCCTCCTTGATCTTTCCATTTGTTACTTAGAAAATCCCATCCTCTCTCCTACCATCTCATCTTATTTTCTAATCCTTTTATCCCTTGCAAGCTTATGTAGCTCATTGTGAACATAGTCACTCTTCTCTTCATAAGTTATAAACCTTTCTTCATTAGGATCAATAGGTTCACTAAGAAATTTATTGAAATGAATTTCAAGTACATCAATATCTACTTCATATCTCATGGGAATAATCCAATATGTTCTCGACACTACTTCTTCCATCAAACAAGCATCTATCTCCACCATAAAACAAATAATGTCTTCATATTTCTCAACTATCTCTCTTGGAATTATATACCCGTTGAGCATTTCCTCCTAAAATGACTTAAAATATCCCCACATTGTGCTCCTTACTAATTTCTTATCTTGCATAAGACACTAATCTCTAATTTTGATTTCCATTGGTACATCTTTCTTCAATGTGATGTTGCCAATTCCAGGGAAGCAATTCACGAAGTCGATGAAAATATGTAAAATTAGTGAACCATACTTGAATATTTTTTTCTTATCCTTCTTAATTTTAGCCAAATTATCCAAGATTTTTATTCTCAAAGCCTCACAAATTTCATACTCAATATTTTCTATTATAATTCTATAAGCAATATCAATGACAGTGGTTGAGATTGAATTTTCCCTATTGGAGTGGCATGCCTTATATCCTAAAATCATTTCTGTGAACCTAACATCAGGTTGTTTGATATCATTTACTTTCATTGCACATTTATCCCATTGAGATTCAGTCAATTTGGTAACTTTTTCCTTCTTGATTGACTTTGGGGCTAGAACCTCAACACATGCATTAAATCTAGTGACTACTTCTAAGACTTCCTTGGTGATTTTGTATTCTCTATCAAGCCACATAAATTGTTCATATATTCTTCTCAACACTAAACCCATTCTATCTCATCAAAGGTTTGAAAGTTTATAATTTGAGAGATCTCCATAGTCTCCAAGACTATTAACTCATCTTCTAGTTTTCAATTCTCACAAAGTTTCTCATACATGTCAAGGATTCCATATTCTCCAAATTCTTCAAAATTACAGTGAATGTAAACCCTAATATCTTCCACATGCAAGACATTATAAGGTAATTTAGAAAATGCACCCTGAGGTTCATCCTCCATAGACTTATACAGTTGTTTCTTAAATTTAGGCCTAGGCATATCCTTAACATCAATGATCTTTGGTTCATCCATGATTCAAAGTCAAAATTTAATTCGTGGAATGAAAAATACCTTTTTATGTCAAAACGGAGGGGTGGAGGGTTTGGTGATAGATTTTTGAAATTCACCCTTAAATGTCGCTCAATCTCCTCAAATTGTTTTGCAAGCTCTTTCTCCAAATAGCACAGTGAAGAGGGTAAGTGCACCAAGATGGTATGCAAAAAAGTGGCCACCCACCCAAAAAATAGCAAAACATCCCTAACACAATTGTATTACTTTAAATTCAAATAAATTAATTAGTCTTATGTTTGGTAATTTGAAAGCTAAGAATGAGGCTAGTTAATAGGCCTAGATAAAAAGGTTGGGTCTTGGGGGCCTCATTTGCCTCCATTTACCACCCTTTTAAGGTGTTTTGTTCTTTAGAACATGTTTCTCAAATTCCTCATCATTAGGTTTACACATCAACAAGTGGGTATTTGTAAAATTACCACCATAATTTCACACGTCATCTGAGCTGTCTAACCATATAATGTTTTCAATTTTTGGACATTATTAGCATACTAAAGTTTAATTTTATTTACCAGTGTCTTTACAGTCCTCATAGACATATGTCTACCATTTTTTTTAATAACTTTTGATCTACTTGACCAAATTCAAATCAAATTACATATACTATACACTTTTAAAAAAATTGCATTTTCAATTATTTTGATGCAAGTTATGCCCATGGCACAAACAAGTACAAGATTTTAAGAATGTAGTCACTTCAAAAAATCACAAATAAAACAATACTCAACATAAAATTACAAAAATTACACTACTTCTAGATCGTACTCTTACCTATCATCCTACCAAAGGGTTTTGCTAAATACTAAATCTAACTATATATTTTGTGAAGCGCATGAAAATAGCTATGTTGTATTTTTCTATAAAATCATGAACTTTTTTTCGTGCGTGAGAGGTTTGATCCTCTTAATCTTATCCATTTTTAAAAACCTTTAGTATTTTAGAAACTAGATTCAGAGTACTATAATTATTGTTGTTTGTACATTTTCTAATTTTGGGTGCATGATGCTCAAATTACTCTTCAAAGTTCAAGTAAAAAAGTGGCCACTTATACCCCCTTTTTGTACACCATCTTGGTGCACTTGCTCAAGCATGAAGTGTTAAATTTCCTTTTTAAACATTCACAAGTCAAATGTTAGAATAAATGAGAGGGGGGTGGGGGGAGGTGGGGTGGGTGAATTAGTGGCCTCAAAAATATTCCAATAAATCAACCCAAAAACTTAGTACCACAATTATAAGCCTCTAGTTATCTTCAGTCCTACAAGATGTATGCCTTGAAATAATCTTATCAAATAACTACTGCTCGGAGTTCACTATTAAACCTTATTCTTAGGCTTTACTGAATAACAGTCTATCATTTACCGAAATATAGTAAATAACTTAGTGCTTACCGATCAATCCTATTTTAGTAATGTGTAAAGAAAAATATCATAGAAATGACTCATAAACACATTTGACACATGTATTTTTATTGTGAAAACCCTGTTAAGGGAAATACCACTTGAGATTGGTAACCCAAAATTTTAACTCTTCTGAAGTGAGCTCGGTGAAGAGCCAACCCTGTTAAAGCTTACAAACACACTGTTGAGTACGACCTTGTTAGAGGATTTATCACTAACAATTTATCACTTGATATTTGGCATTTCACTATGCTATCTTCATGATAAAACTTTTGATACTCCTTGGGATGTATCTCAATATATAAAGGATTGTTAAGTCCTTCTCGGTTAAGAGACTTTTCTGAATCAATGGTTAAACTGAAACAGTATATGATCTATTCATATAAAAAAACTTAGACTTGCAGATGTTCAGATCTATTGTAAGATCATTATACCTTTATGATCAATGTTTCTCTTTAATACCTTTTATCCACTTCTTTCTACTCAGTGATGCTATGCTTCTCTATTGGTTGATGTCCACATAAATCTTTATCTCTGTTCTGTAGCTTGTTTGATCAAGACTGTGTGAAGTCTTCTTCACTAGTATTCTCTTCAGCATCTTCTTCTCTATTCAACCACCAATTCAAAATGAATTATCTTGTCTCTTTATAGACATAATTTCACCATTTCTAAGTCCTTGACTTTCTTGTTCTTGGTGTGATCCACAATTCTCCCCTTTCTTTCTTTAAAGCATACTTCAATTTTATCCCACAAATTTCTCTTTGACAACTGTAATAAAAAAACTTTAAAACTCTAGCTTATCTTTGGCTTTCAACTTGTCGATGAAAACAATGTGATCAACCAGTTAACTCCATATTTAGCTCTTTCTAGCTAAGTCTTTTGTCATTTTTGAACTTCAGTTCTTTTCGGTGTTTAACTCCTTGTTAGCTTTGGTCTTGACTTCAGTTGTCCTTGGGCATCTCTGTCCGTCGGGGTTGTCTGTCCATCGGGGTTTCACTATGACTTTTATTTCCACTCAAGTATCACTATGGTACTTCTCATCGGTAATGCTTGATCGGGTATCTTTCTCGAGTATCACTGTGACTTTTCTCTTGGGATTCTCTATCTGTCGGTGTGCACTATCCATCGGTATTTGTTGTCACTTAGTGCATACTAAACTTTCATGAATTACTGATAGCATAACCTTTATCTCTCTGGTTCTTTGAAGTCTTTGACACTATGTATATAACCAATCATATTATATCAAGTTGACATCAATGACAATACAATACATTAACTAATTTAATGTCTTGCATTAACTTTCTACAGCTCGGTGATCATCAACATAACATCTTCAAACATTCAATCAGTTATAGTTCATCAATCTCTCCCTTTGGCATTGATGGAAACATACTACATTACTACTAATACAATATGAAATATATCAGTTTGTAGGTCATAAATCTACCAAACTTATTGTTCTATAACCAATACAAATGTCTGGCTCTCGGTAAGCTCTTCTAGCTTAGATTTTTTTTTTCTTATAGAGTACTTTTTTCAATCTTGATTCCCTTCACTCGATAGATGTAGCAGCTTCTAATTTTGTCTCTCCCTGTTTTGTAGAATCTCTTCTTTTGATATTGTCTCTCCCTTTTACTGTTCCTCTCTTTGATCATCTCTTTTTTCTTTTGACAACAATCGATATACTCTCTCCCTTAAGTAATTTATCCCTTAGGATAATGTTGGCCCACTTATTGTGCCCCAATTTAAAATTTTCAAAACTCAGCCACTATCTTGTTATTATTGACCAAAATGCGGGATTTGCATGGTGGTTGATTCTTATCCTTGAAAAGATCATGCTTATAAAGATGAAAAGTGGAAGCATAAATCTTTGAACCCCTTTGAACATGGTTCAAACTTGTTCAAAGTGGTTCGAGGGTGTTCAAAGTGGTTCAAAGTGGTTTGAAGTTGTTCAAAGATGTTCAAACTTGTTCAAAGTGGTTCGAGGTTGTTCAAAGTTGTTCAGAGTGGTTCGAGGGTGTTCAAACTTGTTCAATCGGGTTCAATGCAGTTCACAGGTTCAAGATGGTTCAAATAGTGTACAAGGCATATTTTTTAGTGTGTTGGAATATACTGAAAAGATGTCTCATATTTTATTACAAAGATTGGAAATGGCACAAAAATCACATGATGTAAACTTTAAAATGAAGAGAAGCAACCTTGTGTTAGTGTAAAATGATACAGAAGTTGCCACTATTGTTTGTAATATGCATGCCTCCATTCACTTTAGTGAAGTCTTCATTGTGCAGATCAGAAAAGTTAAAACATGGATATGTGATGTGCATGGTGGAAAATTTACATCATCTTCAGCTTGAGGGTAGCATGGGTATCAACAAAAAGATCATAATTAGCTTTTGGATCTCTATTTTAGTGGCATCAAATTATATTGGCAACCATTGTAACTGTGCAGAAGAAAATTTAATGAAGCTTTTGCAACCACGAATTTTCTGAGAGTAGACAAACTGTCTCTACTCAGAGCTACATAACTTTTGACTCAGACATAATTTGGGAAATCACTTCGGTGGAGTTGGGCACAATTAGGATAGCTCCAACATATCCAAAAATGAAGGAAATTGAACAGTGGAATAATTAGTTATTCACCCCGCACCGAGGCCTAATTTGACTGTCATAAATATTTTTAAATCTGCCCAGCAGCAAGAATTTTTATTGATGATTAATGTATTCATGTGCCACTTGTCCAAATATCATTTGAAGATGTTAAATTGT
>MU222915.1:99816-147021 GCA_018584345.1 Thuja plicata
GGTCTGTGTGCCATGCATTTAGTTTTCTTTTATTATTAAATCCACAATCGCATTCACACCATGTTGATGGGTGAATGTTAGTATGCCTTTGTGTCTTCTGGTTAAAGACATAACCTATATTTTAATTTATTGTAAATCTTTCTAAGAGGGAGTTGTACCTCTCAATTTAGAGGAAAGTTATCAATCCAATGATAACTTCTCCAACTGTTAGTAGCGTTTGTACTTCTATTTGGGCATTTTGAGTCAGTTTGTGTTGGTATTTTTGAAGTGCAAATCTATTTACTAATAGATAATCATGATGGATATTTCATATGGATATAATATCTCAAGTCAAAGTCATCTCTCCCTTTGAAAACAATGCCAAAGTATATCCATTCCTCATTTTTTAATATACTCCTTGACTTTTCCTATCCATTAGCAATAAAATACCTCCGGTGTTCAGTGAAGATAAGTACCTTTCTATGTACTGATGTAGCTTTGCAGTCCATTTCTTTTCTTACATCAACATGAATGATCTTCTGATTATGTGTAGGCTAATGCAACCTCCTAGTCATCTTAGTGACCATTAGACAAGGGTCAGACCCCTAGTCTCTTTCTCAGGTACTCAAATGTATCTTTAGGCAATGGCTTTGTGAATACGTTAGCTAATTGTTCCTTGGATTGATCATATTCTGGTATCACCTCTTTCTCTTGCACTTGTTCTCTTAAGTAATGATACTTGATTGCAATATGCTTAGTCTTAGCAACCATGGCAAGATTCTTTGATATGTTAATTACACTGGTATTATCACAATAGATAATCACTGGTTCAAGAATTTTCATATTCATACCATCCAGTAATTATTTAATCCATGCAATGTTAGAGTAATTTGTACCAACAATCACAAATTATTCTTCTGTAATAGAATGTGAGATGCATCCTTGCTTCTTACTTATCCATGTGACAAGTTTTTCACCCATGAACAATGCTCCTCCTGCTGTGCTCTTCCTATCATCTAAGTTTCCAACCCAATCAAAATCTGTATAGACTTGAATCTCAAATTTTCCTTCTCTTTTATACCATAAGCCATAGTCCTCAGTATTCTTTCGATATCTCAAAATTCTTTTGACAACAGTCATGTGTGATTCTTTGGGATTAGCAGAGAATCTTGCAACTATTCCAATTGCATGTGCTATATCTGGTCTAGTATGAACAACATACATTAGTTTTCCAATCACTAATCTATATAGGGTCTGATTTACCTCATTTGACTTATATTCCTTTGTCATCTTACATTCGGTTTCCATAGGTGTTCCAACTAGTTTGGAATCTTCCATCTTGAATATCTTCAACACTTCCTTGATGTATTTGGATTGTGTGATATATATGCCTGCATCCTATTGAAGAATCTACAGACCAAGAAAGAATTTGATCTCCCCAAACATTGACATCTCAAACTCTTTTCTCATTTCATTAGAAAATGATTTACATAACATATCATTACCCCCAAATATGACATCATCAACAAATATTTCAGCAATCAAAATGTTATCATCAATATCTTCCTTTAAATACATATTGCTATTTTCACTTGTTCTTACAAATCCAATACTTATGAGATAGGAGTGAAGTCTTTCATACCAGGCTCTAGGTGCTTGTTTCAATCGATACAAGGCTTTATGTAGTCTACAAACCATGTTTCTCTTGTTAGGATCAATAAACCCTTATGGTTTTTCAATGTATACCTCTTCTTCTAGCACTCTATTTAGGAATACAGATTTGACATCCATTTGGTATACCTTGAATCCTTTGAATGCAACATAAGAAAGTAAAATTATTACTCCTTCTAGTCTATCAATGGTTGTAAAGGTTTCTCCATAGTCAATACCTTCTTCTTGTGCATACCCCTTGCATACTAATCTTTCTTTGTTCCTTGTGACTTCTCCATTCTCATTTAGCTTGTTTCTGAATATCCATTTGGTACCAATGACATTATTGTCATCTGGTCTAGGTACTAATGTCCATGTTCTGTTCTTCTCAAACTGTTCTATTTCCTCATTCATAGCACTAACTCATTCTTCATTTTCAAGTGTAGTATTAACAGATTTAGGCTCAAAATCACAAATTAAACATCTAGTGTTTAGTGACTTCTTGTTCTCATTGCAGCCTTCTTGTCTCCTAGGATCTGGTTCTGTGGATGGTGTCTTTTGACATACTTGGAAAGTATCAATTCAACTCTTTTTTCATCATTCTGATCATCATCTTGACCTTCATTCTGATCTCCATTGCTCGGAACATCATCTTGAGCAATTTCCTAATTTTTGGTGTTTGCAGCCTGATGCTTGGGTGCAATGTTCTGTTGCTCGGGAAGTGTGTCAAGTTCTTCATTGTAGACAAACCTATTGTATTCTTCTAGTTCTTTTCTGCTTTCCTCATCATTTTTCTCTACAAATTCATCTATTCTGACATTTTCACTCTCAATGATTTTTTTAGAGGACTTGTTAAGACATTTATAAGCCTTGCTTTTGGTGGAATACCCTAGAAATATTCCTTCTTCACTTTTGGAGTCAAGCTTTCCATTTCTATTATCTTTTAAAATATAACAGACTTCCAAATTTTTTGAAGTAATTTACATTGGGTGTGTATCCATACCATAGCTCATAAGGTGTGTTTTTGGTGTCTTTCTTTAATTGAACTCAGTTTAATGTGTAGACAACAGTACTGACAGCTTCCCTCCAGAATTTTTGAGTGATTCCTTTCTCAATCATCAGTGTTCTTGCATAATTAACAATGGATCTATTTCTTCTTTCAGCAAACCCATTTTGCTATGGTGCTCTTGGTGCAGAAACCTATATTTTAATTCCATGCTCATAGCAAAAGTTAGTGAATTCATAAGAAAAAAAATCTCCTCTTCTATATGATCTTAAGCATTTTAGTTCCTCACCACTTTGTTTTTCTACAATAGCTTTATACCATTTAAACATCTTGAATGCTTCTGATTTTTCCTTTAAGAACATAACTATCATTTTTCTAGAATAATCATCAACAAAGAGAATGAAATATCTATCACCATAGTAACTCTTTGTTCTCATTGGTCCACATAGATCAGTATGGACTAATTGTAGAATAACATTAGATGTATGGGTTTTTCTCTTGAAACTAGACTTTGTCATTTTACCTTTTTGACAATTCTTACACATGATATTTTCTGGCTTTGACATGTTTAGTAAGCCTCTTACTTTCCTTTTATTTCTTATCTTAATCATGTTGTCAAAATTCACATGACATAACCTTTTATGCCACAACCATATTTCTTCATTTCTAGCCTTTAAACAAGTGGTGTTAATATCATCAAGATAGAATAGGTTACCTTTTGTCTGTTCACTAGTTCCAATCAACCTTCCTGATTCATTAAAGATCTTTGCCTTTTTGTTCTCAAATGCAACTCGGTGACTTGTGTTATTCAGATGTGAAACACTCAATAGATTATAATTAAATCCCTTTACCCAGTATGCATTTTCACATCTGATCATATTATTTAACATTATGGTTCCTTTACCTTCAACCAGACAAGGTGAGTCATTACCCATTTTTACTGATCCACCATTATAATACTCAAAAGTTTCAAAATTTTCTTTATCTCCAGTCATGTGGTGAGTGTAGCCACTATCTATAATCTAGAAATCATTCTTACTAACCTTAGATATGAGTGCAGTCTCAACATACCTTTCCTCTTCGTTTGAATCGTCCTTCATGGCCACAAATACCATTTCAATATCTTCATCAAATTTGGTGTCAGTATCTCCAGCTCTATTCTCAGCTAGGTAACAAACTTTCTTCCCTTTGTCCTTGTTGTCTTGGGTATCTCTTCTATCAGATTGTTGGTTGCTTTGGTATCTCTGTTATCACTTCTATCAAACTTCTTTTCATATGATCTGTCACTATTTCTGTCTTCTTTTCTTTTGTTAGGACATCTAGCAGCAAAGTGTCCAATCTCTTTACAATTAAAACAAACCAATGGTAATTTAGTTTTGTATCTACCTTTTCCTCTCTACAATCTTCTATCCATTAAGGCTTCAATCTCACCAAGTTCTTGGTCATTACTATCACTTTCACTATCATTTCTCATAGTGTGTTTATGACTTGACTTACTCATTTTCAAAGAATATTTGAATGCAGACTCAATAGATGGTAAGAGACTATTGTCAAAGTTATTCATCTCAAATGAAATAAGTCTACCAACTAGACTATCTAGAGTGACATTGTGTTTTGCCACTACTCTCATTTCTTGTATAGAAGATACTCTAATAGCATAGACATGCAATAAAGTTCTTAGGATTTTACTTACCACTATTTGTTCTTAAAGTATACCTCCAACTCCTCAAATAGCATTTACTACCTCTTTGACTATGTAGTTGTACTGAGTGATATTTTCTCCTTCTTTCATTCTTAGGTCATAAAATTTACCTCTTATGCTTTCTTCCTTGGATCTTAGTACATTAGCATCTCCTCCATGCACTAGCTTCAATTTTTCCCACATTTGTTTTGCAGAGGTGCATGTTTTGACATCTTCAAATTTAGCATCAGAGAGTGAGGAAGCAAGTTCTATCATCATAGAACTGTGACCATTCTTTTCTCTCAATTGATCAAGTGTGTGAGGTCCTGTAGGCAACACATATTCAGTATCCAAGTATTGAGTAACATCATTTCCAATACCTGATAGGTGGAGTCTTATCCTGCTTTTCCATGATGAAAAATTGTCCGTGTTCAACTTAGGCACATCTTGTTTTCTCATCTTGTGATCTTTTTCTTAGGTATTGAAACCTTCCTTCTAAGCACAAAAGCTCTGATACCAATTGTTAGAATAACTGAGAGGGGGGGGGGGGGGGGGAATCNGGGGGGGGTGAATCAGTGGCCTCAAAAATATTCTAATAAATCAACCTAAAAGCTTAGTACCACAATTATAAGCCTCTAGTTATCTTTATTCCTACAAGATGTATGCCTTTAAATAATCTTATCAACTAACTATCGCTTGGAGTTCACTGTTAAAACTTATTCTTAAGCTTTACCAAATATCACTCTATCATTTACAGAAATATAGTTAATAACTTAGTGTTTACCAATCAATCCTGTTTTAGTAATGTGTAAAGAAAAACATCAAAGCAATAACTCATAAACACATTTGACACATGGATTTTTAACGTGGAAACCTTGTTAAGGGAAAAACCACTTGGGACCGGTAACCCAAAATTTTCACTCTTGTGAAGTGAGCTCAGTGAAGAGACAACCCTATTAAAGGTTACAAACACACTATTAAGTGTGACCTTGTTAGAGGATTTATCACTAACAGTTTATCACTTGATATCTCACATTTAACTATGCTATCTTCATGATAAACCTTTTGATACTCCTTGGGATGTATCTCAATATATAAAGGATTGTTAAGTCCTACTCGGTTAAGATACTTTTTTGAATCAATGGTTAAGATGAAATAGTATATGATCTATTCATATAAACAACTTAGACTTGTAGATGTTCAGATCTATTGTAATCTCATTATACCTTTTTGATCAATGTTTCTCTTAATACCTTTGCTCCACTTGTTTCTGCTTGGTGATGTTGTGCTTCTCTCTTGCTTGGTGTCTGCATAAATATTTAGCTCTATTCTTTAGCTTGATTGATCAGGATTGTGTGAAGTCATCTTCACTAGTATTCTTTCCAAAATCTTCTTCTCTATTTACCCACCAATTCATAATGAATTATCTTGTCTCTTTATAGACATAATTTCACCATTTCTAAGTCCTTGGCTTTCTTGTTCTTGGTGTGATCCACAATTATTGTCTTTCTTGCTTTAAAGAATACTTCAGTTTTATCCTGCAGATTTCTCTTTGACAACTAGAATAAAAAAACTTTAAAACTCTAGCTTATCTCTAGCTTTCAACTTGTCAATGAAAACAATGTGATCAACCAGTTAAATAAATATTTAGCTCTTTCCAGCTAAGTCTTTTGTCATTTCTGTACTTTAGTTCTTTTCGATGTTTAACTCCTTGTTAGCTTCAGTCTTGACTATAGTTGTCCTCGGGCATCTCTGTCCATCAGGGTTGTCTTTCCATCAGGGTTGCATTGTGACTTTTATTTCCTCTCGGGTATCACTGTGGTTCTACTTGTCACTAATGCTTGATCATGTAGACCTTATGGCAAGACATATTGTCAATTAGTGTCAAAACACTTAGTCATTAAGTGTTGCCCAAGTATTCAGTGTTGCCCAAGTATTCAGTGTTTCCCGAGTATACAATGTCGCCTGAGTGTTCAACATCTCCCAAGTGTTCAGCATCACCCAATTGTTCAACATTTCCCAAGTGATAGTTTATCACCCGAGTAGTCTTTTGGACCGGAGTGACAGTTTGAATCTGACTTTTCATATATTGTTAAATATAATTTTGTTTATTGCAAGATGACTTATAGAGTTATTTGTTGGATAAAGATATATATGTAAGATAGTTTGTTTTATCCAATATGAAGATAATGATTATGTTTAATGTGAAGATTATATGAGTAAGAATGTATGCATAAGGCATACGAATGTAAGTTTTATTTAAGTGCATAAGTATTCAGGACAACAGAGTCTCATCTATCACATTCAGGTGATCAGTTATATTCAAAAGGATCTTATTCAGTAATCACAGTTGCACATAGCAGATCATTAACTGGTTCATTCTCACAGGTGGATTAGAAAAATCCTTTAACAAGGTGGACCTAACAGTCCTTTCTATGCTCCTAATAGGAAAAACCATTAGAAGTGGTCATTGTAAGCTCTAATAGGCTAAATTTATACTACAGTACTAAATCTTGCGGGTATCATCCCCACCCTAGTTTTACTATCTTTTGGAAGGTTTCTGGGTAACGAAATATTGTGTTATGTGTTCTATTTGATTCTTTACTTTCAAGTTATATGCATGCAAACACATAATTTAATCTAATTATGGATTAAAAGGATTAAGTATTATTGGTTCTTGATTCACCCCCCTCTCAGTGACTAGGAACATCATATAATTCCAACAATTGGTATCAGAGCGGTGGTTCTCTTATCAGAAGTCTAACAGCTTGAGAAAAGGTTAGAGGATATTGAAACCTATAGACTAGAGAAAGCCATTGAGAATGAAAAGATAGATCTTAAAGTGGCCATGGATCAGATCATAATACTTAAGGAGCAGATCTCTCTTTCCCTGAAGAGAAGAAAAGAATTAGCAGTGCTGATGAATGACAAGAACTATATAGAAGAAATAATTGAAATTTTGCAAAGATAGAAGCTTATAAGAAGTGATGCAGCCATTGAAGACTTGCTTGCAAAGAATCTCCCTTTACATGAAGAAGTCAGAAAAGTGAAGAGAGAACATGAAATTCAATCAATCAGAATATGTGAAGTCATGAAACTAAAGAACAAAGAAGAAGATGATAGAAATATAGCACAAGAAAATAAAAGACAACTGAGTACAAGATTAGAAGAAAAATAAAATGAAATCCAACACTTGTCACTTCAACAAGCTGATTTGGTAAGTCAACTCAACAATGCAACACAAGAAGTTGTCAATCTAAGGACAAAAAATGAAAGACTGTAGAATGATATCAATACTGAAAAGAAAACAAATGAAAGTATGATAAATTCACAAACTAGCATGGATCAGGAAATAGAACTGAAACATCATGAACATAATGGATTAGGTTATACTGAACAAGGTGAATCCTCATAGCAAGGAGCTCAAAGGAAAAACAAACCTACATGCAATTATTATGGTAAGCTGGGGCATACATCAAATAAATGTTGGGGCAATGGAAAGTCAAAATTTAATGTTAAATACTATAGTTGCAATAAACATGGATATAGAACAAGTGAATGCAAAGAGAAACCTAAGTTTGAAGGGAAATGCTACAAATGCAACAAACAAGGTCATAAATCTTCCAAGTGTAGAACTAAGAAATGTAATCCTACTGAACAATTAGCCAAGGAAATTTTTGGTTGGGATTACAACACTTGGTACAGATGTCATTGTGGTGAATATGGACACATTGGTGCAAATTGTATGAAGACTCACTTCAGAAAAAAGAGATCCTACTAAGAGATGTTATATGTGCAAGCAACTCGGTCATCTAAGCAAGAACTGTATGAACAAAGAAAAAGTTGATGCTGGTTTTGAGAATGGTAAATCTAAGGTCTCTGAAATCAAAACTCAGATGAGCAAGAAATGGGTAAGGAAATACTCAGATAATTCAGATCAAAGCTATGAAGGATCTAATAACACCCTAAATAGTGAGATGGGTGGATCTATCATTACAGAATAGGAAAGTAAGGAGATGACTAGAACTGTGCAATACAAGTCATCCTACATCAGTCCCAGATAACCAATACAATCCATATCCACATATTGATGCATGAGGACATGTTATAGTTCAACCTGAGTTAGAATTTTAGTTACACCCGAGTCACTCTAGCTCACCCAAGCTAAGTCAGACATTATTGATAATTGGAAAGTTAGTTTCACCCGAGCTTCCAAGTGAATCTTGGAGAAACACCCGAGTCACGCTAGCTACTATGTACAGAGCATTTAACGAAATACTCTAACAATTTAAAATCTCTTATAAATGAAGGATTGTAAAGAGTATTACTTAAAAAGATTTTGTTGGCAAGTTGACTCCCAGGGAGTATATGACTTATTTTGTGTTGTCATTATGGCAACAAAGTCATATGAAGTTTTGACAGCAAACTTAATAGTGAAAATTGACTAAGTATAGAAGATAATACAGAACAGAGATACATAGATGATTAGAGCACCAATGCACATGCGTACAACCAATTCAGACTAAGAGCCTTTAGTAATAAGGTCTATGATATGTTTTTATGCTTACTCTACACACACATAGTATGGAATGTCAGTACAAATAAGTTACAAAAAGAACAAGTACACTAGTAGTTTAGAATACAGAGTATGGAGCTGACTTCAGGTTTTTGATTAGCGTGTAATATTTTTCTATGTAAAGGCTATGCACCTATTGTAGTAAGTTTATAACCATGTATTGAAAATTATTTTAAACATGCTTAAGCCAATTTGTTTGGAAGCATTGTGTATGTTGTTTTGGGCCGACTAAGGTCTTGTTTATAGTTGTGTCTATTCAGGCATAAACACACACACACACACACACACACACACACATGCAATGAAAAGATATATTTGAAGTGTTGAATAAATATGCAGAGAATAACAGTGTAAAGATGCCATTATGAAATAGAGCCATTAAAGACGATAAGAGCATAAGTGCATAACCGAAACTGATCAGACATCTGTGTCATATACAATAGTTCACTTTTGGATATAGTGCATATCTATTCTCAGGAGGTTGTAGCCTTCTTTCTCATTGAGAAGTGAGCTCTTGGATAGTGAGTCCTCACCCCTAAAAGGGTTGTTTGTAAAAGACTCCTAACAGGGCTAGGCCTTTAACCAGGTCATTGTACTTACATTGTAAAGACTACTCCTAACATGGCAAATGAACTTTAACAGGTTCATTATACTAGTGCAATATTTGTGGGTACTAATTCCCACCGGGGTTTTCCTCTAATCAAGGTTTCCCCATAATCATATTATGTGTTATGTGATCTTGTGTTAAGCTTCAAGTGATATATAATTGATTTATGTTTAAATTTTCTGAAACAGAATAATTTGTTAAATACTGATTCAACCCCCCTCTCAGTGTTTCTAACAATTGGTATCAAATCTCTAGTCCTTTGAAAGAAAGTTTAACCACTTGAGGAGATCATCGATTCAATAGAAGAAAAAACATTTGAAAAAGAATCTTGAAGCAGCCCTTGAAGATCTAGACAGATTTGAGAAATAAAATAAGGAACTTAAACTAAAATTTGATGGCTCACAAATGCTTATCAAAAATTTAAGAAAAGATTTGAAAGATTGCTCTACAAATGATTTGGGGAAAATGGTCAAGAAACTGAATGAAGAAAACTTATCTTTAAAGGATAAGATAGAAGAATTGAATGATCAGTTAACTGATAGCCTAACAACTATTGAAGAGAAGAACAAAGAAAATAAATAGTTAGATGAAGAACTCATGCAAGCCAATATGAAAATCTTTGAATTGGAAAACATCAAGAATAAGATTGAATCTAAATTATTAGGAGAAAAAGACAAGATTGATAAAATTCACACAAGCTCTAATTTAATTCAATCATAGCTTTATGTAGAAAATATCAAAGGTGACACCACCGGTATGGGATACAGTATAGCTCAAATTGAGATCAATTAATTACAAGAAAGAAAGAAAGCTCAAACAGGATCTACAGAAGAAAAGAAAACTAAGAATCATGAAGAGACTAAAGCAGAGCACAAGGTAGTCAACCATACTTGCTATGCCTATAACAAACATGGTCAGTTGGTGTAAGACCCTTCAATGGTTACTGTTACTCCTGTAGTAAGTTTGGTCATAGGGTTATTCATTGCAGGACAAATCAAATAAATCAGTCACAATTGAACCAAAGGAATCAGACTCAATACAATCAGAGAAACCAACCTCAAAGAAACTTGCAGAACATTACATGTCAGATATGTAATTACAATGGACACATAGCCAAGTAGTGTAGCATGATGAATAAAAACATTAGACCTCCTATCATTTGTCACTCATGTGGAAAAGCTAGACACATCTCAAGGTTTTGTAGGTCAAGAACACAAGGACAAGAGAATCCTAAAAGGTCTATGTTTGAAGAATCAGGAGAAGTTAAGTTTGTGGAAGCTAAAACTAACTCAGATAAAATATGGTTTTAAGTAAAGAAGGATAATGAAGAGAACAAGGTAGTAGATGCATCCTCAGTGGATGCACCTTCTACTTCTGGATAGTTGACCCTCATGGTATTAGGGGGAGCTATTCTAGCTCTGAACCTTTGGGTGGCTGGTATACTCACCTCTGAGTATGTGACTCTGGATTCAAATCAATGATTACAAAACAATGCAGTATACATTCACACATTATCTATACTTCATTCTGAATAAAGTTTGAAAGTCTCAGTAAAAGCACATACGACATTAAATGCAGAAAAAATTTATATAAATCGGTGGATTGATTGATTATTCTTATTGTTCACATCTAAGATCAAAAATTTTCAAAGCACAAAAACACTAAGCATCTAAGAAATCAAAGGTATCGATTTGATCAATTGATAAACAGATTGCAAGTTAAAATAGAACCCTAGCAGTCAAATCATTTTGTTTTACCATGAAACCCTACTTAATCAAGCTGCAAGTAAGTATGGCAACCCTAGTTGTATTTGACATTGCTGAAAGGAAGATATTTGTCTTTAAGAAGCATCCATTCAAGTCTATATTAGATGATGTTGAAGGAGCATTCTCTAAGACTCTGCTAGGAGTCATGCACATGGAATAAATTTGCGCGTACGTCTACTGCAATAAGGAAATAGTTAGAGACAACATCATAGCTACTCTTATGGGTTCAATGATGAAACCAGACTACTCATTCAAGGATGAATACGTGCATCTCACTGATAACCCTATCTTTGAGTATTCCAATGCGCACAAGTTCTATGAGCCAAAATGGGTGAAGATATTACTGAGAAGGATACATGATGACCTATATTGGATTGGTGAGGTTCCTGTCTGCATCACTACATACCTAATCCATGAAATGATTGGACTTCCTAAGACTGGACCAGTTCTTCCTATTGGAAAGGATGTTAATAAGCAGGTTGAACAAGTTTTCATATCTAGAAGTGACAGGCATGGCATGACTGTCAATCCTATTAAGGAGAATGACATCAAACTACTCACTATGATACTTGGATACAAGTTTCAGCAGGTAAACAGACTAAATAGTGTGTCTGCAGCAACAGTTCTAGCAGCAATAAGGATAGTGAAAGATAACACTCAGTACAATCTCTGTGAACTATTGTGCACACAGCTGATTGAGAACATCAAGGCTAGTAAACATGACAAGAGCAAGATATTCATGTTTGGCTCTTTAATCATCTACTTGTACTTCCACATTGTTGGTAAATTTGCAAATATTTACCTAGATAGGAGTAAACCTACTATGTCTCAGATATCACTAAAAGCTACATCAGAGAGTAGTGCAAAAGATACTATGGACATGGATATCAAAACTTTCAGGATTAATATGTAGAAGAGGTTCATGATACCTGAGAAGGTAGTTGAGAAATACAAAGACACCATATGCTTCATGGTGGAAACTGATTATATTTGCATGGAGGTAGTTGAGCTTAGAACAAAATGGATTCACCCTCTCAGTTATGAAGTTGAAGAATATGTTTTTGAAGGTTATGCACAAGTCCTCCTATCTGCACCCAAGGGTCCCAATGAACCTAGATGGGGTACTTATAGAGAAAAGACAAATCAAGTTGATTCTATCTTATACAATGCTGAAAACAAAAGGAAGGCATCAAGGATTACCTCAAATATCTTAAAAGTTCATGGTGTTACACAAGAAGACCTATACAGATCTAGGGAAGCTAAGATAGCCAAAGAACTTGAGAAAACTCCCATTGAAGTAAAAATAGAAAAGTCTGATGATATGCCTAAGAAGAAAAAGAAGAAATCAAATGTAGACACATCTGCACCATCAACCACCATTGATCTAGAATCTTCACCACCTTTTGTACCCATCAAGTTGACTAGAAGGAAGAAGCAAGTTCCTACAAGTCATCCATCCTCAAGAACTATAAGGAGCAAGGTAAAGAACACACAAGCCCCTCTTGAGGTAGGATTTAGACCTAGTCTAACTATTCTAAAGAAAAGAATTGTTAATGAAGGAAGATTAGAATCTCTCAAGAGTTTATATGACAAATATCAAGAGATAGACAAATCAGAAATTTATTCTATGATCATCTCTCACATGATTAAGTTCAAAAGGACAGTATTGGAACTCAAAAAATTCATACCAGACATGGTATGGAACATACTTGATGTATTAAAGAGGCAAGCAATTGAAGAGGATATGAGGATAAGAGAAGAAACATTGGATAGTCTTCTTCCGGTATGCTCGCATGATTAGAAAGCCATTCTGTTGGATTTATTAAAGCCACACCTAAGAGCCAAAACAAGAGTTCTCCATATCATGAATAAGGAGTATGATTTGATTGGTGAAGAGACTTTGAAAGGTTTTGAGCAGGTATTTTTGGATAGAGATATGGATCCTTCAACAACATCTACAACAAAGGTAACTCTAGTTCCTCCCAAATAGGTTACAAAACTGGTGATTCAAAATGCACCTAAGATAGGTGCATGGGTTTTAGCACCCTCAGTTTCAATAGCCTCTGATACAGTAAAAGATTAAGGAGATACTATAGTGATTGATGATATCAAAATATCCATGACCGCCTTTGACAATGATATGGACAAAGTTGAAAAAGCATTTGTAAGCACTGAGGAGAGAAAGGAGGTGTGCACTGATGACACATCTTTACAACAAGATGAAGTTCCCTCTAAAGACTCAATAGACTTGAATAAAGAGGAAGATAATCAAAATAATGAGACACTAGTCATGGAGACCCCAGTAAAAAGTGAATGCATGAATACTAGTCAAAATAATATATTCACACCATCCATTCAACCATCTACTTCATTGTTGTCAAGATTAACTCCTGACTCACCAAGTCTGGATGCATGGGGAGAAGAAGACCTGATCAAGATCAGCGTCCTAGCCATGGAAAAAGCCAAAGAGAAACAAGTTATGAGAAACCCTCTCTTTTTGGAATCAGTGAAAATTATGGATGACCTAGTGCCTACAAACAAGAAAGTAGCTAAAATTCAGTCAGTTGATGATGTAGACAACATCCTAACAAGGTTCAAAGCACATTTTACAAGCTTAGTAGACTCAGCTACTAGAATTGTAGAAGATGAGTATAAAAAGGAAAGATTGAATGAACTGGTAAAGAATTTTTCCTTAGATTTAAAGTCATTAAAGATTGGCCAGTCTATGTTGAAAGAGTTGGCATCAAAAGGTAGAAAGGTTATAGAAAATTGCATGGACAGAGGAAAACTCATCTCAAAACATATAAAAAAGATAGAAGAGACAGATATCTTGGTTGATAACATAAGACTCTCAGTTGAAACATCATCCCAAGACATAAACATCTGTAACAATATCTATCAAGGTCAGATAGACAAGATAGAAAAAGCTAAAATGGAGATCAGTAAGATAAGGATCATGCAGACTCAGTTGAGAAATGCACATGCACCCTCCTTAGCAGTTCTGGATAAGAACATTAAAAATATTGATGGAACCATTTCTACCTATGATCAAGGACCCAACATAGATTTGAAAAAGATGGAAAAGCTCACATATGCCTTATGCGCCCATCTACAAACAATTGATGCACTAAAAGCATTCTGGCAGCAAGAGATGAAGAATCTATAGATAGCCTATCCAGATGTATACATGGAGTAAGTATCTAGAGGCTTACAGTTTTGACACCTTTGTCATTAATGTCAAAGGGGGAGTAATGTATGTATGATGAATAGTGTATATATATACAAATAAATATATCGTATATGTTAAGAGAAGAGAATATACAATTTTTGGTGTTAGTCAATTTTGAGTAACTTGGCCACATTCCTTTGTTGCCATTAATGAAAAAGGGGGATATTGTTGGCAAGTTGACTCCCAAGGAGTATATGACTTATTTTGTGTTGTCATTATGGAAACAAATTCATATGAAGTTTTGATAGCAAATTTAGTAGTGAAAATTGACTAAGTATAGAAGACAATACGAAACAAAGATACACAGATGATTAGAGAACCATCACATGTGCGTACGGCCGATTCAGACTAAGCGCCTTTAGACATAAGGTATATGGTATTTTTTATCCTTACTCTACACACACATAGTATGGAATGTCAGTACGAATAAGTTATAGAAAGAACAAGTACACTAGCAGTTCAGAATACAGAGTATGGAGCCGACTTCAGGTTTTTGATTAGCGTGTAATATTTTTAATGTAAAGGTTATGTGCCTATTGTAGTAAGTTTGTAACCATTTATTAAACATTATTGTAAAAATACTTAATCCAATTTGTTTGGAAGCGTTGTGTATGTTGTTTTGGGCTGACTAAGGTCTTGTTTATAGTCGCATCTATTCAGGCATAAACATATATATATATATGCAATGAAAAGATATATTTGAAGTGTCAAAGAAATATGTAGAGAAGAATAGTGTAAAGATGTTAGCATGAAATAGAGCCCTTAAAAAATATAAGAGCATAAGCACATAACCGGAACTGATCAGACATCTGTGTCATATACAGAAGTTCACTTTTGGATATAGTGCATATCTATTCTTAGGAGGTTGTAGCCTTCTTTCTCATTGAGTAGTGAGCTCTTGGACAGTGAGTCCTCACCCCTAATAGGGTTGTTTGTAAAAGACTCCTAACAGGTTTAGGCCTTTAACTAGGTCGTTGTACTTACATTGTAAAGACTGCTCCTAATAGGGCAAAGGAACTTTAATAGGTTCATTATACTAGTGCAATATTTGTGGGTACTAATTCCCATCAGGGTTTTCCTCTAATCAAGGTTTCCCTATAATAATATTATGTGTTATGTGATCTTGTGTTAAGCTTCAAATGATATATAATTGATTTATGTTTAAAGTTGCTGAAATAGAATAATTAGTTAAACACTGATTCACCCCTTCTCTCAGTGCTTCCAACAGCTTTCAGTTTACAAGAAAGTTTAGAGCCCTTAGAAATTCAGTGTGAATTCATGATTGAAAGTAGAGTTTGATCATTTTGTCTGAGCAATATGACATCCACTTCTAGCGGAAAGGTCAAGAAAGGTTCTGAGATGCTAGTAAGGAATGAAATTTTTTATCCTTTGGTGTTCAAGCTTCATCTAACACTTGCAGAGGAGATAGACCCGATGTAAGATAATTCCCTAATTCCTCCAAGAGTATTACTAGTTAAAGACATTCACAACTTCTATCACTGCAACATACAGGAGCTCACAACTAGTGAGATGAATCAAGCATATGAAAAATTATGTACCAACGAGAATTTGAAGCCCAAGCATAAGCACCTTGAAACCAAGGGTTTGACAGACGTCATTCATATGTTGAGGGAATTGTAGACAAAATGGATGAGATATGTTCTTAGGCATGTTCATGACATGCAACTATGGTTGGATCATCCTGTGAAGATCACTAAGTAGATAATTCACCACGTCACCAGGTTCCCTATGCTAGATAAGCCAAAAGCTACCGAAACCCTAACCAGGGATGAACTAGCTGAGTTAACTCTTACCGAGTGGGATGAGAAAGGGATGAGACTTAACAAAGTAACTGATATGGAGATGAAATTTGGCATTCATGTCATAGCCCACAAGATATACAGCTCGAGTAGACCCAATAGTGTTGCATGCGAAGCTGTTGACCTAGCATACAAAGTAGTAAAGAAGAATCTGGTATTCAACCTAGTAGAATTGCAACTCGCTTAGTTGAGAAAGAATATGGAGAGCATCTGAGTATCCAAAAAAAATTCATGTAAGTTTGATTCTCCTCTAATCTGGATACTCTTTTATGTTGAGAAGTTCTTTTCCTCCAAAGGAATAGTAGCATGGAAGAAGGATAGACCTCTTATCCATCAAAATAATGAATTCATATCTGAGATGGTAGATAAATTTGATAGCATTATGGATGGATACTTTGAGATTTTAAATAGAAGATACAAAGTAGATATAGAATTCCCAAATAGCTAGTTGAGAAGTACAAAGATGAAATCTATTTTCTAGTTGATTGTGATAAGGTTTATATACAAGCAGTAAAGCCTAGGGTTGCATGGGTACAACCCCTTCCATATGAAGTTAAC
This sequence comes from Thuja plicata, assembly GCA_018584345.1. Lineage (NCBI taxonomy): Eukaryota > Viridiplantae > Streptophyta > Pinopsida > Cupressales > Cupressaceae > Thuja > Thuja plicata. The sequence goes on from MU222915.1 coordinate 116,689, forward strand.
TATAATGACACAAAAGATATCATAGAGGCTCTTGTGAATGAACCTGTCAATCCAAAGGCACCTTTCTTTGGAACATATGAGCAAGAAAAGAGCAGGATATATTTGGAGATTGAGATTCCTAAGATATTGAAAAGAGGAAGGAAGAGACTTGATACATTCAAGAAGTATGGAAAGACCTCCGACTCTCCTACCATCTGTAAGAGTAAAGAGGACACAGTTAAAATAAAGGATACAATTAAGATAGAGGAAGTTGAATCTGAAAAGGAAGAAATTGATATTAAACCTCTACATATGAAGAGGAAGACAACACCTAAACATAAAAAGGAAAAAGGCACTACTCCTATTGTCACCCTAAGGAGATCAAGGAGAAAAATTATATTAAGTGATGATGAGGATGATGATGAAGAAGATACTATAGTCTTCACTAAACCAACACCCACACTTGATCAGAAGATTAAAGACCTTAAAGAAGGAAGATCCATGATTTATTTGAAGTCACTAAATTATGCTTCTAGGTTAGAAGAAGAAAAGAAGAAGATTGAGAAAGTAGTGGTGGAGAAGATGGAAAAGTGGAAATACGAGCCTTCTGAGTTGAAGATTTATATGACTGAAGAATTATTTAAGGCAGTATCTATTCCCTGGAAGAACGTAGTACAAATTGGAAAAGATATAAGGGAACAGACATTGAAGCAGGTCATGCCTACAATGAAATACAAAGAAGTAAAAGAGGCCTTGAGAAAATATGATAATAATCACACCCCCAGATTCAGGGCATTCCAAATATTGAACAAAAACATAGAAGATGTAGCTTAGTATTCCACATTAGTGTGGAAATCATTATTTTAGATAATATAAGGCAATGTGAAGGAAGAAGTACCGAGTAGAGACCCTCCAGCACAAGGAAATGATGATACACTACCTGAGGTATAGACTATTAAAGAGTCCAACGTAGAACATATTTTAGTTGAGGTAATGATATCACTACCCCAATCTCCTATACAAAATATAGTACCTCCGAGAAAAGACAAGGTTGCATAATCTACATCAGAACAAAGATTAAGCAACATGGTCCTATTACTACTAAGACATGCACACCTAAGTCACAAAAAGACAAGGTAGATATTTCTACTGCTAATATTGATTCATCAGTAAATATTGATCCAAAAATTGGTACTGTAAAGATCAATGACCTAATTGGATTGAATACTGAAGCAAAGGATGAGGTAGGTAAAGGTAAGGAAATTGTTCTTTCACCGAGTCCTAAGATAAAGGACATAATTACTGATGAGATAGATCTATATAAAGAAATTGTGATTCCTAATTGGGATCTATCCAACTTATCTATAGAGAAAATGGATATTTTGGGAGAACTGTGGAAGAAAAGAGCCATACAAAAAAAGTTCCTAAAGGAAAGACAAAGGAATAAAGTACTTGAAGATGTCAAAGGCATATTTGTAGATGCATTACATATTGAAGTCAATGAGAGTGACTCAATAATGGAACAACTTGTTGACATTGTCCACAAGTTCAACACATATATGAATGGTCAGGAGAAGTTACTTGAGAAGGCAGAGAAGAAATTTGAGAACAAGGTTCTAGAGAACATTGCAAAGAAGATTACAATTGACCAGGTGCAGCTTACAAAGATCATCAGCACTCTAGAAACCACTGTGAAAAAATGTGGTAGCACTATTTGTAAATTTGAGTGACTCCTATAACTTTACTATGAAAATCAAGAATAAGTTAGTAAAGATTGATGCAGACATGAAGGAAAGTGCAAGGCAGTTAGCACTTGACCCGAGCGCCAGTTCTTCTCACTTCATGAAAATAAACTATCTTACTGATCTACAGACTGAAGTATTGAGAGAAGAAGCAAGGACCAAAGAATCTCTTACAACAATCTAGAGCCAACTTCTACCACACATGGATGGAATGCAGAAACACATAACACATGCTAAGACACTCATTCATGAAAACAACTTCTCAGTTGCGGAGCTAATGATAGAGTTGTCTATAGAGCTACAAGTTGAATTGCACATCTTGAAGGTGCTACAAGATATTTGGGACAATGACCTGTCTCAAATTTTGAAGGTACATAGTGATTTCCTATCCTACTTTGGGATAACATTATAGATATCACTTTTTTGGCATTCCTATCAAAAACAAGGGGGAAATATCATTATATTTTAATAAAGAGAAAATATGTACAGTGAATATATATATTTTTGAAAAACACAAAAACAAAGTCAGTTGGACCCGAGCAGTAGAGGCAGTGTTAAAATCCAAGTAGAAAGAAAGAGGGAGTTTTGACATATCAGATGCAAAATTCAGTGATAAGAGTTTTTATCACTAATGCCAAAGGGGGAGATTGTAGACCTTATGGCAAGACATATTGTCAATTAGTGTCAAAAAACTTAGTAATTCAGTGTTTCCCGAGTATACAGTGTTGCCCGAGTGTTCAACATCACCCAAGTGTTTAGCATCACCGGAGTAGTCTTTTGGACCTGAGTGATAGCTTGAAGCTGACTTTGCATATATTGTTAAATATAATTTTGTTTATTGCAAGCCAACTTACATAGTTATTTGCTGGATAAAGATATATATGTAAGATAGTTTGTTTTATCCAATATGAAGATAATGAATATATTTAATGTGAAGAGTATATGAGTAAGAATGTATGCATAAGGTATACAAATGAAAATTTGATTTAAGTGGAGAAGTATTCAGGATAGCAGAGTCTCATCTATCACATTCAGGTGATCAGTTATATTCAAAAGGATCTTAATTCAATAATCACAGTTGCATAGAGAAGATCATCAACTGGTTCATTCTCACAGGTGGATCAGAAAAATACTTTAACAAGGTGGACCTAATAGTCCTTTCTTTAAATCTCTTAACTGAGCTGCATTACTTATTGTTTTGTACAAAATCCTTTAACAAGGTGGACCTAACAGTCCTTTCTTTGCTCATAACAGGGCACACCATTAGAAGTGGTCATTGTAATTTGTAACATGATAAATTTATACTGCAGTACTAAATCTTGTGGGTATCATCCCCACCCCAGTTTTCCTTTCTTTTTGAAGGTTTATTGGTAACCAAATATTATGTTATGTGTTCTGTCTAATTCTTTACTTTCAAGTTATATGCATGCAAAAAAATAAGTTAATCTAATTGTGGATTAAAAGGATTAAGTATTATTGGTTCCTGATTCACCCCCCCTCTCAGTCACTGGGCATATCATATAATTCCAACAGATCGGGTATCTTGCTCAGGTATCACTATGAATTTTCTCTTGGGGTTCTCTATCCGTCGGGGTGCACTGTTTGTCAGTGTTTGTTGTCACTTAGTGCATACTAAAATTTTATGTATTACTAATAACATAACCTTTATCTCTTTGGTTCTTTGAAGTCTTTGACACTATGTATATAACCAATCATATTATATCAAGTTGACATCAATGATAATACAATACATTAACTGATTTAATGTCTTGCATTAACTTTTTGCAGCTTGGTGATCATCAAATTAACATCTTTAAAAATTCAATCAGTTATAGTTCATCATCAAAAAGTTAACTGTAATTAATGCGTCATACCCTAGGTTCAAAATTACTTTTTAAAATGTTAACTCGCAAATCCTTTTGTTATCCTCAAAAACCTATTTATATCCACCCATAAATGATTCCATTGTGTTCTAAAGTCAATTTTGCACCAGAATGCATTGATTGCATTCATCAATCCATTCCATTCAGGTGTTAGGTAAATATTTTTTCTTGAAAAATCCCCCTTAGGTCTTTGACCTAATCAGTTTATTGATGAAATCTCCACACTAGATATTTGTGTGATCTTTCTAGTAGCATCAATCTATTTCTTTCTCACCCATGTCTTTATCATTTGCTTCCTAACATCTTAAACATCAATCTATTTTCCCTTGTCAAAATTCTAAACATTATTTCTTTCTACCAAACCTCTCATATTTGCATTAGCGTTATTTTATCTATAATTTCTAGCAATGTGAACTAGATTGTTACATTTGAAGCATATCCTATTAGAATCTCCATACCTTGTGTTTGTTTGATTTATCCTTAATATGCATTTCTTCTCAATATGAAAAAAAATGTTTCATTTGTAGAAAATTATGTTCCCTTGGTTCACAAATTTATTCATCTCTGATCTACACTCACTTGATTGTGTCCATACTTGTAGTAGGTAAAGCAATATGCAAAAATATATGTAGCATTAGGTTTGTTTCTGCACTAATTTTGTTTATGATCAAAGTTTTTGTAGTTAAAGAATCTCCCACTAAAGTTATGCTCACTAGGTTTCCTCACAAGATTCCTTTTAGGTTTCTCATTTTTTATTGTCTGATAAAATATTATTTTGGCTAGATCCAAATCTTTCTCCCTTCTCAAATCTAAGTCCTTGTGTAGCTCCTATCAGCTTTTGGCCCTCAAGTTTGGCCCTCAAATTTTACATCAAGCTTCACTAAACTATCACCTCTAAGAACCTCATTAACCCTTTCAAGCTCTTTCTCATTATGTATGGATTTATCTAGATCAAGATGCGATTGTCCAATCTCACAATTTAGCTTATAACACTCCTCAAACTTATCCTTCAAGGATTTCTAAAGATGTTCTTCATTATTTTTCCTTTCCTCAATCTCCTTAGTCATCTTAACTACCATGGCTTCCATCTCATGTTTTAGATTACCCTTTCCTCTTGCAAGATATTCACATCCATCTAATTTTTCTTTCAAGGCTTGAGAGTCATCATTGCTTCTTTTCTACTTTGTCTACTCAACAAGATCTTTCCTTTTGTCCCTAGATTTGATCAATTGTTTCTTCAAGGTTTTAATGAAATTTTCATCTTACTTGAGTCTACCTTCCAATTCAAGGTTATGAGCATTTGACTTATTAAGATCTTCAAGTGCAATCAAGAGTTGTCTCTGAACACTGCTAAAAACTATTGACTTTTCCATCAGGATATTTCTCAAGCTGTTAGAATCCCTCTGAGGTACCTAGATATGATATCAATTGTTGGTATTGAGGAACACTAAGATGGGGGGGGGGGTGAATCAATGTTCTATCACTTTTAACCTTATTAATCTAATTTCTTAACCATAAACCAGGAGTAATGAAAAGTAAACAACATAAGAAAATAAACAACATCATAACACCATGATTTTTTGCATGGAAACCCTTTTAGAGGAAAAACCACAGTGGGGATGGAACCAAAAAATAATTAATTATGTAGAAATAATAAACTTATTAAAAGTTTAGATACAATAAGGGGAATGCACATGTATATAGGCACACTGCCTAGAGCTCACTGCTCAATTACAAAAGAGGGCTAAAACTATTAGAAAATCTCACTACTTTACAAAATGTATTTGAGAACATTCCAAAATGGTGAGCTAAAAGAAAACATCACATATGCTAATATAGTTCCATGAAAGTGAAACACAAAATATCTTCTCAAATTTTAATCAAACCTCATATTAAAGATCCTTCACACATATAGAATATATCCACAACATATCTAACTATCACTATATCAATTCATCACAAAAACTTGATCTTATATATCAGATATCAAAAATAAAATATTCTCTAGTCAGCCTTAGAAGCCTAAAGTGTACCATGTGAAGTGTCAGCCAAATCCTCCATCAAAATGTTATGCTAACCTCAAACAATGTAATAGATCTTATCTACCATGTCATCTCTACCAAAATAAGATGATAAAATAATCAATTAATTGATCTTTTATGATCTCTTACTGATCCATCAAACTATATCACTATTATTCATTAACAATCAATAAACCGCTACACAAAACATCATACCTTGATCAACTAATATCATTAAACACTATGAACATAGAATAAGGTTCATTGACCAAAATCCATTATGCGTGTTGTTAGGGATTTTTCTTGCAAGAACCTTAAAACAATGTGTATGCTTGCTCCTGTATATTTCCAATTTACTCTATGCAAGAAAAGGCCTAATTGATGAGGATTGGATAATATCCTCCTTTTTTGAGCTCCACAAACTTAGGGAGGTATTATCTTTGAGTGATTACTGACTTGCAATATCTATTATAGTGGACCAGGTCTTTTACTAGATTGCTAATTGCCTTTATTTTACTGTACCAATAAATAGAAAACTATGCAAATGACTGTGATTAACCTGATACAAAGCTTAATAAGCCAAACCATTATCTTGACAATAGAAAACATTAATGTGACAAGGATTCTCATCCTTATTCCTTTTATAGTTCTCTGAACTTAGGAGGGTTAACCTATTGATTCTCTCTTGAAGGAATCAACAAATTGAATTGTATCCTATAATACAATTACTTGCAAATATATGCTTTTTATGAATGAAGTGTAATTGATTGATTGATTTTAAATATTGGATGATGAAAAATTACTTTCCAAACCATAAACCAGTGCCTAATCCTATAGGTAATGATTCAATCTCAAATGAAAATCAGCAATTAGGTGATTAATGAAAATACACACAACCTAGATAGAATGCCTTACAGACTATCCATTCACTTTTACAACTTTGTTATAAGATCTTAATACCAATATTCAGCTTTCTGGGATCATCTGAAAGAATTACTCCTTCCTTGAAGGACCTCACAAATGACTGCACAATCACCTTGTAATTGATATATTTAAATGCCTTGTAATTTAAACATATAAAAGCTTGAACAAAAATACAAACAAACAACAAAAGATATAAAATAGAGATTGTAATGTATTTTATTAATGTCTAACTGCTTCAAAATACATTCAATAGACCAAAATGTACAGAGGCTCAGACAAAATTTTAGTAGTCTGCCTTGTAATTATATTCCATCATCCTCCAAAAGTTACAAAATTATCTATATATAGTCTAAAACCATCTTGGAATCCTTAAGAAGTAAGGATGCAACAAGCTTTAGATGGTTTAAGTCCTAACCCTAAAAACATAAAAAAAGACAAAAGACAAGAAGAGACCAAGCGGTGGATGGACAAAAATAAAGAATGAAATCAGATTTGATCTTGTCTTCTTGTGATTACTGGCACCTTTGTCTGTATGTGTTCACATAGCCTTTAATATTTGTAGCGAGGCCTATTGACCACCATTATAGGTTAATTTAAACTAGTCTTCAAGATGACTAACCTCCCTGTGCTCAAAGATCAGGTGCTAGGTGTCCTTCTACTCTTCATCAATAATGTCAAGGTCAATAGTGATAGGAATCTTCTTCTTGGGATTTGTAAGAACATCCCATGCTATGACATCATCCTCTATAGGCCAATTAAAACTTTGAATGTATTCAAGTTGTGTTTTCTTCCTTTCCCACATAGCATCTGTAATGCTCTTGACATCTATTATAAACTTTTTAAAATCTGTTTCGGCCTTAAAGGCCTCATGTAAAATCTTATTGTACCTCTCCATATCCAATTCACCATTGTCGAAAATATATACCTCTTTATTAGGTAATAAAGTGTCAAATTCTATGCTCCATACTCCTTATGGCTTGATTTGATTATCCTCTGACCTGATTGATGGCAGAAATTTATTGTAGTCAGGCCCAAACATATTAATTATGGCCTCTATCTAATTTTCCTTGCCTTTGAAAAAGGACAAGGTCACCCCAATTTGTTCTATCTCTTCTCTAACCTGGGTTACAATCTCTGGCAAATAATATATCAATGGCTACAATGATGCTAACCTTTCAAATAACCCAGTCCTTACTGACCATGTTGTGAAGTAAGGATTCAAAATGGCCAGAAAATTGTTCACTTCAACTTGTAAGCCGAGCAATTTACCATAAGAAACATATACTATATCAATTTTATCTTTTAAATATCTACCCTATGCTGCAAAATTTGCATTAAAGCTCCCAAAATAGCTTCATTATGCTCCTTAATTTCCTGCTCTATTTTTGATGCAACGTACCCTATATCTTCAGTCTAGATCTCAGCATCTATAACTTGCTTAAGTGAAGTAGGAACAACCTCAGACATCTCTTGCAAATTGTGAGTTAGGTCTGCAATTATCTTTTCCATTGCATTGATCTTCATCAGACCTAATTCTCTATCCTTGGCAATAAGTCTTATTTCATCAAATAATTTCTAATATCTATTAGACATTTGTACTCCCTTTGCCTCATTCAAGTGAGAAAAATGGGTGAGGGCCTGAGAAATCTCTAGGTCTCCTGTATTGTGTACAGACCATATTATCTTGTCTCCCTCCATCTTTTCTTGAACATTAATCAGTGATGGCTTTTGATTCTTAGGAGCTAGAAACCACATTGCCAGGGTTTGAGATTTAGAACCATAACTACACCCCTTTATCATCTCTCCTACTTATTTTTCTATAGAGATATTAACATCACACTACCTTCTAATTTGATCTATTATGAAGGCTAAATCCAAGTCCCATCCTTCCATTAGGAGCATACCACTGGACTTCACAAGTTGTCTTGCCTCATCAGGAGTCATATTTTCAGACTTTGGGTCATATGCTTGGAGGGATTTTAATTCTTCACTTGTAATAGCCTCTCCTCCTTGTGACTTAAATTGTGCTTCAAATTGCTCTTGCTTATCCCATATAAGGAAGTCCTTGAACTCCTTAGTCTTGATGAACTCATCATATTTTAGGAACTCCTCTTGCTGTAGTTCCCTTTCATCTTGACACAAAATGAGGGGCAACTCAACATTGTCATCAGTGTCCTCTCTCTCTTTATTTCCTTCTCTTATCAACTTTCTTAGTTGGTGATCATAAGCACTAGTCCCTGTGAATAGGGTACCAATTCTATCCTTTTTCTTCTTCTATGTTTTTGCAATAGAGGCTCCCCTGCTTCCACCCTTTTCTTGTTTTGTGGAGGCTCTACATCCATCTCAGCCTCATGTACTTCTATCAAGTCAATGATATTTTCCTATTTATGAGGTGTCTGATCCCAGGGTGGTGGGCTATGTATGGAATAGCTATTGCTGTATTCTAATGATGATTTCTTGTTGGGACCTTTGTCCTTATCTTCAATTTTTTCTTCAATTTGATTACTAAGCAAGCTATGTGACTCAATTATATTCTCTAATCTTTGCAGATAGGGCATACCTAGGAAATATCCAGCAAATGGGACCCCTTTCCTCTTTAATTGCTGCTCCAAATCCATCAAATCATGATACTTTATCAATCTTGCTGCAATCACATCCTCTTCAAAGCTATTTCTAATCAAATCCTCTTCCTCACAGGGCTGATGCCTTTTGGTAATTGGGATGGTAGGTGTTAAAATTTTCTTGGCACTTTTTATAAATCCCTTTGTGTCAATATATCTATACAAGGAAACATTCATCCTGTAGTGCCTCAACCATCCATTGACAGGGTCATGGCTCTATTTCCTATTGTGAAATCTGAGGCAATGATCTGCCTTGGTGTGAAATTAACTTTCATGTGTAAGGCCAAATGCTCATTATTTGTTAACATAAGAGGCCACAAAAAATCCATAATTGCAATTTTGGTTGCACTCTATAAGGAAAGATATGTGGTGGCTGTGAACAACCATATACTTTGATTAGTGTGAAATTTTGGTGACAATAAAAGTCACCCCAGTTATGATCTCCATTCCACTTGTCTATAAATTGTCAAGGTCTCAATAATTGTAGCACCTTCACTGGAATTCTGGTTATATCTACCCCTAGATTAATCAACAATGGTTAGACTACCTAATTCTCAAATGCACAAAACTGATTCTCCCTAGAAGTATATTTCTATACTCTTAACCATAACTACATAGGGTTAATCTGTCCATGATAGAATCTTCTAAGTTGTAAATTTGATTGGTCCATAATGTTGAAGTTGTAGAACATGATGAGATGCATAAGTAATGAGTACTGTAGGAACTTAGGGCTTCCTACCTTGTTCTGAATATCAATGAATCCTTAGTGCATCTTGTCGATTACATAAATTGAATGTAATCATAATTGGTACTTATATAAGGGCTCTGCAATTCTAAAATTATCATCAACATGTTTAATGATACTCTTTCCCTTCCACTGTCTATACCTAAGACTTTGCATAGGGCATAGGAGATGTATTTCATATAAAAATCTAGAACCTTATAAAAATATGGAGATGGATCACTAGGGATAGGGGAAATGTAATTCCTAGTTCCCTTTGGTGTATGGGCCTAGATCAACTTAGATACAATACCAAACTCTCTGGTATATTTAGCAGCTAGGGCTTTCAAGTTTATCTCTGTGGAACAAGGGTTATAAATATTAAAAGCTTTCATGAATGAAGCTCAATCCAAGGTCACTAAAATAGTGCCATCATCTTTCTTGATGGTCTTTGAAACAGTATCATACCTACTAGCCAACTCTAATATCAAGTCCACATCTATAAATACATCAGGGACAACTAACTTAGCTTATCCACTAGTCCAGGGGTTAGATATGGGCATAGGTCCATCACTATTTTTTATGGAAATAATTAAATAAGTGATAAGGAAAATAGTCTGGTGTTTTAGCATCTCTAATATATGTGTAATTATCTCCTAGGTAATCATCATTTACCTTTCTCCCCTGATTGGAGCCCAAGAGAAGTTGGATGAATTCTTTTGAATAGTTCCTCTTCCCTTTAAGGTCACCATCATCACCACTCTTCCTGCTGGTAGAGGTGACACTTACTGCTCTACTCATATTGTCTAGTGTGAACTGTGACTGATCTGCTTTCCTTTTTAACTGATATTGAAACAAATCTTCTCAAAACCCTCACTTTCACTGTTAATCACTTCAAATATTTAGAACTGATAATCACACTCTAGATTCTGAATGGAAAACTTCTCTATTCACTCTATAAACCTTGATAACTCTGTTCTTATTGAAAATGCTAATTACTCATGCAAATTCCAAGCTCTGTTAAACTTGGAAACTGGTAAAATGGAATGAATAACAATAATGCCTATTAATGCACCAATATCTTTCATGAATTCACAATTCAGTCTTTTCTGTCTTTACTTCTACATGCTGTAAAATCAATTCTTGCTCCTAGCCGTGGCATTTCAAACTGACAGGTGATCAATTTCAAATGATTACCTTTCTTATAAAAACCTTATTATATTCAAAAAGATATCAAGATTTGATTCTATTGGCTCTTTTAAAATAGCTCAGCAAATTTTAAAACACGCCGTCATAATCTCTTCATTCCTATTGGCTATCAACTATGTAACATGAAGCAGAAAAAACCTCATATATTACCTTGATCTCACTTTGGTTTCTTTCAGCAACTGCGTGACTATGTGATCTCTTTATCGCAGAGAGTAATCCTTAACTCCAGTTATCTATTTAGACTTAACGACCACTATAGGATTACATTTTAGATCAATTGCTACCTCTTAATTGCTGAGTGAAATCACTTACCTCTCATTCTCTTCGAGACTCCATGACATAAGACTTTAATAACTTATATTGAACCTTGGGTTTGTTTTAGATACTTTGTGACTGTGTAATATCTTTTTCGCTTTAAGATTTCATATACCCTGAGTTTCTATCAAGATTACGCATCTGTCACACGATTATATTTTAATTGGATGGCCCATGTATAATCTTGTTTACTTTCTGTACTTTTATTTTCTCATCTGAGACTTCATGACTACCATAGATCTTCTTTTTAATCTAAGATCGTGGGTAATATCCATTTCTTTTCACTTAACTACAGTCTACTTCGAGACTTCAAGACATAAGCAGTCTCCATGTTGCGGAAGGAAACTCTTTACCTCTGGTTTGCTTCGAGAATTCCCAACTAACTCAAGTCTTCAAAATATTTAGCCATGTTTCCCAATCTGAATTATCATCGCTGAATCACTATAATTTACTTTGACTATTTTACCTTCTAAAGAAACTACATGCTATCCACAAGATCTTCTTTTTTTTATGGCTCAAATCTTCTCACTGCAAACTGACTTATACTTAACTGAACTCATTTTAACCATAGTTCTTATCGCAACATCATGACCCATTGAATCTCATCGTCACTTTAAGAGATTACAAACTCATGGTTTTCTTCATGATTTAATGCCAACCAAAAGATCCTTTTTTAATTGGATGGTAGTCGAGATATCTCTTTGTCTTTTATCTAGCTAAAACTTTTTATCATGACTTCATGCTGGCCACAAGATCTATCCTTCATCCAATGGCAGTCTCTTAATCTCTTTATCTTTAACTTAACCATGGATTTTAAAAGAGATCACGTGAATGAGGGATTTTAACCACCTTGTCAACCCCATTTTATTTGCAAGACACCGCGACTGAGTAAACTCAAAGTCGCCAAAGGAATTCTCTAACTCCAATTTTTCAAAGAACTAATCCGCCAACTAGAGGATCAAGATCTGTATCTACGGCTCGCATGAAATCTGATAAGGACTGAAATCATATTTGTTTTATATAGAGACAACATGAAAATAGGCATTCTCTAAGTCTCAAAAAGAAAAGGAATATTCTTAGATTACAACGAGACTACGCAACTTAAGTGAATAATATGAAATAAAACACATAACTTAAGTGGTCGGGTTTCTCTTAAAAAGTAACAACAAAATAGAAAAGATTTCAATGAACTAGGGTTTTTCTTGGATATGCATGAAAATTTGACCTAGGGCTTAGGGTTTTACATTCTTTCTTGATTTTTGGCTTAAAGATCAATATTTTCAGAGTGATTTTGATAACTTTAGATAGGATTTTCAATGTTTAGGCATGGATGTGAGTAAGAACCTCAAAAAATTTCTGGCAAGCTCCAAAACTGGAAATACAACCAACAGTGGCTATATCTAAGGATGCCTAAATGCTAGTTTAATGCAAGAACCATAGATCTCTGGTTTCAAACCATGCAAACTATGCTCACTAACCTACTGCAAAAAGGAAACACACAACATAAAGAAACACACCTATACATTTAATACACAAATTTACTGTGCATGAAACTTTAATTCTCAACTTAAGAAAGGTTTCAAAAATTGCCCATGCACTAGAAATTCAAATTCTTCCTCATCCATATTCTTCAAAATATTGGAATATTTTCCAAAACTTTGACATATAATAAAGGGACCAAGCCATAAAGATTCAAATTTCTTGTGCTTCCCTTTATCTTCAACCCTCACATTCCATTGGAGTACTAAATCACCAAGCATAAAATTTATGTTTCCTACTCTCTTATAAAAATGATACTTAATTTTCTATTGCAATTTTATGTTCTACTTCTGAACTTCTCTTATGACTTCATCAAGCTCTGCTAATTGAATTATCCTATCTTGCATTGGGTCAGACATTTCTAACTCTTCTTCTTGAATAAACTTGTATACTGGTAATAAATTGTTCATAGGCATTCTAGACTGTAAACCATATACAAGTTTAAAATGTGATTTACCTATTGCTTTCTTCACTGTTATTCTATCAGCCCATAAAGATAGTTTTAATTTTTTGTGCCAAGCTCTTTTTTTCTTTTCAAGGGTCTTCTTCAGAATCTTCAAAATGCTTTTATTGCCGGATTCTGCTTGGCCATTTTCCTGAGGATGATATGGGGAAGAATAAGACATCATGATCCCATATTCATTGCAGAATTCCTTGATTTCATCTAATCTAAAGCACATAGCATTATCCATCACTAACTTGGTAGAGACACCAAATCTGGTTATAATGTTCTCTAGTAAAAAACTAGTGACCACTTTGCTAGTTGCTTTCTTGGTGGGAATTTCATCTACCCACTTTGTAAAATAATCAGTGGCAACAATTATCCAACTGTGTCCTACACTATATTTCTCTGAAAAATCTCCAATAAAATCAATACCCCACATTGAAAAAGGTGCTCCAGCACTCACAGGGTTCAATAGCAGGTCACCTAAGAACTTCAACTTATTTGAGAATCTTTGGCAAGGTTCACATTTTCTGAAAAATGCATGAGTATCCTTGAATAGACTAGGCCAATAATATCCAACCCTCAATATTTTATGGGAAGTGGTCTTAGAAGATAAATGTCCTCCACATACTCTAGCATGCATTTCAACTAATACTTTCTCAACTTGGTTCTGATCTAGACATAATAATAATACACCATTTCTTTCTTTCCAATACAAATCTCCTTGGACTAGGGTGTACTTCTGAGCTTTCAATCTGAGATTTCTCTTTTGATTGTCTATCATAACTTTAGGACACTTGGCATTCTTAAGATAATACATGATGTCAACATAGAAAGGGTCTCTCAAAACTTGTTACTGTTGAATCCTGTATCACTATGTTATTCAGTTGTACCAAGTCTAGGTTTTCTTCTATCATAAGTTTTTCTAGACCTTGTCCTCTAACCATTTAGTAATATGGATTTCTAGTTTAAATTCCTGAATTCTATTAATCCATTTACACCTATTACCAGTCACTTCTGATTGAGTAAGGATGTCCTTTACTACTAAACAAGGTACATATGCAAGTACTTTGGCACAAACTAGGTAGGGTCTAAATGATTTAACAACTTTCACCAAAGCATAATCCTACTTCTCCATCATTTCATAGTTTATCTTTGCAGCTTAGAAAGATTTTCTAAATAATGCAATAGGATTCTCAAATCCCTCCTCATCTTTCTGAAGCAGAACAACAACAATAGTATGAAAAGATGAAAATGAGAACAAATAAAAAGGCTTATTGTAATAAGGAGACTTTAAGACAGGGGCCTCTTGAACTACTTTTTTAATCTTTTCAAAAGATAATCGAGCTTCTTCATTCCACTAGAATTTTGCATCTTTGTTCAATAAATTAATAATTGGTTTGACAATTTCAACAAAATTTGCAATGAATCTTCTGACAAAATTGATCTTTCCTAGGAAAGATTGCACACCTTTAATATTCCTTGGAGCAGTGACCTTTTGAATAGCTTTTATCCTTTCAGGGTCAATCCTTACTCCATCTTTGGACACTATATGTCCCAATAACTTTTCCTCTGCGACTGCAAATTGACACTTTCTAGGTTTTAGTGAGACACCATATTCTAAAGCTTTATTGAAATTTTTTCCTAGATGTTCACAATGATCCCCTGCTTTCTTAGAAAATGCAATCAAGTCGTCTTGGTAGATTATCATGAATAAATCAATAAACTCTTTGAACACAACATCCATGGCTCTCTAAAAAGTTTCTCATGCATTTATTAGTCCAAATGAAATCCTAACATATACATAAGTTCCCCAAGGAGTAGCAAATGCAGTCTTAAACTATTCTGATTCTTTTACTAATACCTGTTGTAGCCTGAAAATCCATCCATCATTGATAATAACTCACAACCAGTAACCTTATGCAACATTGCCTCCATGTTAGGTAGAGAATAATTGTCTTTTAAGGATGCAATGTTCATATTTTTGAAATCAACACATAATCTTATGTCACCATTCTTTTTTCTTACTGGTACTAGATTAGAAACCCAAGTTGAATGTCTAATAGGCTGGATAATTCCTGCATCTTTTAATTTCATCAATTCCTATTGCATCTTAGGATCCAACAGTGGATTAATGGGTCTCCATTTTTTTCTGAATGGTTTTACATATGATTTCAATGGGATTTCATGCTGGAAAAGATCTTCCCTATAAGCTTTTAAATCTTCATAAGGCCATGCAAATACATGCTTATGTTTTCTTAATGATTTTATCAAATTTGTTCTGACATGGGAATCCAATCCTTTTCCAATATAAACTATTTGAGGAGTGGTCTCTGATCCCAAATTTACCTCCTCCAAATCCTCAATTTTGGCATTGCTTATTCTTGATGAATGTTCACTGATCACTAAACAATGCTTCTAGTTCTAACAATCCCTTAGGAATGTGATTAGAACTTAGTTGGAAAACCTCATCCCCCAAAGAAAAATTCTTATCATAAATGACTTCAACTAAAACATTGCAATCTATGTGCTGGTCTTCGTAATGGTCTAAGCGTTGAAGAAATCTAAGGATGTCTTGGTCATCTTAAAATACTTTCCAGTTGTAAATATTGTCAGGGACAACTGGTCTTGTCTCAATCTCAACTATTGATACCCCATTTAAGGTCAAATCATGAGTTTCAAAGCAACATTAGCTAAGAAACCTGCCATAATTTTTTTAGACATTTCTATCCAATTTATATTGAAGGCATCAAAAAATTCAATTTGGTCCCAAATAGCATGTTTATACATCTTCAGTCTATCATTTTTCACAACATATTTGGACTTGACCTGGGCTGTAATTCCCCACCAGGGAACCCAGGAGAACTTAACCTAAACATGACACTAAGTTCATGAAATAATTTTTTTTTAAATGTTTACAAACAATATTAATAACAATGCAGAAGCAACAAAATAAAGTACATGACATACATGAAATACAACACATACATGATTAACATTCCTTGAGGGTTCCTTGACGTAGAATTACTTAAACAAACTAATCTACGATTTCAATAATAAAGAGCTGACATAAAGGTTACATAATCTGAAACCAATAACATACATCTCACTAATAAAGATTACATATACAACTGATACCATAAGGTATACTACCTAATCAACATCCACTGCACAAATCATAGGGTATGTAATAATACATAACAACCAATACAATGCATCCTCCAAAGGATGATAACCAATAAATACATATGGTACAATACACAACTCATGAAACTGAACCAATCTCCAAAGGAATCAGAAGATAGAACTGCATCAAAGAACATCCAAGCATGAAGAAGAATCCGTTGGAATCTCAATGGTAATAAGAATCACTACCACCCGACCACGTGGAACCAAAGGTCCACTCCCATCATGCTGAGGAGATAGTAACAGTCCCATCACATGCGGTATACAACAAGAATATAGATCAAGGTACACATGACCTCATACTTCAATGCAAAGGAAGATCCTAGAAGCAATCTAAACCATAACAAGAAATACTAAACAACACTAGAAGTAACTGACACACGTAGGATAACCTAAGCTGTATATAGGGAAGTGTCATCACATAATTCCAAGCTTGAAGGTAACCCTAGTAGTACCTCTTGACCCTGGCCCCCAGGTGACACTATGTGGCTCGGTGATCCTTTCACGTAGACAAGGATCCCAACTCCCATCCTATCATGCGAAAGTACTCAAGGCATGGATAGAGACTCATACATCTTATTAGTTCATTTTAAACCCCTTTAATGTATTATATTTTCACTTATTAAGTAACTTGCTAATGGGTTTACCTAGTAACCACTTAGAGTCTTGAACCCCCATTGCAAGCCACTTCCCCACTATACACTTAGTTAACCTATCTAGGCTCAAGATCAAGACATGAAGATATACATAATCAAAAATCACATCCTACTCATTCAGGAGCACATAGGTACTTGATAACCACTAACACATCCACAGTATACTTATACGACCATAAAGCACATCATAAAATAATTTAGGTTGGGCATAGGAAATCAGGATTATGATATCGACATAAAATTACAAATTAACATCACAACAGATACCATGCAAAATTGCAATCCCAAACCTCTAAATTTAAGTCCTAAGGGTCATCTAGCCCAACAGACACTCGAAACATGACTACATAAAAGAATACATGAATTTTATTTAACCACGCACTCCAGACACATCATGGAATAATAACTTCATATTCAGAATGCATAAAATCAAATATAATGTTTAACGTACAAATAAACAAATTTAAGATTCCCAATCATGCAAATTCATTTACTCACTAAAATTAGTATCTCAAAATAATTAAATATTCCATATTTGGTAGAACGTTAACCTTTCCTATGGATCTATTTATAAAATCATCTTATAAATACATCTAAGAAATAATTACTGATTACAGTTATAATCATAAAATTATAAAACTTCCTAGGTGCACTTTAATCATCAATATTATTCGTTCAATAATATCTCTAACAACTAGCTAACACCATAGGACCTGATGACTAACAATAGTCCATTCATGACAGTGGCAAAATAAACCCCCTCCTTGGTCTATAAACTACAAAGAATATTAATTTCAACGTTAACTCTAAACTAATTTAAAATTAATAATAAATTAATTTTGACTTTAATCATAAATTAATTTAAAATTAACTAAACTAATTGGAAGATTAAAACAAAATCTAATTAACAAAATCTAAATTAAATAAATTTTATTAATTTAAATTTACTTTAAACAAATTTTATTAAATTAAATTTTAATAATAATTTTTAAAAAATGTAAATTTAAACATTGCAAATAATATGAGGGGAGGGGGGGGGTCCCTGCGGCCCCCACCCCTTCCCATACCCCACTATCGCTGCGGCTCCCTTTGGGAGTACTGCCGGCAGCCCTTGCCGTGCGACGATAGGGTACCTACCGTAAGGCAGGCCCTGCCTCCCACAACAGGTACTGCCGTGCGGTCCCCTAAGGATAGGGACAGGGGTTGAATTGGCCATCGCCACCCGCCCTCCAATGCACATAAAAAAATTTCTTTTAAATTTTTTTATATTTTTAAATGCCAAAAGATACCGCCTGAAACCATGTTTTTTAAAAAAAAATTAATTTAATTTTTTTTTTATAAGATTTAAAACATGCATCATACATAAAGCAAAAGCCATGTTTGCCTTTTTTTTTTTATAAGATTTTTTCGGAAAATGGAAAATAAAATATCAATAAATATTTCTTTTTTTTGTCTTATACATTAGACTGGTGGACTTATTTTTTTAACTCTGTATTTTTACAGAGAGCTCTTTATTTCCACAAATTGATATTTTTTTTTTCCAAATGATTTATTTTCCAAAGGAGCATTTTCAATAGGGGGTATTTAAATTTTTTCCTTCCCTATAGTTCTAACTATAGGCAATATTAATTTATCATTTTCTAGGAGATCCATAGGGAATTATTCAAAGAAATTTTGACAGCATTTCCGTACTAGAGTAATGTATATATTTTTCTACAAACATTAAGGATCTAGGTTTCCAAAAATACCCATTTCAACATTATATTCAAATTAGAAACCCTAATACCCATTTACTCCTAATGCCATAAAACAAAACCCTTTATGCCCACAAACACAGATCTGACATGCAAACTTGAATAAAACCTTAAAATGATCTAAAACATATTTTTTTCAATTGAAACCCTCAAACACAAAATAAACAAGCAAAGAATGACCAAGCAAGGATTCATAGATTTTCGGATGCATAGAAGACAGGGATCCAAAAATCAGAATTGACATGAACAAGACCCTACCTCAAAATTTGTTGAAGAACACACAGTGCAAAATCTAAGCAAAGAGAATTCTCAAATTATGCTCCAAAACTAAGCACACACCAAAGCTTCCAAAAATGTTCCCAAAAACTTGTTATGATCAAATGAGAGAAGAATCCCCCTAATGAGGATCCATTTCCCCTAATCAAGAAAACCCTAATGTCAACACACTCAGTTAACTCCTAAAATGACTCCTCTCCAAAATTGAAAGAAAATAACAATTAATAATTAAAATATCTAATTACTTGCACAACTCAACTTTGACTCCTAAATTCAAGTTGAGATCTCTTGAGTTTGAAAATACTTTTTCAACCAAATCTTGCACATGCAATTAATAAAATATTAATTTAAATAACTTAAATATTTACATCACAATAATCCATGCAAATAAATATTTAATTATTTAATTAAGCATAAAAGCATATTTACTCTAATATTAAATTACATTATTCAATTAAATATTAATATTCAATAATTGCACTTTAATATAAACTTTCAATTTAAACATAGGTATTTAATTTAATTTTCAATTAATTAAATACCCTACATTTAATAATTAATTGCAATAATATTCAATTAAATAAATAACATGATATAACACCCACATAATCACATCAAGCACCAGAAATCAAACACATGCAAAATTAAACATGCTCAAGGAAAGGGGTACTCGAATTCCTATCAACTATACGAATTCGGTTAAGGTAGTCAAAATAGATACTTGTCCACTAACTAGGAAAATTAGGTTTAGGATAGGATTTGGACTTGAAAACTATCTCCCCTCTCTTACCATTGAGATTAATGTGATAGGGCACGCTCACTCCTACCAATTCAGGGAAGATGTAGCTCGGTACCTGCAAACCTGTCATAACAAAGATGAACATACATGCATATATAATATAGCAAACAATGGTTGAGACTAGGTTATCGTGTGGATCTCTCCAAAGAAAGTCACTACAACTCTATCCCATACCATACCAAGCACATCAACAGTAACGAAAACAAACAATGATCCATGTGCATATAACTCTAAGGTTAGTATTGTCAAAAAACCATAATCGAAATGAAATCCTAACATATACATAAGCATCATAAAATAACTATAAATCACATATACACCAATGATATAACTTACTAACAATGGATCAATAACATAATGAAATGTAATACATAATATCATCTAAACCATCTGATTAAATCAACTCATATATCCAAAATGCCTAAAAGAGTTCCGCATCCAAAAATGAAAAGCAAACTAAGAGGTGGGTATTACATGGGCTACTACTAACTCTAAGTCACCATAATCTTTTAGACACTTTATTCCATGTTTAGCAACAATGTCTAGCCCTAAAAACAAAGCTTCATATTCTGCTGTATTGTTTGTACATTGGAAAGATAATAGGAAATAATATTTAAATGTTGTACATGATGGAGGGATAAGTAAGACTCTAGCTCCTGATCCTTCCTTAGAATAGGCTCCATCAAAATATATTTTCCATAAACCATCATTCTGTGTAATTAACTCCTTCACTATAGGATCAACAATCTTACATTGATGAGCACTCCTTTTTACTCTGAAATTATCCATATCAATATCAACATAGTAGTTAATATTAGTATCTTCATGCAACTCAATCATATGAGGTGTCCTACCTTCTCTGGACACCTTTACATTATTCCCAGCAATATTGAAAGTGGCATAAGACAAATCACACTGAATACTAGCCCCCATTGAAGCACTCCATTTTATGGATAACAATATGCCATAATGTGGTGGGATATCAACCACCAGTACACTCATAGTCAATACTGTATTAGGGCATATGGCTAATTTGTAAGGTAAGGCCTCAATGGTTTCAACAACAAGGATCTCTCTTGAATCCATTGCTTGACACCTCCCATGAGGAGTATCTACTTGCAATCCAATGGATCTCATGATTTCTGTAGGCATGACAGTATGAGACGCTCCTGAATCTATCATGAAATTTTTGAGCATCTTACCATTAATTACCAATGTTAGAAAAAGGGATCAACAACCCCTACAGAAGTATTTGTGTTTAGATAAATCTGAGGGATCTCAGAAATCATCCCCTCAGGTTCCTTTCCCTTATTGTTATATTTCTTGTCAACATATTCTGGTTTTTGAGGTTTTACTGATGATACATTATTTAACACTGAAAGGACCTTCTCTTTGTGTTCTTTTATCCTTATTTTCTAGGAATGGGACCTTGACAATCATTTGAGATAAACATTGGCCCATATCAACTGGAGTATATTTTACATAAGAGGTTTTAGGTTTTTCAATAATGATATTATTTTCCTCTATTTGAATGTTCAGAGTAGGCTCTTCCTTCTTGGATCTTTTATTTTCAACCTTGGGAGAGGAAGAACTCGCTTCTGGAACTTCAATTTTTCCTTCATGTACATCTTTTGGATCACTAGCCTTGTTTACAACTTTGACCTTAGTTTTATTTACATTTTCCCCAAGTCCATCTCTTTTTGGTATATATATGGCATATGTCTTATTTTCTTTAGTGAAGATGGCTCCTGGCTAACTACCCACATTACCCACAACTCTATTTCTTAAGTGGTAGTTATTTCTTGCTTTGTTCACCAGATCATCAGTGATTCTATCTTTTTCTTCATCAGAGGGTTTCCTTATGGTGGTAGATCCTTGAATATTATGTGCATAACATCTTATATCATCAACTTCCTCTTCATCACTGTCAGATAGGACTTGTTGGTGATATACCTTAGTTCTTCCTTGTGAACCATACATGTCATGGTTCTCAATTTCTTCTTCAAAATCTATATCAGAGCATGCATAAGAATTAGGAATATCACATCTATTTTTATCACATAGATCATCTTCTTCACCTTCTTTCTCTTCATTAGAAATGAATTCTAGGGCTATAATACAAAAATTAGGGTTGTGTGGGGCTTGACAAATCTCACACTAGTAAGTGTCACTGCACATATTCACAACATTTTTATGTAGTGGGTCAGGGGTCCTATTTTCTGGTTTATCTTTTCTCGGTGGAGAAATAGGCTTTCCATCATTGAACTGAGTACCATAAGGATGATTCTGCATCCTATTTTGTGGGTTATAGTTATCATTTATTGGATGGTCTGTTATTTTGTGGAGCCTTGTAATCTTTATATTTAGGTTCTTTACTCCTACTAAAATGAGCATCATCTCTTCTGCCCATTTTCCTTGATACCTTTCTGTTCATTTCTATTTTTACTGTAATTTTATATGCATCTATGAGACTTATAGGATTTTTATCTCTAAGAGCATAACCCATTTTTGAATCAAAAGAATTGAGGTATGTAGCTAGACATACCTTTTCATCTATTTTGATTTTTTGAAAAAGCTTGTGCATGGCCCTCTGAAATCTTGTGTTAAATTCAGTAACCTCTTCATTATATATATATATATATGTGTGTGTGTGTGTGTGTGTGTGTGTGTGTTATTGAATTCATTTAACAAGAACCCTTCATTGGTTTTGTCACCATATTGGTCTTTGAACAAATCCATTAATTCTTCCATAGATGCTACAAAACCATTAGACAATCCTCTAAACCATTCCCTAGCATCCTTTACTAGGGATTGAACAAATAGCTTCATTAGGACATATTCATGATTAATATTTAAATTTTCTATGATATCTATGAATTTTCTTAAATAAACTTCACAAGAAATGACATTGTTTCCTGAAAACTTAGGGAGTTTTTATCTAATATCATTAGGAACTGCATTAGGATAACCATGAATGCCAATAAAAGTGAATTTATTGTACCTTTCTGGGTGTAATGGCCTCCTTTGAAATTTGTCATCCTCTTGGAAAGAGGCAGTCTTGAATTTTGAAGATGTAGTATTTTCACCACCAGCATAAGAATATTTAGAAGATTGCAAAAAGTCAATCTTTTTCTTCATCTCCAAGGTAGCAGCTTCAACTTCTGCCTTCTCCAACATATTTTCCATAGTTTCTTTCTCCCTTCTTGATCTTTCAAGGTCAATGTCTAGCTTAGACATTTGTTCAGTTAGGATTTTATGAGTTTTTGGTTCCTCAACTTCATTTTCAGTAAGTTTCTTTTTTCCTTTATCTCTAAAGGTTTGAGGACCTAAACCTTTGTGGGTGTTTGGAGTCTCTTGGTCTTTGTGAGACCTCTCAACATTTTTTGCAACTTTATGTCTTAAATATCTTCTTCTAAACTTATCAACATCTTTTTCTCATGCTTTTTATTTTTAAGATCTTTTTCTCTTTTCTTTTTTTGAATAAGGGCTAACTACCTCATGAGGATTCTTTCCTCTTCAGCAATCTCATCAGAAGGAACCTCATAGTCTAAGATAATAGTATAAGTTCCTTCTCTCTCACTAGAAGTATAGTAATTGCATACATTTCTAATCCAAGGGCAGGGGCTTCTTTGTACTTTGAGGTGTTACCCTCATGACTGGATTGACTTGTATCCTTCCTTATAGTGTTGTTTTCTTCATTTCTTTGAGAAGAGTCATTAATATTAGCTTGGTTCTTCTTCTCTCTCCAAGACATCTTAGTTATTGAAGTAGTTGGGATTCCACTATCCAACTCAACTTTAGGATTATCTCTCATTCTTTACCTAGTATTCATATTGATAAGATGTATATCAATGTTTCACTTTTGCACTGATTATAGAGATTTGCTTTTAGAGTCGCCACCCAATACAAGTTTGGGAAATATGAATACTACAAGAATGAACTAGATTAGAAAACTCAACTGTAACTTGAATTATCTTTTAAACACCAGAGATATTCTGAATACAACTTTTAATTAAGTTCCCTAGTGGAGTCACCATTTTGTTAGGGATTTTTCTTGCAAGAACCTTAAAACAATGTGTATGGTTTCTCCTATATATTTCCAATTTACTCTATGCAAGAAAAGGCCTAATTGATGAGGATTCAATAATATCCTCCTTTTTTGAGCTCTACAAACTCAGGCAGGTATTACCTTTGAGTGATTACTGACTTGTAGTATCTATTATAGTGGACTAGGTATTTTACTAGATTGCCAATTGGCTTTTACTATACCAATAAATAGAAAACTATGAAAAAGACTGTGATTAACTTGATACAGAGCTTAATAAGCCAAACCATTATCTTGACAATAGAAAACAGTAATGTGACAAGGATTCTCATCCTTCTTCCTTTTATAGTTCTTTGAACTTAGGAGGGTTAACCTATTGATTCTCTCCTGAAGGAATCAACAAACTGAATTGTATCCTATAATATAATTACTTGCAAATATATGGTTTTTTATGATTGAAGTGTAATTGATTGATTGATTTTAAATATTGGATGATGAAAAATTACTTTCCAAACCATAAACCAGTGCCTAATCCTATGGGTAATGAGTCAATCTCAAATGAAAATCCATAATTAGGTGATTAATGAAAATACACACAACCTAGATAGAATGCCTTACAGACTATCCATTCACTTTTACAACTTTGTTATCAGATCTTAATACCAATATTCAGCTTTATGGGATCATCTAAAAGAATGACTCCTTCCTTGAAGGACCTCACAAATGACTGCACAATCACCTTGTAATTGATATATTTAAATGCCCTGCAATTTAAACAAATAAAAGCTTGAACATAAATAAAAAGAGACAACACAAGATATAAAATAGAGATTGCAATGTATTTTATTAATGTCTAACTAATTCAAAATACATTCAATAAACCAAAATGTACAGAGGCTCAGACAAAATTTTAGTAGTCTACCTTGTAATTATGTTCCATCATCCTCAAAAAGTTACAACATGCTCTATATATAGTCTAAAACCATCTTGGAATCCTTAAGAATTAAGGATGCAACAAGCTTCGGATGGTTTAAGACCTAACCCTATAAACATAAAAAAGGATAAAAGACAAGAAAAGACCAAGCAGTGGATGGAAAAAAATGAAGAATGAAATCAGATTTGATCTTGTCTTCTTGTGATTACTAGAACCTTTGTCTGTATGTGTTCAAAATAGCCTCCAATATTTGTAGCAAGACCTAGTGATTGACATTACAAGCTAATTTACTCTAGTCTTCAAGATGACTAACCTCCATGTGCTCAAAGATCAGGTGCTAGGTTTCCTTCTACTCTTCATCAATAATGTCAAGGTCAACAGTGGAAAGATTCTTATCAGGCTTTGTAAGAACATACCATGCTATGACATCATCCTTTGCAGGCCAATTAAAACTATGAATGTTTTCAAGTTGTGTTTTCTTCCTTTCCCACCTAGCATCTATAATGCTCTTGACATCTGTCTTGCCTCATCAGGAGTCATATTTTTAGACTCTGGGTCATATCCCTGGATGGATTTTAATGTTTCACTGGTAATAGCCTCTCCTCCTTGTGACTTCAATTGTGATCCAACTTGCTCTTGCTTAGCCCATATAAGGAAGTCTTTGAACTCCTTAGTCTTGATGACCTCATCATCTTTCAGGAACTCCTCTTGTTGTAGTTCCCTTTCATCTTGACACAAAATGAGGGGCATCTCAACATTGTCATCAGTGTCCTCCCTCTTTTTCTTTCCTTCTCTTATCAACTTTCTTAGTTGGTGATCATAAGCACTAGTCCCTATGAATAGGGCACAAATTCTATCATTTTTCTTCTTCTATATTTTTGAAACAGAAGGCTCCCTTGCTTTCACCCTTTGTTTCTTTTGAGGAGGCTCTACATCCATCTCAGCCTCACGTACTTTTGTCAAGTCAATGATACTTTCCTCATTATGAGGTGGCTGATCCTGGGGTGGTGGGCTATGTATGGAATAGCTATTGCTGTATTCTGATGATGATTTCTTTTTGGGACCTCTATCCTTATCTTCAATTTGTTCTTCAATTTGATTACTGAGCAAGCCATGTGACTCAATAATCTTCTCTAATGTTTGTAGATAAGGCATACCTAGTAAATATCCACCAAATGGGATCCCTTTCGTCTTTATTTGCTGCTCCAAATCCATCAAATCATGAAAGTTTGTCAATCTTGCTGCAATCACATCCTCTTCAAGGATGTTTCTAAGGAAATCCTCTTCCTCACAGGGCTAATGCCTTTTGATAATTGGGATGGTAGGTGTTAATATTTTCTTGGCACTTTCTATAAATCTCTCTGTGTCAATATATCTAATCAAGACAACATTCATCCTATAGATCTGGGAGCTTTCGCTCAAAGAATAATGAATATAAAAGAATGCACCCTTCGGGTGAATATTTGAGGAATCTAGAATAAATTATTGCTCCTTAATATTTTTGAATGTTTCCATGAGCTGGGAAAGGCCATCTTTGTCAATGTCCTTGAGGCCGGCCTGACGGTATTTGGCCGCCTCCACCTATTTGCCCAGATCTGAAGTACTTGCCTTGAATTCTGTGGCCATCTTTGCCACGTCATGACCTTGAAGCACCATACGTGATATACATGACATTTTTACTCCATCCATTCCCTCTGGGGATTGGTATCGAGAATCCATCAACTCGTCAAACTTCCCCACAACGTATTCCTCCAGAGTACATGTTTCAGTACTAAAGGGATCGACTCCCGAAACCCTTGTAATGAATTCCTTGTACACATTTAAAGGATATTCTACCTCTAGAAATTTATCTCATAGGGCCCCTACCAGTTTCTTGCCTATCTCCAATATGAGATCAATTCTAGAGTGCTGGGTCTAGACAAAGTTGAAGGACTCTTATCCAAATATTCTGGCCTCGATGACAATTTCCTCTCTAAGGCTCATGAGTTCTGCTAACTCATGCATCCAAGAATTGTATTTCTCAGTCTCTCCCTCCCAGATGGTAATGGTAGTTTTGTCCTGGTGTAGAACATTGCTAGTGGTATATAGGTCTAGGAGTGTTGTCACTAGGAAATGACAGACATTTCCCACCTGTTCAGCCACCCAATCATAAACTACCTGCACCTTCCTCTTCATGTTTCTCCACGTGTCAATATCACCCTAAGGGAGTGGAGCTCTAGATGTGGAAGTTTCCAGAGGGATGATAGTGATGGGATACGCAAGCTCTATCAACAACCTGACAAGATTTGCATTCTTTTCCTTCTCTTCTTTGACTTTCTGGGCTTCCTTCTCATAGAGGGCTTCTACCACCTTGGCTGCTTCTTTTAGCAGGTCCAATTCACCCTGCTTTCCCCTCTTCCTTAGAGATATCTCCATGATTGCATAATCTTTGGCCTTTGTTGTCACTGTGTCTGCCTCTGAGGAGGATCTATAATTATTGCCACTGTACCCCGCCCGACCCAGTCTGAAGGGTATGGACTGTCAGGACCTTCTTCTCCTTGGGGGTATTCTGTGTTTGTGCCATAATCTCTTCCAAAGAGAGATGGGCCTTGGCCGGTGCTGGGGCCTTCCTTTTTCTAGAATCCACCAACCATTATGGTGGTAGATGTGGCCTTGCTGCCAGAGTTTGATCCTGTAAATCCCCTCTGGGGTTCTGTTGTGCATCCCTGGTGTTCTGAGTCTCTTCAGACTCTTTTCCTGTATCTTCTAGTCCACTAACATTATCCACCTTAGTGGCATTAGTATCATCTATCCCGATGTTTGCATCCTTAGCAGTGTCAGATTCAATATCTGTATTCCCAGGGTTCTACCTCTCACCTTGCTGTTGTTGATGTTCTTTGTCAGCCTCTTCTGCCTGAATATTCTCCTCTATTGGTGTAATTTTTGGAGGTGGTGGAGGTATCAGGCCAAGATTCAATGTTTGGGCTATTTTTATTACCTCACCAAATGTTACCCTCTTTGGGGTAGGAGGCGGCGTCTGAAGTATGGTGGCTGAGATTATGGTTGCTCCCGTAGGTCTGGTTCTCTCAGCAGTTTCAAATTTCTCATTCTGCACTTGCCTTTCCTCCGTGGTGTTGGTCTCTGGAACCCATATCTCTAGAACATTGGAGACATTTATATGTTCTTGTTCCTTCTCTTTTCCTTCTTGGTCTTCCTACTCTAAAGTAGCTTCTTTCTCTAGGGTTTCCTTTTTGGCAAGGGTCACCACTTCATCATGGGTGTCAATCTCTTCTACCACTTTCCCAATATCCCCTTGCAAATTTACAATTTCATTTTCCCTA
The DNA here is from genome assembly GCA_018584345.1 of Thuja plicata. Lineage (NCBI taxonomy): Eukaryota > Viridiplantae > Streptophyta > Pinopsida > Cupressales > Cupressaceae > Thuja > Thuja plicata. The sequence goes on from MU222915.1 coordinate 145,058, forward strand.
AAAATATCATCGAAGTCATCATGCGGAGGGGAGGTCTTTGGGGGGATCTTTGGGCTGATTGTTTGGCTCTAGAGAGTCTGAGGAGACAATTTGTATTTTAGGGATGTTGGGCATCCCAAGTTCTGGCTCCACCTTTGGCTGAGGACCAACAATTCTTTTCTTCTTCCTCCTTGTTACCAATGGGGGCCCTATATCCAACATGGCTGCCCACTCTTCCTCTACTCTGGTCCCTACAACTTAGACCATTATTTTTACAAGTGAAGGAGAAGTGGAAGGGCGGACAGGTCCGACCATAATAGCTAGGGTTTCCAACTGGGTGATTAATTTTTCTTTCATTTGTTGGGATGCCGCTAGAGTCTGTTGCATTTGTTCCACTATGGGAACCATGGATGGGACTTGAGATGGGGTCCCCATTTTCCTCTTTCCTCTGTCCTCACCCTGTGAGGAGTTTCAAGACCCGAAAGTTGAACCCCGCACAAATGGGCCAACTTTGCATGTACTTTTTGGGCATACCTTTTTGAAATGCACATGACTGTGCTCAATCACATTGTGGGTAATGTCCTCTATCATTGGACCCTCTGATGCATCCCAGTTTACTGGAGGGAGGGCCATTTTATCTACTTCCTTTTCTTTATATTGCGGTTCCACTATGGACCCGGTATCCAAAAATTTGTCAGGGAACTTTCAAAGCTTGAGCCTCTTCATCATTCCCATTGTCATCCAGATGAAATGTCAGTTCCAGAATTTGAATTCATCCCGGAAGTCTTCCCAAAAATATTCCATATGAAACTCATGGGGGTCTAATACTCGAGGAAGTGTCATTGCTATTTTGCCTAGCGGATCAAAATTCTTCTGCTGGACAGATAAAACTCTGCCAGCCCCAGACTTTTGAGTTCACTGTCTGCCTCCTTTACTACGGCCGTGTTGTAAGAGTAGTTCCCACAGGTGATTGGAATGGGACATTTGTCACATTCTTAACTATGAAGAGCGCATGTAGTTCTAGGTTCTTCTTGCAGTATTCTAAAAAAATTATTTTATTCCCACAATGTTTGGGTAATAAATAGGGTTTCCCAGAGAAGCCAGTCACCCGAATGTATGTATGTTGTTGATATTGAATATAATAATGGCCATAAGTTTTGACCAAGTCCAACACTTCTTTGGAGAGTCGGTATCTGGCATCTTGAGTAGATGTGAGGAGGTTGTAGTAAATGAAGGCATCATTCACTTGACAGAAGCTGAGGAAACTAGCCTCCCATTGGATCTGCGAGAAATAATCCCATGGAGCATTCTGGCCTATGCAAGTTCTGAGCACACCTGCTATAAGTAATCCCTAGGTCATGGGGCATTTTTGTGATAGTTCCCATAAAACATAACATGTCATGTAGAATTTGAAGGACTTGGTGATTTGGAGAAGTTGGGAGTCCACATGATTTACAATGATAGTGGCCCAATCAAAGATTTGCCCACCAGAGGCGATGTCCAACAAGAAATAGTACATCCATGCCAAGAATTCATAGGCATGGGGCTATCCAAAGACCTTGCATAGTGTGATGATCCCCACATATATGTTTTCTCTAAATTTTTTCTGGGGGATCTCCAACTTTATCTTTTTGAAATCCTTTTTTGGCGCCTTGAGCGAGTTGTTATTAAGATATTGCCGAGCCATGTGTTCTAGTTTTTTAAATTCTTCCAAGGCTAGATACCAGGTGATAATAGCTATATCATCAAATTGGGGAATCCCCAGTCCCGCTTGAAAAGTCACAGCGTCAAGAGACACCATAGGCATTGGGTATCAGGTTGGGACTGGGGCAGAGAGCATAACAGCCCAGATGGCTGTTGTAAAGGAGAAAAAATGATGTTCATGGAATAAGAGTGTTTTGATACTCAAATCATTTTTCACCTTACATTTAATGTTTAGAGTGGAGGGAAAGATAAGATATTCCCCTTTATTCTCAAATGCACAA
>MU222915.1:157738-178789 GCA_018584345.1 Thuja plicata
TATATATATATATATATAGTTGGAAATGAGATAAGTAACTGAGAGGGGAGGGGTGAATCAGTTACTCCAAAACAAATCCTTTGTCCCTTAGATGTCTTAAATAATTTAACACTGTTACTCGGTTAATTAAGATATTCTTCTATAACTTGGGTGTCAAAGCAATCTTTATAATATCCAATGCAATTATACTTTAGTGATTAAGTGGAGAAACATAAAGCATAAAACAAATAATATATACATAGGTGACACCAAGATTTAACGTGGAAAGCCAATATGGGAAAAACCACCAATGTAACAAGTTACTATTTTTCACTCTTCTGAAGTGAGTCCTGTTAGGAGCCAACCCTATTAAAGGTTACAATAACACACTTTAGGTGTGACCCTGTTAAAGGATTTAATCACCCTGTGAGGAGTGACCTTGTTAGAGGTCTTCAACACTTCAACATAGAAATGCTACCTTGTGAGAGGATTTATAAAAAGACTGTTAAGTATACTATGTTAAGAGATTTGAGATTGCTGCTACAATTGTTAGAGAGTAACAATAAATTGACCTGTATGTGTAAGCAACTGTCTTTGCTGATTCAGATCTCTGTTCTGATTATGACTAGATCCTTGCCAATCAGATGTTCTATTGCAGCTCTGAGTGATTTGTACTCAATCAAAATCCTATCCGATTTTTCCTTCACTCTTCATGTCACAAAATTCTGAACTTCTACTTGCACTTTCACACTTGCACTTCCACACATTCAATCCAAACTTAACCTTTCATATATATGGTAAGCCCTATCAAGTCAGCTTGAATATAATTCTAACTAATAAATCACAATTCAGTTGGCCTCATATAACCAATTAATTAGAGAATATAAATCAGTGTTAGTCGGCTGCCACTAAATGCCTGACCATGAATGAAATGTCTGAGTAACTCGATCAACACTGAACTTCTTTAATACCCGACTGAACTTGGTCAACACTAAAACAACTCATTCTATATCACCAACTATGCTCGGTCTGAATGTAGACATTTGTGTAACATCACTACATAAGTGTATGTACATGTGTAACATCAATGAAAATACACAATTGAATAATTGTCTTCAACAATCTCCCTCTTTGGCATTGCTGGCAACACAACATGTCATAATACAAAGAATTGTAGAGAAATAGAAAATTTTATTTAATGTCTTTAGCGTCATTCCGATTCTCATCCAAAAACTCCCTCTGACATCAAAATCTCTCTCTTACTGTATAATCTTATGTATTATAGCAAATTCTCCCTCTTTTATCTTATTCTTATGTATTATAGAAAACTCTCCCTCTTTGACAACAGATGCCAAAGACTCCATAAGTTACATATATTTATTCTATAAGACTCTATCTTCTCAAATACCAATAGTTAGTACTATTTCACTTTGTAATTGTAATGTACCTGAATGTACTAATTCATCTGCAATGTGCTCTGATGTACCCACATCAACTGATAGATATTCACTGTCACTTGGGTTGATGCATCACTAAATTGTATTTAGTGAGCTTCAGTTAGGGGAAGCACCCCTATCTTTCCTCTAAGATACAAGAATGCATCCTTAGGTAAAGGTTTGGTGAATATGTCTGCAACTTGTTCTTTGGTGTTCACATATTCCAACCTTACTTCTTTATTCTATACCAATTCCCTCAAAAAATGATACTTTATATCTATATGCTTGGTTTTGGTGTGCATCACAGGATTCTTTGAAATTTTAATGGAACTAGTGTTGTTACAGTAGATCATAATTGATTCTTTTACTTCTTCCTTCATTCCTGACAACAACTACTTTATCCATATGATGTTTGAACAACTCACTACTCTGCAACATATTCTACCTCTGCTATAGACTGAGAGATACAATTCTGTTTCTTGCTAGTCCAAGACACTAACCTCTTTCAAAGAAAGAAAGCTCCACCACAAGTTCTTTTCCTCTCATCAACACTTCCAGCCTAATCAGCATCAGTGAATGCCTTTAAATCAAAGTTTCCACCTTTCTTATACCATAAACCATAGTCTTCAGTACCCTTCAGATATCTCAGAATTATTTTGATTGCCATTAGGTGATTATCTCTGGGATTAGCTGAGAATATTGCAACAATACCAACTTCCAATGCAATATTAGTTCTGGTGTGAATGACATATTGCAATTTTCCAATCATGGATCTCTGGTTGATCTGATCTACCTCTTTCAAATTGTCATCCTTAGACAATTTCTATCCAGTACACATGGGTGCTCCAATAGTTTTGGAATCTTCCATACCAAATTTCATAAGCATCTCCTTGATATATTTTAATTGAGTAATGTAGATACCATCCTTCATTTGATGTACTTGTAAACCAAAAAATAATTTGATCTCACCAAACATAGACATCATAATTCTTTACTCATAGCTACAGAGAATGCTTTGCATAGGTCATCATAACGAGTAAATAATATGTCATCAACAAATATCTTTTCTAACAATATTTTGTTTTGTGGTCCTTCTTTGATGTACATGCTACTGTTATCATTGGTTCTTGGAAATCCAATACTTATTAGATAGCTATGCAATCTTTCATACCAGGCTTTAGGTGCTTTCTTCAATCCATACAATGCTTTGTGCAGCTTGTAAACCATATTCCTTCTGCCAGGATCAAAAAATCCATCAGGTTGTTCAATGTAGACTTCTTCTTCTAGGATTTCATTCAAAAATGTAGATTTCACATCCATTTGATATACTTTGTATCCTTTATGTGCAACATATGCCAGAAGAGTTCTAACTCCTTCAAGTCTTGCAATAGGAGCAAAAGTTTCTCCATAGTCAATACCCTCTTCTTGAGCATATCCTTTACAAACTAGTCTGGCCTTGTTTCTAGAAACTTTCCCATTTTAATTCATCTTATTTATAAAAACCTACTTGGTTCCAATCACATTCTTGTCCTTTGGCCTAGGCACAAGAGTCCAAGTTTTTTTCTTCTCAATCTGCTCAATTTCTTCATTCATTGCTTCTATCCAAATTTCATCATTCAATGCATCTTTAATACTTATAGGTTCAAATTCACTTAGTAAACATGTACCTTTGAGTTTGTTCCTTGTCATTACACCTTCTATCTGATCTCCAATTATTTTCTCAGGTGCATGATGCCTTTTAACATATTTTGAAAGTACTGGATCCTTCAATCTAGATTCTGGACTTGATCCACTAGGTCTGTCATTCTCAAACATTATTTCCTATTCCTTTGTCTAATGCTCAGGTTCTACTGTCTATGACTCAGTTTCCTCTGTCTGTGACTTGGGTTCCTCTATTTGAGACTCGGTTCCCTCTGTCTGTGACTCGGTTCCCTTTTTTGTGACTCAGTATCTTCTACGAGTAGCATGGGTTGCACAACTTGCAACTTAGGTTGCTTAGTTTGTGCTAGTATATTTACTGGTTGACAATTCTGTTTTCCAATTACCATTGCTCGAGTCATAGGTATAATATCAATTTCATGATACACAAAGTTCCTGTAGTCTTCAGGATCTTTACTTCTCTTCTCTTCACATTTTTTTGCAAACTCATCAATCTTGACATGTACACTTTCTATGACTTTATGAGTAGTAAGATCCAGACATTTGCATGCTTTGCTTTTACATGAGTAACCTAGGAATATTCCTTCATCACTTTTTGCATCTAATTTTCCATTTCTTACTTCCTTCAAGATGTAGCATCTACTTCCAAATACTTTGAAATAATGAACATTAGGTTTATAGCCATACCATAATTCAAAAGGTGTCTGGTTACTACCTTTCTTCAGTTGAACTCGGTTCAAGGTAAACACTGTAGTGCTAATGGCCTCCTTCCAGTATTTGGCAGCAACATTCTTTTCAATCATTAGGGTTCTGGCACAATCCATAATGGATTTGTTTCTTCTTTCTACTATTCCATTTTGTTGTGGTGTACCAGGAGTAGATACCTGTCTTTTGATTCCTCTCTCATTACATAATTCATTGAACTCATTAGAAATAAATTCTCCTCCTCTATAAGATCTTAGGCATTTTAGTTTCTTTCCTGTTTCCTTTTCAACTCTTGCAAGATACCATTTGAATTTCTGAAAAGCTTCTTATTTCTCTCTGAGAAACATGACAGTCATCATTCTGGAATGATCATAAAAAAATAGAATAAAATACTTCTCTTCAGTATAGCTTGTTGTTCCAATTGGTCCACATAGGTCAGTATCTACCAATTCCAAGACTTCATCAGTATTGTAATTCTTGCTTTTGAAACTTGTCTTTCTCATCTTTCCAATTTTATATTGTTTTAATATTTCTAACTTGGGTTTCTTCAAGATAGGAATACCTTCGACTCTCTTTTTCTTGCTTATGTTTACCAGATTATCAAAATTTACATGACACAACCTTTTATTCCATAACCATCTTTCTTCTACTTTTGCAATAAAGCATGAACCTTCTGTGAGATCAAGATAGAATAGATTACCTTTTGTTTTCCTTCCAGTTTCAACTGGGTTCCCTTTACCATTCAGGAGCTTGGCCTTACCATTCATGAATTCTACCTTGAAGCCAATGTTGTTCAACTATGCTACACTGAGTAGATTTCTCCTAAATCCTTCAACCCAATAAGCATTATCACATTTGATTCCTTATGTCAGAATAATGCAACCTTTTCCTTTTACGGGGAAAGGTTCATCATTCCCAAAACTGACACTCCCACCATTATAGTGTTCAAGATGTTCAAAATTTGTCTTATCACCAGTCATGTGATGAGGACAACCACTATCAATTTTCCATGTGTCATTTTTATTGATGTGTGAGAAAAGTGTTTTCTTTTCATCTTCTTCATTTGACTCATCCTTAATAGAAATATAAACCATTTCATCTTCTTCTTCATCACTATCAGAATCTTTAGCAATATAACAAGACTTCTTACCTTTATCCTTGTAGCTTTTGTAGTTCTTGAAATCTTTCTTTCCTTTGTATTTTTTGAACTTTTTCTCATCTTTGTCTTCTTTGTTCAGACACTTTGCAGCAATGTGACCAACCTCATTGCATGAAAAACAAATCAATTGTATCTTTCCTCTGTATTTTCCTTTTGCGGCTCTTCTTGCAATTAATGCTTCAATGATGTCAAGATATTCATCATCATTGTCACTTTCAATCTGCTTCCCTTTTGAGTATCTATCCTTCTTACAAAGGTTCAATTTAGCTTTGAATGCAGAGTCAAGATTTTTAGAGCTAGGAGAGTAATTGTCAAAGTTGTCCAGCTCAAAAGTTGTAAGCCTTCCCACTAATGTATCCAAAGTTATATCTTTATTGCACCTCATCTCTTGAATATCTGAAACTCTAATAGCATAGATAGGATGTAAAGTTCTTAGTACCTTGCTGACCATTGTTGTATTTTCAATTATTCCACCTGCAACTCTGATGGCACTTACAATCTTCTTGATTCTTTCACTTTATCTTTTAATGTCTTCTCCTTCTTTCATTTTCATCTGGTCAAATTTCCCTCTTAGAATTTTTTACTTTGGCTCTCTTTACATTTGCATCTCCTCCATGAATGCCCTATAATTTCTTCCACATATCATAGGTTGTAGCGCAGTCCTTGACTTCATCAAATTCTGAGTAGCTGAGTGAAGAAGCTATATCGATCATCATTATATTATGAAGCTTCCATTCCATCATCTATTCCACAGTCATAGTCCCTGTTGGTTCCACATATTTTCTTTCCAAAAATTGCAAACCAGCATCTCCGATAGTAGATAGATGTAGCTTCATCAGCTCCTACTATGCTAGGAAGTTGTCTTTGTTTAGATTTTGGATCTAACTTCTGTAAGACATCTATGATCTTTTAGCTTGGGTCTTGAGACCTTCTCTAAAAGAAATTAAAGATCTAATACCAATTTTTGGAAATGAGATAAGTAACTAAGAGGGGAGGTGTGAATTATTTACTCTAAATCAAATCCTTTGTCCCTTAGATGTCTTAAATACTTTAACACTATTACTCGATTAATTAAGATATTCTTCTATAACTTGGGTGTCAAAGCAATCTTTATAACATCCAATGCAATTATACTTTAGTGATTAAGTGCAGAAACATAAAGCATAAAACAAATAACATATACATAGGTGACACCAAGATTTAATGTGGAAACCCAATATGGGAAAACCACTAATGTAACTAGTTACTTTTTTTCACTCTTCTGAAGTGAGCCCTATTAGGAGCCAACCATGTTAAAGGTTACAATAACACACTATTAGGTGTGACCTTGTTAAAGGATTTAATCACCTTGTGAGAAGTGGCCTTGTTAGAGGTCTTCAACACTTCAACCTTGTTAATTCTACTTTGTTAAGAGAATTGAGATCACTCCTACAATTGTTAGAGAATAACAATGAATTGAACTATAGGTGTAAGCAACTGTCTTTTCTAATTCAGATCTTTGTTCTAATTATGATTGGATCCTTGCTGATCAGATTTTCTATTGTAGCTCTGAGTGATCTGTACTCAGTCAGAATCCTATTTGATTTCACCTTCACTCTTCATGTAACAAAATTCCACACTTCTGCTTGCATTTTGACACTTGCACTTCCACATATTCAATCCAAACTTGACCTTTCATATATATGGTAAGCCCTGTCAAGTCATCTTGAATATACTTCTAAATAATAAATCACAATTCAGTCGGCCTCATATAACCAATTAATCATAGAATATAAATCACTGTTAGTCGACTGCCACTGAATGCCCGACCATGACTGAAATGCTTGAGTGACTCAGTCAACACTAAACTTCTTCAATACCCGGTTGAACTTGGTCAACACTAAAAAAACTCATTCTATATCACCAACTGTGCTCGGTCTGAATGTAGACATTTGTGTAACATCACTACATAAGTGTATATACATGTGTAACATCAATGGCAATACACATTTGAATAATTTTCTTCAACACACACACACACACACACACTTTTATATAGCTACATGCCAAATACCAAAGACTATAATTTATATGATTCCGAAGTATAAGATCACAACATTAATATTATTACCTATTTATATTTACTATAGGATAGAACACTCAGGTAGAATAAAATCACATGCCTCAAAATAAATCTAATCATTCAAAGAGGCCATAAAAATCAAATATGAAACATATCAAGAAAACCACAATATCAAACAAGGTGAACCATAGTCAATAAGGAAAGTCAAGCAAAACTCCTGACCAAGCATGAAACTCTGAAACACAACATAGAAAATATTAACTAATAATCATCCCACAAAGGAGAAATAAATGAAATAAATAAACAAATCACATAACCAAATGAATGCAAGTGACCACAAGGCACTATTTACAACAATGCCCAACCGGGTGAGGTGGATCTGGGGTTTATTTTCACCCAAAAATTGACTAACAAGGAAGGAACCCTAATGTTCCTAAATTGGAATAATGACAAAGGAAGAATCTTGCAAGGGCCTTAGTACTATCTCTACAACAACAACCATCGAGGATTTGAGGGAACACTCAAACCTGTGAAGCTAGGTGAAGTTGATGCCTGGTACCTACAAGCCTGCATCACAAAGAAGAAATACTTGTGCATGGATATACATATAAAAGAAGACATCATAGACAGTTTACTGGGATCAATACATCATGTGGACCTGAACTATGTGAGTAACTATGAATTTGTCCCAAATCATGAAAACACATCATGTATATATATACACACAAAGAATGTAGCATCATCGCAATGAAGGTTAGAATCTCGAGCATTGGGTTAGTCTCTAATCAATACTAATAATAAATCAACATTATCATGAGAAATATCCCAAATCATCAAGTGAGATACAAGATTTTTCCAAAGTAACCTTAATAGAAGAAAATATAAATAATCATTAAGTACATATCATATAACATCCTAACTATATTCATAAAAGGTCTCGAAGGTCCTCAATACATACACAAAGATAAATACATACAAAAATGATACCTTTAGGAAATATGTCTGATATTAGAATCCTCAGGAACTGGTTTATGAAATCATTATATACAAACTATAGGAATAGCTCAAACAAGTATGATGAACAACTTAAGTTGTAAGAAAACATCGAAAGATCTTACTTCGTTCAAAAAAAAAAAAAAAAATTGATTAGGGTTAGAGGGGTATTACACTTGTGGCCTCAATGACTATGGCTTGATGCTCTGCTTGGAAATTATCAACTGCTACAAATACTCTATGGGACTTACCCATGTCTCCAACTATAGGCTCTGACATAGTTGTCCACTAAATACCTCCCTGAGGACACTCTCTATCAATGTTCCCCATGACACCACATGAGTAACAAAGTTTACGTGCTTTAATCTGCACACCTTGAGGTCTAGAATACTATAAAACTGGTGTCCTAGTGGACCCATTGTATCCACCCTAAAGGATTATTGAGTTTGTGCTAGAGATGTATAGGGTGCTTGAGGTCTCTAGTCTCTCCTAGGGCTCCGAGTCTACCACTTCTTGGGCTTAGAGCCCTATTGTCCCTAAGGTGGCCTCTTTTTATGGCTCTACTAAGACTGCTACTACTATTGTAGCTATGGGGTTCTAAATGACCCCAATCAGTATCTATGATTCCCCTTCCATTGGGGCCTCTGATATCCTGAAGCCTAAGGTGCGGTATTATAGTTCTGTGACCTATCCCATGCATCATGTGTTCCTCTAACTGTCTCCTTGGCTACCAAGGCTCTATCAATATTGAAACACAAGTCTTCAGGTGGTACCATGCGCACCATACCTGATATAGTGGGATCCAATCCCTTAATGAATTGATTGATCTACAACCTCTCATCCCTCATATACTCTACATAAGGGAGGAGGTCAATAAACTTTCCCTCATACTGGGCCACTGAAAGTCCTCTTTGCTAAAGATTGTGAAATTCATCTATGCGACGCTCTCTAAACTGGTCTAAGAAATACCTAGCTCTAAATATCTCTAGAAAGGCATCCCAAGTAAGGGTATCTATAACCAAGTGTCCCTTGAATTCTTTGTGTTTCCACCAAGTGGAGACTTCCTCCCTAAAGAGATGTATGGAAAATAATTCTTTAAGGTTGTTCCCATAGGGACGCAAACTAAAGAACCTCTCTAGACTCAGAAGCCAAGACTTAGCCTCTGTACCATTTGTAGAACCTAAGAATAGGGGTGGCTAAAGTCACATCAATTCCCTGATCTGATCCCTTGTATCTGGGGGTACCCTCTCAATCCTACAAGCCTTATTCCTAGGTATCATCCCTGGTCCACCAATGGACCCAATCTCAGGCTTTGCCTGTCCCTCTATGAACCTAGGTGGGGGATCTTACTCCATTCTCTAGCTGAGGTCCCACTTCCTTCTATATCCTTCTGCACATTCTATTGTACAACTAAAGGAATTCTATCAAGGATAATCCTGGCAAGGTTTTGTAGTGCCATCAATATACCTGCATTTAGATTTGGAGGTGGTTCAGGAGGAGGATCGTGATTTCCTCCAAGAACCTCTACCTCAGGTCATACCTCCTCGCGAGCTAAGGGGATACATCTATGGCCTCATCCTTGTCTACGAGCCTCTCATGTGAGTGGATGCATCTTACACATGCATTTGAAAAATTCTAGTTATAGCATAGTGGCTTTTGATTCCTAGCATTGAAACTACACTCTAATACCAAAATGTCATGCCCAAAAGTTGGGCAAAAACACACCAACATTTTTTTTAAGAAAAGGGTTAAAAGTTATCTACGTTTACACGTGTATACAACTTGAAGGTGAACTAGCTAGTTGTAGTGTTATAGTTTACAGTTGAGAACCCTAAACAAGTTTGAGGGGTATCATGACCAATGTTGACTTGGTCAACCTCCCTCTATAATTTTATTTATGAAGTGTTATTAAGAAGTGAGAAGTTGACTAAGGTTTTCTACGTTAATCCGCTAGATGATTATTGTGTAATTGACCCTTCAATTTTATAACATTTTCCTAGTTTAATAAATTCAATCTAATTAGGGTCGATCTAGGTTTAGAGAAGAGTTGATAATAATTTAATTCACATTTGACCTTACTAAATTTATCACATTTAATGCCTCCTTGAAATATCTATATGATATATTAATCTCATAAATTTGTTAATTGGAAAAGCAAAAGGTATTAGTTTAATCTAATTACTAAATTTACCCAAATTAACCTAACGAATAAGCTTAATAATTCATTTTAATCAAAATGTAAAAGAGATATAATGTTACTTAATATCTCCCAAGATTAAGATTAATAAATTTATAATCTAATTTCATATCAAGATTCAAATACTAAGCCCCTAAACAAATAAGGCCATTAAAATTAACACCCTAGCCAGTTTCAATTTTGGAATATAATATCAATATAGTCAAACCGGTAATATTAATGCCTATATAATGATAATTATACTATCATTAATCTACTCTCAATTTTAATAATATCCACTCTCAATTTTAATAGTCTATTAAGAGCATTATTAAAATACCCCTATAAGAGTAACAATTATAGTTAATTTAATAACTCATAATTGTAAGTTGTAATTAGAGTTGAATTATCATTCATTTAAAAGAAATATTAATTTTATAAGTAATTGTAGACGTCCAAAAATATTAATATTATTGTTAATATTAAATTCCCTTTTATTCATCTAACTATTTAATTTAATCAATTAAATAGTTTCATCGTTGGTGTCAATAATCTAAATACTATCCTAATGTATTTTATTTAAATACATTTGCCTCACAAAATCCCTTTTAATAAATTTATATTTATTAAAACATCCTCCATATCCCTAATTCTTCTAAGTTATGATTTATTCAAATTTAATTTGAATTATAATCTAAACCCAACCTAGAGACGTATTAATCTAATCTAGAAGCCTACCCTAAGCCTACCATATTCCTACTCTACACCCATCACCTCACTTCCTGAGCATACTCCCCTACCTAATTATCCTCTAATCCTACTTAAAAAAGTGATTCCTAACCTTTTTAATGCTAATAGAATGCTCACACATGTGTGAAAATTCTCTCCAAAATGGTCACCCATTCCTCTTAAATGTTCTTACATATTTGTCCCCAACTTGAAAATATTGAGCCACTCAAACATTTAATGCTATGTTTGACTCTTGAATGACCATCCCTTCCAAGCCTATTTCCCCTTATGTGGCTCTTATGTGGATGCCACATAGGTTCCACCTCATTCAATCCCATCTCTTCTCTCCCAAAAATCTATAAATAGAGGCCTTCTCCTCTTGTATTTTTATCTCTCATTCTTGCATTGTTATTATGCTATCTTAGTTTTAGAAGTCCATTGCTACTTTCATGCTTTTTATGCTTAAATCACTTAGAAGTTACATGCTAGGCTAATGTCAAAAAATCTTAGTTGCTTTCATTGTCTTGCATATCATCTTCATAGTTTAGATCATCTTTTGAGAATAATTTGAGACTAGTTCTTCATACTAGCTCTTGAATATGTTCTTTTCATCCAATCTTGCATTCACATTTGCATTGCAATGGGGATCGACTTCATTTGTGTTTGAGAGAGAACACTTGCATCCAATCTAAATGAACAAATCAAACAAGTAATATAGGGTGCACTAACTTGTTTTAGCTCATTCTGATGTTATGAAGATTTCTTGTTGGTTCATGCTTATTTCATAATTTATGTGTGCTAACCCACTAACGTTTCATGTTTTAGCTCACTCCCAATAGGTTAATATTTCCTCATACATAGTAATTAAAAAATATCTATTAAAGTCAGCAATGGAAACTCTAAAATCAAATGAATTGGATAACTTTTGAAATTGAAAAAGAGATTAATATTAAATGATTAACTAATCTGACCTAAAAATCCTTAAGGATTTTTAAGTTCATTATAAAAATAAACTTATGAATCCTTATTTATTTTATACACTTCAGTGTGAATTTTTTTTAATATTTTATTTTATTCACTATGTAGCAGGCTAGGGTTTCAGGAGGTGGAAGGCGGTAAATTATTTACAAACCCCTGTGTGGGGGGGGGAGGAGGCGACATTGTCATTAACAACCATCATGTGGGAAGATGAAGGGGCAAATGAAATGCATGCAGAATAAGGGAGGGAAAGTGGTGGTAGAGGTCACCCCCTCCAAGTGGTAGACTGACGCCCTACAATCGCAGGCACGACTGACTGGGGGTGGGGCAGACCGCCCTCCCCATGCCTCCCATACAAAGGGATGGGGCTCTGTTACTCAACTGATAGAGATGATGATGAACATCGAGATCAAGGGTATACAAGATTGTAGAAGGATTAGATCAGTTTTTATTTTTTCATTGATGTCAAGCAATTGATTTCTGGTTCTTATTGAACTTTCATATCTTTCAGAGTTGATTTACTTGGGAAAGTTAATAAAGATCAGACAATGATAAGTTACTATTGTGACCTACTTTATCAAGTTGATAAAGAATATTGGTCAATTTGTTAATCTAAACAAGTTATGTTACCAAGAAAAAGAAGTTTTCTGGTAAAGGGTTGTGTAAGTTAGTCAAGTCACCGAGCAAGCCAAGGCACTGAGTAGTGCATGTTAGTTACCGAGTGTAAGAGATATTGTAAAATAAGATAAGAACACATTTAATTCAAAGCTATAGTGATATGGAAGATTCCAAGGATGAAGAAGAGTTAGTTGGAGAGATCTATGTTCAATAAAATACAAGGTGAATATTTATGGTATAGATTAAGCAAAAAAACTAATGGTTTTATTTCCAAGAAAAGTGCAAGTTTGAAGAAGATGCTAAAGTGGTTACCGAGTTCCAAATTCATTGGATAAGTTCAAAAAGATGATCTAACAGCTACGAGTAATTGAAGGAAAAAATAATCAAGGAGATTAAGAGGCAAAAAAAGAGTCTATTTAAAGGATGAATTCGAAGGAAAGAGAGGCTGGCAAGTTGAAGTGTTGAAGTGCTACCGAATGGAGTAGTGAAGAGAAAAGAGGTGTGAATCTGAGTCTAGAGAAAAGATAGATGAAGTATTGATGCTAGTAGTCATAGAGAGAATAAAGGGATCTGATCAAGAAAGAGGTAGTTGTAATTTAATAGATCAATTTTATAGTGTTTCTTATTAACATTTGTAGTAGAAAATATCTTAACCGAGTGGACTTAACAGTCTTATTGTAAAATCCTTGTGAAAGGTGACATTCTAAAAGAGTGTTCAAAGTCCTCTAAGTAGTCCACTCCTAACAGAGTGAATATCCTAACAGATCTAAGGTAAAACCCCTAATAGGGTCACATTTAACAATGTGTATTGTAATCTTTAACAGGATTGACTTTTAACTGAGTATACTTTAGAAGAGTATTTTCATTTGTGGGTGATAATTCCCATAGAGGTTTTTCCCAAATTGGGTTTCCTCATTAAATATGGTGTCATATGTGTTGAATGATTCATAAGAATGTTATTTACTATTTATGCAAGTTTCTAATTTTTATATTGATGTTATTTGGTGATTCAGTTGTTGTTGTATTTTGTTTTACTGAGTTCATTCAGAGTTAATTTTTAAAAGTTTAAGTATCATAATTTTCTAATTCACCCCCCCCTTAGTGGAACCAATAATTGGTATAAGAGCTTAGTACTCTACGAGAAAAATTCAAAAGACTTATTTAAAGATCCAAAGATGTGTAAGAGGGAGGCACCAAAGTTGAATAAGGATAACTTCTCTACATGGAAAAAAAGAATGAGGTTGCACTTACATGGTATTGGAGAGTATGCTTTATACTATCTTGACAATGAGTATTCACCACCACCATTTGGTCCTATGATAGTTGAGCAAATAAGAGAAAGATAAGATCACACACAAACTATGATTGAGATATCATATTGTCTTACCAATTTGGATTTTAATGTACTTAAGAGATGTGATTCAGTGTAGGATAAGATTTCATTGGTACATGGTGGAGATTAGCACATTCAGAAGGAAAAATCTAAAAGTTTGAGAGGAAAATTTTATTCAATAAGAATGAAAGAAGGTGAAAATATTACACAGTGTAGTGCAAGACTAAAGGAAACTATGAATTTGTTGGCAAGTGGTTCATTCAGTAGTGTTCAAGAACACATTAGGGTTTTCATCTATGAAAACACATAAGTTATGAATGATCGCTTAGATTGAAACATAGTTTTTGAGTTAAGGATTGCAAAATGACTAAGTTGATAAAGCAGTTTACAGGGTACATGAGTACAATTTTGGGTAGCAAACACTATATATGATGAATGAAGACATGAGAGATTAGAGGAAGCTATTTTGAGATGTGATAGACCTTCAGTTAAGGTCTATTGATTTTTGGAGCTCAAAAATGAAATATACAAATGTTTGAAGACATGCGAAGATAGTGATATAGCGAGATAGAGCAGTTGATTTTGTATTACCTATATTTTGATAGTGTATGATCACCAAATTTGTATTTACTTTTTGTATAAGTGTTGGTTCTATTATGAGATGTATTTGGGAGCTGACTGGGTACGTAATTGTACACCTCCTTTTGTGATTCGTGATTCCCAAGCTTTCCAAAGGCAAGGGTTAGTAGCAAAGGTTTTACAAATGATATAGATCAAGTACACAATAACTACTAAAATGAATAACCTGAAAGGTAATCAATAAAATGTACAAGCAAGAGAAAGGAAAACAAATAAATGCAAACCCCATGATGCTTGAAGCTTCTATTGTTCATCTCTACTCCTTCTGAAATGCTGTTCTTGATGCTCAGTATTGGCGGGGCAACGTCTATGAATTGAGAAGTGTCGAGAATTTTCTAATTGAAATGAGTGTGTGATCGCAAGATGGCTTGAATGCTAGAACCAAATTGACATAGTAATGGCACACGAGAGATTGAAATCCTAGATCCTTCAAATGGTTATGAAGGGTTTATTATATAGGAATTGGGGATGATATGAACGGTTGAGATCAATCCCAGAGATAGGGAGATGAATGGTTGAGATTAAAAGGAACTGGAGGAGCCATAAGTAAACTCCACCTCTTTATTTGGTAAAGAGGAGATAGGGTTTGGTTGACTGAAGAGCTAATTGTGAGTTACCTTTTTGAACTGAAGAGGTGGGTGAAGTTACACCTGTGGACTGGAGAGATGGGTGGAGTAACCCATGTGAGATGATTGGAGTTATCTCTTTGAAGATAAATGAATATTTAATTCACTTATTTAATTAAAGTTTTCAACACGTGAGATAATTGAATTCTTTTTTGATTTAGAATTGCTTTATTGAATGAAATTAAATTAATTTAATTTGAATAATTTAATTAGTAAGTTTAAATATTTGAATTTAAACAATAGGAAATTGAATTTAATTAACTAATTAATGGTAATTAATCAATTAAGATTAATTAATTAAATAAAATTAATTATTTAATTAATTTTGGGAATTTGATTAGATGATTTGGGGAATGAATTTAGAGGAAAATAGATGATTAATTAATGATTAAAAACCATTAATTAATAGATAAAAATTAGTGTTTTTAATGTAAAGTCGCAAGCCTGTCAATTTTTGGGTGTCTACAATAATAATGTATATATATGAAGAAATTTTGAGAAGTGATGTATGATATATGTGTGAATGGATGAATGGATGCACTATGATGTCAAAATAAAACATAAGATAATGCAATCTACAACTGGAACTACCTAATAATAGAAGAGGATTTTTTTAATGTTCACTTTGATAAAGCATTGTAAGAGATGTATTTATGATTGTATGAGCAATGAGCTCAGTGTATACCTCTAATTGGGTTTTGTATTCCTTTAACAAGGAAATGTACTAATGTAATATTCAGTTGCTAATAGGGCTAGGTCTCCTAATAGGGAAAACATAATTTTAGTACATATTTGTGGGTACCATCCCCACCAGTGTTTTCCCTTGGCCAGGGTTTCCTCGATAAAAAATTTAGGGTGTTATGAGTTGTGTGTTTTGTATTTATGTTCTTTTTATTTCATCAATTATCTGGTTAAGTTGGAATTTGATAAGTTTAAGTTTAAAGTGTTGTAATACTATTCCACCCATCCTCTCAGTATTACTTAATCCTAACAATTGGTATCAGATCTATTGGACCTTGGAGAGAAAGTCTATCAACTTAAGGGAGATCAAGATGGATTCTGAAAGTTTGGAAGAAAATTTGAAGTAGCACTTAAAGACCTTGATATGGCTAAAGCAGAAAATGGTGATTTGAAATTCAAATTGAGAAGAGAAGAGGGTTTCATCAAGAAACTGAAAGAACAACTTGAACTATCGAGGAGTTAGAGACAAGATCTTATGGATAAGATAAAAGAGGATTCAGACAATGATACTTCAGATTTGATAAAACAACTTGAACAAGAGAAAGATACTTTGAAGCTTGATCATGAAACTACTTCCTTTTAGATGGATAAAGGGATTCAACAAGTAAAGAATGATAGAAAAAAATTGAAGAAACCTTAAAAGATGCTAAGATTCAGATGGGACAAATGTAGATTGAACTGAATGACTATAAGAACAAATATCTGGAATTAGAGAAATATGATCAAATCCTAAAGGACAAACTTGTTGGGGCTAAGAAATATATTAAAAAACTTCATATGAGCAGTGATAAGATTGCTGAGAAGAGAGATAGACAAAAACCTAAATGAGACATGACTAGAGTTGGCTTCAAATGAAGCTGAATGTTCAAATACTTTGGAAGAAAAATTTGAAGTGAAGAATGATGAAGAAAGGCCTACTCTTGAAGAACCTAAAGAATAGATCAGACATTTTCAGAGGTAGATGCTTTGGATGCAACAAGATTGGAAACATAAAGACTGCAGAGGTAAAATTCCTTACAATTTTTTTTTCTGGCTATTGTTTCAATTTCCATGCATATGGACACAAGAAGGAAAAATTATGGAAGCCTGATCCATATAGAACCAAGAAATATTTCAATAGATAAGGAACAAAAAATAAGATCACATGTTACAAATGCAATAACTTTGGGCACATTGTAAAGTATTGTAAGTTGTAGATTAACTAGAATAGACCACCTAATACATGCTACAAATGTCATAATCCAGGACACATAGCGAATATTTGAAGGTATAATAGAACTAAGAACAAAAGTGGACCTCCACCTATTAATGTAAAGAAGAATACTAGTGATGCTAAGAGTATTGCAGATGAATTTAATAGTCATTTTAAGAAAGAAGGAGATATGAACAATGATAAGGTATGGAAGGTAAAAGAACCAAGTGAGGAAAAGGTTCAGGGAGAGTCAGTAGATGCTACTGAATCTTCACCTGATGCTAACATTACTACATTGACCTAGATGGCCAAGCATGGCCTTAGGAGGAGCATTGGAAAGAAACATCATAAATCTATCTAGCCCCTCATTATGAAATATAAGCTCTTGCGAGATTATGGAGAGTATGTAGAGATATTATGGATCATATATCTATGATCACATAGCTTTGCAAGCCATATTGTGTGATCTCCAGATTATTATTTGACTGGGTCATGTGCATAGATGAGTTTATGGTGTAATGCCCCGCCAGGGAACCCATGAGAACTTAACCTAAACATGACACTAAGTTCACGGAATAATTTTGTTTAAAATGTTTACAAACAATAATGATAACAATGTGGAAGTAACATAATGAAGTACATGACATACATGAAATACAACTCCTACATGATTGACACTTCTCGAGGGTTCCTTGACGTAGAATTACTTAAACAAACTAATCTATGATTACAATAATAAAGAACTAACATAAAAGTTACATAATCTGAAACCAATAACATACATCTCAATAATAAAGATTACATATACATCTGATACAATAAGGTATCCTACCTAATCAACATCCACTGCACAAGTCACAGGGTATGTAATAATACATAATGAACAATATAATGCATCCTCCAAGGATGATAACCAATATATACATATGGTACAAATACACAACTCAAGTAAATGATCAAGTCTCCAAAAGACTATGAAGATGAAACTACAACAAGGAACATCCAAGCATGAAGAAGAATCTGTCAGAATCTCAATGGTAATAAGAATCACTACCACCCAACCACGTGGAACCAAAGGTCCACTCCCACCGTGCTGAGGAGATAGTAACAGGCCCATCACACGGGGTATACAACAAGAATACAAACAAGGTATACATGACCTCATACTCCATGCATAGGAAGATCCTAAAAGAACTCTAATCCAAAACAACAAACACTAAACAACACCAGAGGTACTGACTGTCATCATGTACATCGCATCCTTGAGTTTTTTCCTAGTAATCCCTTAATGGATTCTGGCACCCAAGTGACTATACACGCATCAATGACCTTTCATATAGACAAGATCACTAATGATGCTTGAACCCGCACCTTCAAAGGGGGCAAGCATCATCTCATCCTCTATCTTAGCCTATATTAGCGCTCAAGCATGGGTGAGGCATTAATCTTATTAGTTTAATACTAGGTCATCCTAATTAGATTAATTATGTTATCACTTGTTACCACTACTTACAATAAGTGATCCTAACACACACTTGTGGGCTCTAACACTTATTGCAAGTCACCTCTTATCATACAACTAGGTAACCTACCCTAGGTTCACAAAAGAGTATCATAAAGGTACATCACAAATTAATCACATCCTGCCCATTCAGGTGCACATAGGTTCTCAATAACCACAAAACATCCACAGTATCCTTACAGGACCAAACAATACATCATAACTGAATTGGGTTGGGTTTAGGAAATCAGGACTATAACATCATCATATAAATAAAAATTGACATCATAATAACATTATATAGAAAGTACAATCCTGAAACCTCTAGATTTAAGTCCTAGGGTCATCTAACCCAACAAATACCCAAAAGCATGATAACATAGAAGAATATTCAATTCATTTAAACACGCACCCAAAACACATCATAGTATAATCAAATCATATCCAGAATGCATAAATCCAATATAATGTTAACGTAGGAATAAACAAATTTATAATCACTAATTATGCAAATTTATTTATTCATTAAAAATTACTATCGAGAAATAATTAAATATTTCATATTGATAAAACATTAACATTTCCTATAGATCTATTTATAAAAAAAATTTATAAATACATCTTAAGAAATAATTACCAATTTCCAGTTATAATTACAAAATTATAAAATTCCTAGGTGCCTTTAAACATCCATATTAATCGATCAATAATATCTCCATTAATTAGCTAACACCATTGCGTGTGATGATTAACAATAGCCAATTCATAATAATGACAAAATACAACTCCCTTGGCTCCTAAACTAAGTAAAATATTATTTATCTGATATATAAAACACAATCCCCTTTTATAGTAAAGAATTCCCACTTCCCCAATTATCTAATTTAAAACCAATTTTTTTAAAAAGAATTACCCATAACTAATCTAGCAATTAAATCTATATTAATTTAAAAATTAATAATAAATCAATATTGAATTTCAATCATAAATCAAATTAAAATTAACTAACTTAATTTAGCATTTAAATAAGCTAAGTAAAGATTAAACATAAATCTATTTACTAACCTCATGTTTAAACAAATGCTAAAAAACAAGTCTAATTTAAATAATTTCATAATAACAACATTTAATTGAACTAAGTTTAAACAAACTAAATTTAAATAAATTAAATTTTAAATAAACTAAATTTAATTTAAACAAAGTTTTATTTAACTAAACTTATTAATAAAAATAAAATAATATATAAAAAAACAATATAAAAAATAACATATAACATGGGGGGGTCCCTGTGGCCCCCACCCCCTCCACTTTCCTTTTCCGCGGGCCCTTTCCTTTAAGGAAGGCCACGGGGCTCTGGTCTGGCCGGCGCCTTGGTTGCCATGCCAGTGCCTCGGCTGTCGCGCTGCGGTCAGCTTTGCGCATGGGGAGGGGGGAAGTTGGTGGCCCCCGTCTCCTCATTATTTTAATATATTATTTTTTTTAATTTTTAATTTTTTTTTTTATCTAAAACAAAACCTTTACAATGCAACTGTATTTTTTTTTTATTATATTTTTTTAATACAAATTTCTGAAAACGGAAATTTCATTTAAAATATTTTATTTCTTTTTTTTTTTGTCTTTTCTTTACTTAATTTGACTGGTGTAATATTTTATTTTCAACTCTGTATTTTTATAGAGAGTTATATTCTTTAAAAAACAATAATTTTCAAAGAGCAATTTCAAAGGGGAGATTAATTTTTTTTTAACACTATATAGTTAAACTATAGTCTAAGTTGATTTTTTTGTTTTTTAGGAGATCCATAGGGAATTTTCCAATGAAATTTCAACAACACTTCCGTACTAGGTTAATATACATTTTCTTTTTAAAATCAGGGATCTAGGTTTTCATAAACACATATTTCAATAATAATTTCACACAAAAAAATTTAATAGCCTTTTACATTTAATGCTATAAAATGAAACCCCTTTATGCTCACAAGCACAGATCTGGCATGCAAGCTTTAATTAAACATGAAATTGATCTAAAACATTATTTTCTAATTTAAATCTTCTAAAACATAAAATAACCAAGCAAGGAATGACCAAACAAAGGATTCTTAGCTTTTCAGATGCATAGAAGACAAGGATCCGAAAACTAGAATTGACATGAACAAGACCCTATCTCAATAACTGTTGAGGAATACACAATGCAAAATCCAAGCAAGGAGAATTCCCAAATTATGATCCAAAACCAAGCATACACCAAAGCTTCCAAAAAAATAATGCTCTCAAAAACCTATTATATTCAAATGAGAGAAGAAACCCCCTAAAGAGGATCAACTTCCCCTAATTAAGCAAACCCTCATGACAAAATATTCAGTTAACTCCTAAAAGCACTCTACCCAAAATTGAAAGAAAGTAACAATTAATAATTAAAATATCTAATTACTTGCACAACTCAACTTTGACTCCTAAAATCAAGTTGAGATCTCTTGAGTTTGAAAATACTTTTCAACCAAATCTTGCACATGTAATTAATAAAATAT